>OX101801.1:5630000-6110272 GCA_944452935.1 Rhogogaster chlorosoma | reverse complement strand
AAGTAATTGAGGGGCTGGTTGCAAGAAAGAGGAATAACTTCATTTCGCTCCGCAGAGTTAGCCTGTCAGCAGTTAGAGACGAAATTTTTTCAATTTTTTAACGTATTTTTCAGGAATAACACATATATGATAGTGTTTCAATATTGACTAAAGAAGAAAAAGGTTAATATTGTTGTTAATAAGAAAGTTATTAATTTTTTGAAGAAACATTCCAAAAATCTGTTATGGATATCTTCAAGCGCTTCGGAAGTCGAACGAATTTTGAGTGACTGATATCTTCCAGTGAGGAAGTTGTACATTAGGGTACGAATAATTTTGCTAAAAAGTTTTACTTCAATCGAATGAATAGTTTAAAAATTGTTAATGTTTTATTCGACCACCGCCTGGTTGCCGCGCGCATATGTATGCTGCGAGAGTGTTTCAGCAGAGACTCGCAGTTCGCCAAAGATAGAAGGTAATCAAGATTCGGTAGATATAAAAAATCATAGTTTATTATTCATCTTTTTCATTAGGCAAAGATTTCAATTTCTAACGGTCTATGGGAACAAAAATAATTAGAACACTTTACAAAACAAGCATTTTACTATTGTATCTATCCTTCCATCTGAAAAAGATAAATAATAAACTATGATTTTTTATATCTACCGAGTCTTGATTACTTTTTATCTTTGGCGAACTGTGAGCTCGACTGCGAGTTGCTGCTGAAATACTCTCGCAGCATACATGTATGTATTATATATACCTATATATTAGGGTGATCCAAAAAAACTAACCTATCGAATCTATGGTCTCAAAAGGGTCTATTTACTGATCAAAAAATTCTCTCATTTGGAAAAATTTTTATTTAAATTTTAAAAGGTGTCGGTGGCCATTGGAAATTTCCCATTTAAATAACACGTAAAAAAATTGTTTTTCATTAAAAATGCTATAACCATTGAACCGTCTGAGATAGAATAATTTTCTAGGCATATTCTTGTAGGGCATTAAATTCTCTAAAAAATGACTTTAGGGTTAATTGTCTAGACTCGAAAATTCATATACTTAGGGGCCATTCATTAATTACGTAAGGATGATTTTGACGATTTTCGACCCCCCCCTGCCCCCATGTAAGGATACATAAGATTTCTCGAACCCCCCCCCCTCCCCCTTCTTACGTAAGATTTCATCTGGTTTTAGAAAAGGATCAATTGCACTGAAACTCACTATGTTAGAAATCGCACATTTCTACTTATAAAATATTACGTAAGAATGGCATTTACCCCCCCCCCCCCCAGATAAGGGCATGTAGAGATTTTGCGACCCCCCCCCCCCCCCCCGGACCCTTACGTAATTAATGAATGGCCCCTTATGGGCTATGAATTGTGCAATAAAAAATAAATAAGTGGATTAAAACTCTCTTCTCTTTGACAAATTTAATTTATAATCAACATTTTCTACATATTTTATTTCATTTCAGTGTTTTTTTTTATTTAGCATGAATATTTCCAATCACAAAGTCCTAAATAGGCAGGCTATCTCTACTTTTTTTTTACTTTCATAGTATATGAATTTTAGAGTCTAGACAATTAACTCTGAGGTCATTTTTTAGAGAATTTGATGCCCTTCAAGAATATTTCTAGAAAATGTTTCTATCTCAAACGGTTCAATAGTTACAGCATTTTCAATGAAAAACAATTTTTTTACGTGTTATTCAAATGGGAAATTTCAAATGGCCACCGACACCTTTTAAAATTTAAATAAAAATCTTTCCCAATCAGATAATTTTTTTCTCAATAAATAGGTCCTTTTGAGACCATAGATTCGATAGGTTAGTTTTTTTGGATCACCCTAATATATATATACGCGCGCGGCAGCCAGGCGGTGGTGGAATAAAACGGGAACAATTTGTAAACCATTCTTTCGGTTGACGTAAAACTTTCGACAAAAATTATTTGTACTCTAATACATTACTCTCTCACTGGGAGTCTTCGGTCACTCTAAATTCGTTCGACTTCCGAAGCGCTTGAAGATATCCATAACTGATTTTGCGAATGTTTCGTAAAAAAAATTAATAACTTTCTTGTTAACAACAATATTAACCTTTTTTTTATTTAGACAATCTTGAAACACAATCATATATTATTCCTGAAAATTTTGTTCAAAAATTCAAAAAATTGGGTAAACTACAGCGAATTGAAGTGAAATAAGGCCAGAATTTTTTAATTCACAAAAAAATGTTTTTTTTATAAATATGTCAAGAACGACAAACGCTACAAATTTTTTCATAATGAAAAAAAGATGCGGAATTGAGTTTTCTACTGGAATACATATTGAAAAATTCGAACTTCGAACTTTGCGTAGCGAAATAAAGTTATATCTCCTTCTTGCATTCAGGGTGTCCGCTGTCTTTTTTGTCTCGCGCTTTACTCCGAAATGCTATAGCTGATACGAAATTATTTTTCTGATTCATCTCGTGTGAAATTAATATTTTTGATCTGGTTATTTCTATTGATTATAATTTATATACCGTGAGTTCCATATCAAATCCTAAGTTTGCTGCCCACATCTCCTCTAACATTTTTTTATAAATCTGCGACGTTGAAAGTTTATAACGATTTTTGGGAATCATAAAAGTTCATTTTTTCGCTGATCTATAGAGAATTACGTCTGTGGTTTCAGAAAATCATAATTTATAAAAAGCAATCCAATCTTCCGAAGCATGTAAATTCACTAGAACTGTAAAGAACAATTATGCTTCTAAGTACTTTCACTATGAGATAAAAAAAATGTGACATGCGGCACAGGCTATCATTCAATTGTGAAAACATCTATGCATTTTCGGATAAATTTTATGAGCCCAATTTTCAGCATATGTATGACGGAGATTAACCTTGTGAAATTGTCGTTGTGAATTCTATTACATTTTGTATATCTATAATCCACGCTTCCAAAAACGTCTTTTCACAAAAAAAGTATGTACAAAACGATGACTACGTTTTATTTTTCATGGATAAAAAAATTCTAGAATTCAATAAATTATCTAATATTTACTTACTTGGCATGGTTTTCGAGGGATGATGCTTCGCTCGTAGCACTCGACTCACGATTGAGACGTTTCGGAGCATCGTACGATCTAGCAGTCGACGCTGCGGTCGAAACACGGGTTCGAATCGCGAGATGCTCTCTACATCCACAATTCACAAAGTAGTGTGGCTTGAGTAAAGCAACAACAGTGTCCTGATTGTTAGATATTATTTCATTGACTTGACGCTTACGCGTCTATTATATATTGTGAATTGTGTTTTTGAATTATCATTATGGATAGGAAGTTTCGTCACGATGATCCAGAACATAAACGATATCGTGTGTGTGGAAAACGGCTTTCCTTATCAAAAACTGCACGCAATAGGTTAGTAGATTGTAATTTGAGATCTGTATGAAATTTATTGCAACTGTTATATGTGTATAGAATAGAGTAACTTGAAATAATTCGGTCGTATTTATGCTTCCTTGTTAGAAGTAATAACTGTAAATGTTATAGGCAATTGAATTTTCATGTCCGTTATCTCACTATGGGAGAACTCATATTGTTGCGAATTTCAATTTGTTATTTCAATTTTCATTTTTCTCGAATTGAATAATCGTCGATTATTTCTAGCCTTCTTGATTCTAATTTTTTTGCCACGGAATTTGTATAATTTTCAGAAGTGGCATGAATATTGAAGATCTTTGTTGTCATGCCGAAATTTTGATAAATTTTTTTTTTAACTAAGTTTTCCGGAGTACATGACCTTTTTTCCGTTTCATAAATAATGAAAAAAAATTCGAAGTATCTTATTACATAGTGTAAATCGAGCGATGATTATTCCCCATACCTTTTTCCTTAGGTTGAATGTCAGTTAAATTTTTCATTATTTTATTAAAATTCGCGGAAATAACGAATTATCGACAGAATTTGACATAAATCCATCGTCTACAAATAAAATAAATTTCAATTGAATCGTTGAATTGATGAGAAATAAAATTGGAGCAACGATCGAATCATTGACATTTTTATTTTAAAGAATTTCATGAACACTGAATAACTGACTACATACTTATTATATATAATCATTTTATGTTTTAATCGCCGCATACAGGCATATTGTATGCTTTTTGCATTGTATATTCTCATTATATAAAAACATTAGGTTGGGCTAATCAGTTCGAAGATGGGATATTCCGCGTAAAGCAGGCGTGACACCTATGAGATGTTTTATTTTACACAATGATAGTCCAGAGTAAAATTTTATTATTCAAGAACTTACCGATACCGTGAGATTCATTGGGAAATGTTCTCTACCAAATTCGTAAAGACCGAAACTGGTCATTTCGATTTCCGCCGAATGTGAGCTGTGACGGATTTTGAAAAATAAGAAAATACATGACTGCACAAAAGTGAATTTTTCAATCGTATATTTGTCTGACGATGAGTCGGGACTCGAGATTTGTACGCGCCGCAATCTTTGAAGAAACTGCAGGACTCTTAATTTTTTTTTTTTTCGTCTCAGAGCTGGATAAGTGATCATCAAATAACTTTGAGACATGTATTCTGAAATAACCAATTGAAATTCATTTTGGTACAGTTATATAAATTCTTATTTTATAAATCTATTGTATTTTCTTCCGCGTCGAACGTAGAATAGTTATGGATTGGACAAAACTAAATTCTAAATTTTTTGTTTCAAATATTTGAATAAATATTGCCTGGTTACGATAATCTATTCGCAAAAAAAACTACCTCACAGAGAACGATAAGGGTAATGCAAATATGAAACACCGCGAATTTATGAACCGGGATGTTTATTCTATAGGTATGATGCGTTCATATCTATTATGAATATTTATTTTCGATGAAATTCCGGAATATGCGACAAAATAACAACTTTTATTCCAATAATGATATCAGATTTTCTGCGTGGTTTACAATGACCTGTATAACATCAACAAGTATCAAGTGTGTCCTCTCGTCTGTAAAATTATCGATACGGGGTGGTCCATTTTAATCGCTGCCGACGAATATCTCAAAAACTAAAGGTGATACAATAAAAAGGTCCGTACAAAACTTCACGGGTTCCGAGGGGGCAAGATAATGTTAGTATCTGTTGACTAATTGAAAAAAAAAAAATTTGGGGACCACCCTGTACGCCGGGGTTGAAGCGTTCTTCATATTCGTTTACATATGTATCTGAAGTATTCTTCGTCAAATGGGCCACCTAAGTTCTTCGATGTCACCGAAAGTTCTGAAATAATAACAGTATCTATCACCTGACGAAAGAAGACATTTTGTGAATTATTTCAGATTTTCTGGCTGAGTACACTCGAAGATGACAAAATAGGTGTAAATTGAGATCGGTCTAAGATAAGTTACGTGAAAAAATTTCTCGGTTTTTCAACGGCTTTTCGATAAAATTATTTTCGATTTTTTTTACACCACATGTAAGCGCATTTAATCTGAAAGACACGGGAATATGTGTTTTCATCGATTATTTTTTTTTTTTTTGGTTTTATCAACAACAAAAAATACGAATAGAATGCATATGTAAATTGATGTTTAAAAAAAAATTGGAGCGGGCACTTCAATGTTTACGATAGAAAAATTATTGAAAACTCATTCGATTTTTAATCATTGCAAAAAATACTGAAATCTGTAATATTCGACATTATGAAGATCGAAACTTGGAGAAAATTCATCTAACCACTCCCGAAATAAAAAATCATGGAATTACGGGGTTGAGGTAATGATTAAAGCACGAATGAGTTTTCAATTATATTTTTCTTGTAGA
Source organism: Rhogogaster chlorosoma (assembly GCA_944452935.1). Classification (NCBI taxonomy): domain Eukaryota; kingdom Metazoa; phylum Arthropoda; class Insecta; order Hymenoptera; family Tenthredinidae; genus Rhogogaster; species Rhogogaster chlorosoma. The sequence goes on along the minus strand of OX101801.1, from coordinate 6,104,468 downwards.
CATCTGAAGTCTCTGCTCAATTTTTTTTTTTAAACACTATTATACATGTAAATTGTATTCATATATTTTGTTAATAAAGAAAAAAAAACAGTCCGACACGATGAAAACATATGTACCTACTCCGGTGTTTTTACGATGATTCCTAAAATTGTGAATTTAGTTTTCCAATCGTATGACAAAGCATACGTATGTACGTGCTTTCTTCTAATTTCTGGAATACCGGTCTACGTCGATTTCAGATTAGTTTGCCATAACTGTGCATGGATGTATATGGGTCATTCCATGTCAATTCAACGACGTTGCGACGGTGACCCTCTTCGATTTTTTTGATTTTTTAATATGTTTTCATAGACGTAGAAAAAAGTCTTCAGCAAAACTTTGAGCTCTTTATCTCCACCCATTCCGGAGTCATCGATTTTTGCTTAAAAAGTGTATATCTTTGTCTATAATTATGATAATCTTATTTTATAGGGGGTAATTTTTTTTCATTTCCAACGCACTTTCTGAAAAATAATAAAAAAACTGAAAAAAAAAACTTTTAAAAACTTTTTGATGCTTTTTCGGCCATTTTTTGTCCAAAAATGCGTTTTTCGTTCAATGGGACACTTTTGATTTTTTTCAAAAAAATCAGAACTTATAAGGGTACTTATATTTTTTTCAAAAAAATCAAAAGTGTCCCATTGAACGAAAAACGCATTTTTTGACTAAAAATGGCCGAAAAAACATCAAAAAGTTTTTAAAAGTTTTTTGTTTCAGTTTTTCAATTATTTTTCAGAAAGTGCGTTGGAAATTAAAAAAAAACGACCCCCTATAAAATAAGATTATCATAATTATAGTTAAAGATATACAATTTTTAAGCAAAAATCGATGACTCCGGAATGGGTGGAGATAAAGAGCTCAAAATTTAGCTGAAGACTTTTTTCTACGTCTATGAAAACATATTAAAAAATCAAAAAAATCGAAGAGGGTCACCGTCGCAACGTCGTTGAATTGACATGGAATGACCCATATAATTTCCATTGTTACATCAGTATTTGTCACCCTACTTTTTGAAACATCTTGTATTAGGCATCGTATTCGTATTCGTATTAGGATTCATATTTATTCCCATATGCCGATAAGATACAGCGTTCGAACGTAGGTGGTGATAATCGCCCTCAAAATCTTTTTCAATCGAATCTGTTACATTACATGCGGCTTTGACCCGGGACTGATCCTTGACCGCTCAAATTGGGCCCTCGATTTATTATATGATTGTTCTGCTTCTGCATTTTTTTGAATCGTTACAATCATCTAATTTTTTTTAAACGAACCTATATTTACCGACACAATTCGAAAATTTGAATAGATTCTCAAAAATTCCGTGGCAAATATTTTAATTTTTCAGCCTAGACCCGAAGTGGTTCGGCGTGCGCTCCTCATTTTTCTCAACTTTTTTGTTTTGTTTTTCCAAACTCCAATGAATTTTTCACGTCTCACATATTTTTTTTCAAAAGAAGCGAACAGGGCCCACCTCGGGTGTAGTCTAAAAAATTTCGACATCTGCCATGCGATTTTGTCGGTTTTCGTCAGATTTTCAAATTATGTATAAAAAGCTGAGCGCTTTTGAGAGTCAGAATGTGAGAGCACGTAAATCATGTAATGCAAATTATATAACATTATGGGCTCATTGGGTTACTTTAGACGACAACAATCTGAAAATCTGGACAGGTCATCGACTGATGCCAATAGCTCGACTTTCGTTGCCGAGACCTCCAGCAATTCAGTTGCTGAGTTCAACAGAAACGATGCTGATTTCTTCAGTGGCGATCTCTTATTTTCCGAGAGTGAGACATCGATGGAAATGGACATCCCTGCTCATTGTGGCGAAGAAGAGATTGCGTCCGTCGAAGAAAATCTGTGTGCTTTGAGCATGGACACGGAAATCGCATCAGAACGAGTTGAACCCGATTATGAATTGAGGCAAAAAAGTTGGCCGAGGATCGTCAGAGGTTCATTTCACCAAGGCGACTCTAGATTTTCGCAACACACTAGAGGAAAGCAGTGTACTGCAAATGCCGCAGCAGCTCTGGCTATGTGCAAGAATACAGATCCGAATTTATGGACTTCAGCACACGTCGATTCGGTACTCATGGCAGGTGATCAACTGTACACAGAGAGCATGACAGCCCGAAATGATGTTGATCCGAATGAGCAGCACACGGAATTTTTGACAGCTACGGAGCTGAAGACAGAAATTGAAATCCACTCTGAAAAATACATTCTTCTGGTTAAACCTGAGTGGATATGCGGTCATTTGGACAACGATCATACTGACGACGGATTTCCAAATTTGAGGAATCGAATCTGCGACTTTTTATCAGAAGAAAAATTGGGCATTCTAACTTCCAATTCAATTTCCGTCGCTGTTTTCAAAATAGGAAGTACAGCGTGGATGTTCGATTCACACAGTAGAAGTCAAGCAGGAGAAGTTACTTACGATGGTCGAGCCTGTTTGATGGAATTCCCCGACGTGGAATCCTTATTCGAACTGCTGCGAAAAAACATTCCTGCTGGGAGACCAGACGACCCATCGCAAGATACTTATGACCTCACAGAAGTTGACTTACAACGTGAGCGCGATGAAGAACAGCTGTCTACACACTTGCAGGTACAGGTTGAAGCTACATCCAATCCATTGAGTTCAGCTCGGATGGAATGCGACATACTTCCGAAGACTTATCTAGACGAAGGGTTGCACTTGGAAGAAAAGTCAACTGAAGAACGCAATCTCGAAGTAGAAATTGCAAACGTAATCGAAGAAGAACGTCTAATCGACGAATATAAACTAGAAGTAAGCCACGATGCGATAGACGAAAGTTTGCAGGATGTCAGCGGGCTGGGAAAAGGAGTGTATTCGTTTCTCCATGTCTGGAATCAGCTCCATGTGTTATTCGATGAGCACGAGAGAGGTGTAGAATGTCATTTTCGTGACCTACGACTCGTCGGATATCGCCATATTGGACTGCAGACATCACTGCACTTCAAGTGCGTAATGTGTTCTTTCCAATCATCCATTATGAGTGAGCCTGAGGGTGAAAATAAGTTGGACATCAATACAGCAGCCGTATTGGGGAGTCTCTGTGCAGGAATAGGGCACTCTCAGCTGGAGCAACTTCTAGGTGCAATGGATGTGAAATGTATGGCTGCTACAACATTTCGACGCGCTCATGACACGGTTTACGACGGATTGGTACAAACCGCAGCATCGGAGATGAAGTTAGCTGGTGACGAAGAACGAGAACTCGCCATACAGAGAAACGACGTAATCAACGGGATTCCACATATACCCGTGGTAGCTGATGGCAGTTGGATGAAGAGATCTTACAAATTAGGAAAGTACGATTCATCATCTGGCCTAGGAGCAATCGTCGGATTTCACTCAAAAAAAGTGTTGTTCGTCGGCGTGAGGAATAAATTTTGCTCGATTTGTGAACCGGCGATAAAAAAAGGCGCAACTCCTAGAGAACATACGTGCTACAAGAATTGGGGTCGCAACGCAAGTTCGACCAGTATGGAAGGCGACGCAATCCTAGAAGGATTCAAGAACAGCTTGGTTCAACACGGGCTGATATACTCCGTTCTTATAGCGGACGGAGATAGTAGTGTCTACAAAAGAATAACTGACTACAATCCGTACCGTGAACAAGACGTATACGTCAAAAAAGTCGAATGTGGAAACCATTTGATAAGAAATGTCGGGAGCAAAGTGAAGGAACTTGCAAGGAGAAAAGGAATACCCGGCCCCCTACGTAGGAGGATAACTGACAGTGTACCGAGATTCAATGTCGCCATCAGAAAAGCTGTTCAGTATAGACTGCAGCAGAGTATGTCGTCAACTGAGACGAACAACATGCTGAAAAAAGACATTCTGAACATTCCTAGTCACATTTTTGGAGAACATGCAAAATGTGCCTCTATTGGGTATTTTTGTAACGGTGTACCCAAATTAAATGAGGAGAATGTTGTTCCAGAAATGAAAAGATTAGGGCTGTTCGATGCACTGGAAGACACTGTGTCACGCCTCAGCCATCATACTGATAGCTTGCTGTATAACGTAAATAACAATACTGTTGAATCGTATAACGGCATAGTAGCTAAATTCATAGGTGGAAAGCGCATCAACTTCGGCAAGAGAAGTTCTTATAAGGCGCGGAGCCTAGGAGCTGCTGTACAATTCAACAGTAAGAAAGTTGTAACGCGCTTCAGAGAGGTGACAGGTAAAGAGCCATCACAAGTAGCAAGCGTCATAGAGAGTAACAGAGCAAAGTGGGCAGAGTTACATAAAGAACGCATCGCTCGTGCAAAAGAAACTGACGTCGTCAGACGGACAGAGCCGACACCGCAAACAGCGGACAAAGATTACGGTCCAAGCTCAGAAAAAATAGATTTGAGTGAGGAAGCGTATGTTGCTGAACTTGATCGACATACCGCAAGATTAATAGCTTTTCAACAGAATCGAATTACTCTAGAAAGGGAAACTGTTGATCAGGCGAATAGCACGCAGTGGATGTCTACGAGACGAAAGCTGCTTACCGCGTCTAAATTCGGCAAAGTATGTCACATGCGAAAGAACACGTCATGTAAATCTACCGTGCAGGCAATATTATATTCAAATAATTTGAACAATGTACCTGCTGTAGAATACGGACGAAGAAACGAAAAACACGCTCGCTTGGACCTCGAAAGACAAGCAAATGTCCAGGTGCGTAAATGCGGTCTATTCGTGGACACCGAAATTCTTGGCTTGGGCGCTTCACCTGACGGTCTCATCGGCGATGATGGAATTGCAGAAATAAAATGTCCGTATTCCGCTCGCGAGTTAACACCAGACGAAGCTATTGCCCAAAATAATATCTCTGTACGTAAAGTATTTAAAAATGTCGATGCTACTGAGATGAATGAGAATCACGATTACCATTATCAGGTACAAGGGCAGCTACACATTACTGGGAGAGACTACTGTCTCTTCATGATGTGGACGCCAAAGGGTTCGAAAATCATAAGAGTAGCCAGAGATGACGAATTTTGGAATCAAAAAATGAAATCTTGTCTGATACAGTTCTATAAACACTGTTTAGTTCCTGAGATCGTGGACAGTCGCTATGTTAGGAGTATGCCTATAAGGGACCCACCTTACATACTCGAGGCACAGCAAGTAGCCGCCAAGCGAAAGCAAGAGAATCAAGCAAAAGTGGTAGCGAAGAAAAAACAAAAAAAGGTAGATGAAGGGGATCCGCGCTAAATTCTAGCGCGATGTCACTTGTGACGGCGTGTGCATGTATGTATTGCGTTGAATTTCGCGCAAGGAAAATGCAAACGCTTGAAAAGTGAAACCGTACATATATATTGCGTGCAGAAGCGCGCAATGTGTCGGTACTTTCGAGCTGAAGCTATACGTGCCGCCCAAATATTGCGTTGAGATATCGCGCAAGTCGCGAGCATGTGTAGCAAAACAGCCGTGTAATATACATACATATACACAAATATCGCATGCAGAAGCGCTCAATGTGTCGGTACTTTCGAGCTGAAGCTATACGTGCCGCCCAAATATTGCGTTGAGATATCGCGCAAGTCGCGAGCATGTGTAGCAAACCAGCCGTGTAATATACATACATATACACAAATATCGCATGCAGAAGCGCTCAATGTGTCGGTACTTTCGAGCTAAGGCTATACATGCCGCCCAAATATTGCGTTGAGCCATCGCGCAAGTTGCGAGCATGTGTAGCAAAACAGCCGAACCTATACATAGAATGGTTTGTCCGGCAGCACTTACATATATTGCGTTGATTTTCGCGCAATGTAAGATGCAAGCAATCGCACCACTTTTGCTATCACCCGTGTACCCCCTACCTGATGGAAGACATCCCACCACCTTCTCGTGGTTTCCGTCGAGCATTAGCACTTGTACATAATGCATGCATTATAGCACTAAATCATTTATCGTATATATGAGGGAGACCGGTGAAACTGTGCACTTCTGCCGAAAATTGATCGCAAACTTTTTTTTCCGTTAAAAATATTTGTGTTTTGAAAAACTTCTGAAAGCTTTTCGTATACTAAAAAACAGAATTGTAATTAATTTTCAATTTCCAAACTTTCTGACCTTCACAGGTTTTTCTGACCTAACATGTACTTCGTGCCGGGTTATTTATGATCGTGTATTTACAATATGCGATCAAAATTTAGTTCTGAACATAACTATTTTGCATCCTTGGAAAATAATAAATCCTGATTTAGAATTTTCACCAAGATTCACCAGCATAAAAAAATCGAAGTACCAATAATGAAAGTTTATAATATCGCAAAAAAAGTAGGTTGAACTGAAACTCGACATTTCGAAACGGTAATTAAAAAATGGTCTCCCCTATTTCGACAAAAATATTTTTCAAAATGTACAATTGGTATTGGCCAAAAGTGGGAATCCCTGTTACTAATCCACGTAGAAATAATCATTGAAAATGTATATGTATGTTATTCGAACTAAAGCATGTGCAATAAATCTATGCTAAAGTAAACGAATATACGAATACATAAGTCAATTAATCTGTTGTTTTATATCCAGCTCCTATCAAGATTGTGTGAATATAATTCAGACTCTATACGTACGGAAAAACGCCCGAGTCTGTGGCCAGCCGCGTTACGCACAGACGGAATTTTACGATTTTTTGTGAGAGATTTTCATTCGAAACAGTTTGCTCAAGTTCGAATACAACGCGAAGATATACAAATTTCAAGGAATTTCGCTATGAAAAATCACTCACTGATAAATATGATCAATACTCAGATATATTACGAGATAGTTATATAAACATGATAAAATCAAAGCATAATACTACATTCATGATTGTAATTGTGTGAAATAGGATGAATATTGCATATACTTATGACGGCGTCCGTTATTTCCTTATAAAAATTTTTGCCCGAAAATGTCCCCTAAGACGTGAGTTTTTACCATAAAACTAAAAGCCAATATACCAAAAAAAAAAAACTTAAGATTTTTTTAAACCTTGCCGGAATCACATGACTTTTTCCTTGAGTTTTCATAGATTTATTCGGAAGTAGATGCCCGATCGAGTGAGAATTATTCCTATAAAAAATGTCCCCTTGATTCTGCCTTGAATAATATATATATATATTGTGATGATCTAATGGTGGTGCAATTCCTTCACTAAAAAAAAAAAAAAAAAAATAGAACGAATTTTCAAGTCGCGTCGTTATTACTAATATTTTTTTTTATTTTGCTAGTCAGATTTCAGTCTATATATACAATTATGACGTAGATAGTGTGATCGTGAATACAAGAATCCGATTCCAAAAAAATGTACGTTATATGCACATTCTGCGATTTTCTAAAATCAGAGCCTTCGCAATAACGCTATATGTAGTTCGAATCACGCTACGCTGCCCATCGGTACAATTGATACCGAAATGCCAAAAAAAATGAGGACCCGAATATGCATACACATAATTTTACAAATAGATTGAGCGCCTCTACTCCGAGGCTCCACCCATACCAAGTTCTCGGGCTCGATGCTAGAGGCGCCGTAGACGCTATATTATTTCAACAGGGTTCTCAATTTGCACGCCAATGGCGCGTTTCGGATGAGAAGTTGTCGGCGCTCGCTCAAAGGCCCTTAAGAGACTAATAAATATATAGCAAAGTGAGAAGCTGGCGTGGAATATGTATTCAGGGACATGGAATTGAGGTTGAAAACGGTTTACAACATGAAATTCACGAAAAACAGTTAGAGGAGGAACGATGAAAAAATAAGTCTCTCGAGATATAACAAAGTGAGAAGCTAGCAGGTTGTTCTATCCGCCTGTCCGACTATCCTGGCATATCGATTGAATTTTTATTACCACAGTTTCATTTTTGTAGCAAAATATGGAGTAAATAAAAAAATGGAAGAAATGATAGAGATCAAGGATCTGATCGAGCGAGATATTTACAATACATTTATAACAGTGTTAAATCCCAAGAAAGAAAAAATCAGAGAACTTGCAGGAGAGCTGAACATGAAATTCACGTAAACCAGTTCGAGGAGGAACGATGACGAAATACGTCTCTCTAGATATAGCAAAGTGAGAATCTAGCGGGGTTGTTTAAACCTCTGAGCCTGTTCGACTATCCTGGCATTTCGATTGAATTTTTATCAACGCAGTATAGCTTAAGAAGTGCGCGCGATTATTGTGTAATTTTCGTGGATGTTTATAAAATATTAATTATTTCGTTGTCGTTGAAAATATGTTTTTACATTCCGCACAGATTGCGAATTCGGTGGAAGTGCTTCGATAACTCTATTCACGTCATCATAGTGATCGTGGTAACAGGATGCTGCATTTATCCAAGTACCCCATCGAGTGATAATTGGTGATGGAGGTAATGTCAAGTTTGGGCACATACGATGAATCAACTCTACTCTCAACGATGCGTTAATAAATACTGATTTTGTTTCAGCGATAATATTATTGACGTCGGGAAAACATTAAGGATGTTCTCCAGGAAATCGAATTAATGATGAGAATTTAATGAAACTTGGCAAAAGTGTAGCCAAGCATGTAAATAAAGCTAGTTTAAATTTTTGTGTACCTGGGGTATCTGTGAACCAAGATATAAATAATTATATTTATGCTTATTTTACATGGGCTCTTACGGGGAACAGTTACACTTCTGTATTCTTTCAGTCATAACTTTTTAATTGACGATGAGAATTGGTTATAAGTATGCACGTTCGAAAGAATAAGAACTGAGGATCATTTTCCGCCGTTAAAAATATTCCAAGGGTACCTATGAAAGATGTATGCAAGCAATAAACATGAAAAAATATGCATGAGCTCACGAAGCGTAGAAGCGCTGACAACGTCGCAGGTTATACACCGGTCTGTAGTCGGCACGCGTGGCTGCGGCTCACACACTAATATGCAGCCTATTGGCGCGACATTGCCAAGCGTTCACGCGCATTCTCTGTCTTTCTCTTGCAGAGCTACCTTTCTCTCTCGCGCCGAAGAGAACATCCTTAATGAGGCATGCAAGTAACTGTTTTTAGAACAGATTCAATCGTGATTAAGGGAACACGCGGATGGAATACTTGTAATTAACGCGCAGCATTTTGTCCGGCAAAGATAAAAGCGTGTAATGCGCATTAAAGGATTGGAAATGTATGTGTAAAACGTGTGACAACATGAAATTTACGTAAAACAGTTCATGGAGGAACGAGGAAAAAATACGTCTCTCGAGATATAACAAAGTGAGAAGCTAGCGGGGTTGTTTAAACCTCTGAGCCTGTCCGACTATTCTGGCATATATATTGAATTTTTATTAACGCAGTCTAGCTTAAGAAGTGGGACCTTTCAGAAACTTCTAACACATCGTAGAAATCGCTGTTGTTATTTTGCACTTGCAGCACTTTCATTCTGACACGATCATCAGCCGCTGGGTTCTGAATCAAATTAATGCTCACCTCACGGATAATCTGACACGATGTAGGTAACGAAAGTCCCTGAACTTCCAACTGCAGTATAGACTGCGCGATTATTGTGTAATTTTCGTGGATGTTCATAAAATATTGATTATTTCGTTGTCGTCGAAAATATGTTTTTACATTCCGCACAGATTGCGAATTCGGTGGAAGTGCTTCGATAACTCTCTCTATTCACGTCATCATAGTGATCGTGGTAACAGGATGCTGCATTTATCTAAGTACCCCATCGAGTGATAATTGGTGATGGAGGTAATAATGTCAAGTTTGGGCACATACGATGAAACAACTCTACTCTCAACGGTGCGTTAATAAATACTGATTTTGTTTCAGCGATAATATTATTGACGTCAGGAAAACATTAATGAGGCATGCAAGTAACTGTTTTTAGAACAGATTCAATCGTGATTAAGGGAACACGCGGATGGAATACTAGGAGAAACATGGAGGAACGAGGAGAAAATACGTCTCTCGAGATATAACAAAGTGAGAAGCTAGCGTGGAATATGTATTAAGGGACATGAAATTGAGGCGGAGGACGAAACATGGAGGAACGTGGAGAAAATACGTCTCTCGAGATATAACAAAGTGAGAAGCTAGCGTGGAATATGTATTAAGGGACATGAAATTGAGGTGGAGGACGAAACATGGAGGAACGTGGAGAAAATACGTCTCTCGAGATATAACAAAGTGAGAAGCTAGCGTGGAATATGTATTAAGGGACATGAAATTGACGTGGAGGACGAAACATGGAGGAACGAGGAGAAAACACGTCTCTCGAGATATAACAAAGTGAGAAGCTAGCGGGGTTGTTTAAAACTCTGAGCCTGTCCGACTATCCTGGCATTTCGATGTAATTTTTATTAACGCAGTATAGCTTCAGACGTGTGGAATAGCTCGGGGTATTGTTTCTGCAATACTACCTGTCACTTCTCTATCTTTAAAGAGACATGATTGAAATGTAATTATGTACAAGTTGCTAATTCGATGCAACCCATGAGCAAGACGAGTCACATGTTTCAGTTTTGGGTGAGCTTGTTGCAACAAGTTTACTGCTCGTACCATGTAAGGTGCTGCATCACTGACAAAAAGGAGCACTTTATCGTACTAAATCCCTTGCGGCCATAAAATTTTGAAACTGTCATTCAAAAATTCGACCACATTTTCACTATTTAAATTTTCATATAAATCTTCATTGAGAAGTCGTTGCATTCCAGGTGCATGAAAGTGCAGTATTGAAACTATCGCATGGAAAACGCATCGCTTCTACACGTCCGTCGTATCGTCAATGGAAATGAAAATTGAATTGTAATCTACTTTCTCCATTATTATGCGAAAATAATAAATTGTTACTAAAAATGTTTTTGTGATACGTATTGGTAATACGTCTCTCTGAATATAGCAGATTAAGAAGCTAGCGGGTTGTTCTATCGGCCTGTCCGACTATCCTGGCATATTCATTGAATTTTTATTACCACAGTCTCGCTTAAGAAGTGGGAAATAGTTAGGGGTATTGTTTCGGAAATACTATCTGTCCTTTTTATATCTTCCAACAAGGACAGCTGATAGAGTAGAATCAGTAAATTCATTCTAATAAATTCATTTTCGTAGCCAAAGAGGGACTGAATCGAAAAATGGAAGAAATGATGGAGCTGAAGGATCAAATCCAGCGAGATATTTACAATAGATTCATCCACCATACTAAATTCCAAGAAGGAAAAGATCAGAGAACTTGCAGCAGAACTGCATAAAAGTAACGGAATAAACCTGTCAGATGATACGGTGAAACTTTGCGAAGCTGAAACGCCAGCTCCAGCTCCTAGTCCGGCCGACTACATTTGATGTAGTCTATGACTGCAGGATGTATTGAAACTCCTTCGCAGTACGTCGTCGCCAAAAATGACATGAGCCATGCGCCCCATAAACGCCATAGGCGTGATCCTTCGGCTGAAGCGTAAAACATCGTATTCCTGCTGAGAGATACACCATCCCTCGCATGCGTGAACCTGCTAAACGAATCAGTTTTCAATCATTATCATGGATATCCATATCGTAACGCCAATCAAATTGAAACAATAAAAAATAAAAAAAATTATAATGAGATGCAACGAAATTAATTAAGATTCGGTGCATGGGATTATAGATTGTTTTTTATAAATCGAAATTGAACATGAATTATTATTAATTTATACACGTATACTAGGGTTAACACAACTTTCGCTTACTTGTGGCCACGATGTAAAAATAACCGTCCCTGTTGCTCAAGCTGTAATGGCTTCGGCGTCGCTACCACGACACGTGGGCGTCGTGATCGTTCTTCTTTCAGAATGTTGTCGATGGTCTTCATAATTGGTTCAGTTGGTGCACTTTCACCGATAAGAGCCAGGCTGAGAAATAGATTCACTAACTCAGTAATAATTAACTTGTAACAGGGTGATACTGAAGACTCACGCTCGCTAGTAAACTCCACCTGCGAAATTTATGGCCTGCGATCGTACCGGATTTGGCGGACAGCGCCTCTGGTATGTCGGAGCTGCACCAGCTGCCCCCCGCCTCCCGCATGATCACCCGTACAATTCAAATATACATTGAGAGTGTTGGGTACAGAATAAATGAGACGTTCGTTCAAAGAATGACCTTATTCACTTTTGGTCGTTTGGATAAAAAGCGATTTTAAAATTAAACTTTGTAATATTAATCACAAATTACAAGTAAAAATATTTATATGGTTTTATTATGAAGATATACTGTTAAATAATAGATACTAAGCGTAAAATCAACAATTAAAATATTTTAACAATAAAAATATTTTAACAATATTCAAATCGATAATTTAATCAAAATGAATTAGGTCGTTCTTAAGCATCTCGTTGGGTATCTTTATGAATATCTTGCTGAGTATCTCGCTGAGCATCTTGTTGAGTAAGATACTCAGCATCATGCTCAGCTAGATACGTAGCGAGATATTCATCAAGCCAGCCAGCAAGATATTCAACAATATACTCATAAAGATATTCAGCAACATACTCAGAAACACTGGCCACAAGATGCTCTGCTAAATACTCAGCAAAATGGTCAGCAAGACACTCAACAAGACAGCCAGCAAGATGCTCAGCAAGATGCGCAACGAGATAATCATCGAGTGATTACGTAGCTGATGAGCCCAATAGTAATTTCGTTGATCATCTTGATGGCTATCTTACTGTCTCTTGCCCGTTATCTTGGTCGTCGACAACTACGATATGAAGTAATACAATTACTGAAATTCTTATCACGATGACTAGCAAGACGATCAGCAAAAGAACCAACCTGATATTGATACAGAAATTAAAAATTTTAAGCTATATAAATGTAAAAAAAAATTAGCTCATGTGTTATAAATTGAAATACTTTAATATAATATAATGTAATTTTAAATAATATAATATAATTATATTTTTATTATATAATAAATATAATTTTATAATATAATTTCATAATTTTTTTAATTTTAAATATAATTTTTTTATTATCATATCACTTACAGTAAACAAACTTTACTTTTCATTGTTTATCCAAGAACGTGAAGTTTGTCATTTTACTTGGATATCTCTGATTGTGCTTGATTCCTCACATATCTTTTGTTTATTTTCTTGTTGTTATTGTCAACAATCGAATAAACAATCGTATTGTAACCTTAAAATTTGTCTATTCATATTCCATTGAGAGAGAGTATTTTATCAAGTATTTATTGCGTTTCCTTAATTTTGATTGATCATTCATTATTTGACATTCATTTTCAACAATAACTGTTGAAAATGGATGATCCCGGTCAAGCCGAATTTTTAGAAGAATGGGAACGAACGCGTGAAGAAATTGACATTGCACCCGGGGTGTTTCAGGCAAGGATTAGATTTTTATAATTTATTTTCATTATATTTTTATTATTTTAGATACTCCTGTTTTTGAATCTGCTTTATACATTTCATTAAAAAAAAAATCTTTAGGTTTGCTATCTACATGTTCGCTGTTTGATATGCTGTTCCGTTCTTCGAAGAGTGTCTACAGTCAGTGTAGAACGTCACTGCGAAACACTGAAACATTCAACAGCAGTTGAGCTTCTTAATAATCCTTAAGGCCCATCAGAAGAATCGTGGCAGTAATGCACAGTCCGTGAAAATCCATTTTTTATGGAGCTGACACAGTTCGTCATGGCCACGGATATTCCGATTGACGATTTGAATAATCCAGCTTTCATAGAATTCATCGGACGTTACATTAGTCGTCCACTTCCCGATTGAGTGGAAATTGATGATTTCATAATGAATTTAATAATTCTACTCCATCATCTGTGCTTTTTTGAAGATGGAGAAAGGGCAGATAGTATTGCCGAAACAATACCCCTAGCTATTCCCTACTTCTCAAGCTAGACTGTGGTAATAAAAATTCAATAAATATGCCAGGATAGTCGGACAGGCTCAGAGTTTTAAACAACCCCGCTAGCTTCTCACTTTGATATATCTAGAGAGACGTATTTTTTCATCGTTCCTCCTTTGACAATCCATAACAATTTCTTATTTTCGCATATTAATGGAAGAAGTAGATTACAATCCAATTTTCATTTCGATTGACGAAACGCCGGACGTGTAGAAGCGATGCGTTTTCCATGCGATAGTTTCAACACCGCACTTGCATGCACCTGGAATACAACGACTTCTCAATGAAGATTTATATGAAATTTTAAATAGTGAAAATGTGGCCGGCTTTTTAAACAACATTTTAGAAATTTTATGGCCGCAAGGGATTCGGTACGATAAAGTGCTCCTTTTTGTCAGTGATGCAGCACCTTACATGGTACGAGCAGTAAACTTGTTGCAACAAGCTTACCCAAAACTCAAACATTTGACTATTCTTGAAAATTTGAAATTTCAATAAATATGCCAGGATAGTCGGACAGGCCGATAGAACAACCCGCTAGCTACTTACTCTGCTATATACATAGAGACGTATTTTTTCATCCTGTCTCCTTGAACTGTTTTACGTAAATTTCATGTTGTAACACGTTTCGTCGCTCAATCAATTTGACGACATTTTAAATTTACACCTACTAGACCTGTTTCTACACTTAAATACATTTTGTTCATGTCGTAAAATATCTTAATTTTATTGATAACCGTAACAAACAGCCCAAAAAAACTGTTATTCTTTGAATTCTCCAGTCAAGCTGTAACTAACTGTATGTGTGATTTTAGATTTTAAATCAAGCGCCAACCACTGACTAGCGTAGTTGCGTCATACGCACTGATATTTTACGATACTTGAGCAATTGCCGATCTACCAGGTTCATGTAATAAGTCGCTTTATTGACCGAGAACCGTCGTCAATTACAGACGTACCATGAAGTCTGTCTAAAGTCTTCCACTATATTATTTGATCATTGATTAACGATACGTTATAGTATAAAAGAAGAATGTATTAATTTTTATGAATGAATCAACACCTATTGTAAACTCGTACCCTGGATAGACTTTGAATAAGGGAATAATATAATTAAATTAAGTATAAAACGCGATGATCGCTCCGTCATGACTTGAATAACATTAATTGATTCATGTAAACGTTACATCGCTTTTCGTTGCAGTGTGCGTCAAATCCGATTTTACGCCAACTGCATCGAAAAATATCGTTCGCAACACTGGCGTAATACTTTATACCCTCGTGTGATGCCGTAATCACTCGGGCTGGCTCCGCCGACCCTCGCACACGGCGACCACACGCGGGGATAAAATTTTACGCACTTGATACGAAAACTACTATTCTATGTTCCATGTAAATTTCATGATACCACATGTGTTGTCCGTACTCTAAATTCGTGGTATCATTTTTTTTCGATATTAAAACTGATTGTTACATCCCTAAAGAGTACTGTGTCGTCTTGTGTTCGTCTTAGTATCAAATTCAAGTTTTATTTATGATAAGAATTTCAATACCCTTGATATTTTTCTGAACTCCAAGAAATGTGTCTGCATAATTAAAAACCTATTGTTAATATCAAAGGGCACTTGAATTCACTCATTCGTCTCATTGACGAAATGCAAATGAAATATCAATATTTGATGTTGTAATTATGTGTTATTTTAATTTATTTTAAACAAGATCTCTGCCTCTATTGTATCCTAATATTCACGTTTAGTCAACATTATTGAAATAAAATTTGAGATGTTACGTGCAAACCACTAACTTAACTGAAAAATAAAAAAGCTTTCTTATATTTCATAATTTCGTAATTCTGTATTTTTATTTTGCAATTCCCCACACCTTATTTATTTTACACAAATATTATATATATATATTAGGGTGGGTCAAAAAAAATGACTATTTTTTTTTTCATTTCGTACTCTGAAAAGTCGGTTCCTAGACACCTCTGGAGAATACTCACCAAATATGAGCTCTTAATTTTGATAGAAAGGTCCTCCGCTTTATGGTTTTCCATTTTTTCCTCAGTGTTAGAAACGAGAATTTATATCTCTCTATCAACTGTTCGTTAGAAAATATCGCTACTCGTGTTCTTATAGGAAATTGAACGCTCTACAAAAAAGGTCTCTTATGATTTTTTCGGAAACTTCACCGTTTAGAAGATATCACAGGTTGAAATTTGATTATTTTACGAGAAATTGTTGTTTTGCTTATGAATTTTATAACTCGTTAACAACATTTTTTTATGGAATGCGCAATTCATAGTTTTGAAGGAAATTAACTGCTCTACAAAAATGGTCTCTTATGATTTTTCGATAAAACAATATACTTCAACCTGTGATATTTTTTAAATCGTGAGGTTTCCGAAAAAATTATAAGAGACCTTTAGAAATTTTTTTTTTATCGAAAAATCATAAGAGACCTTTTTTGTAGAGCAGTTAATTTCCTACAAAACTATGAATTGCGCATTTCATAAAAATTTTTTGTTTACGAGTGATAAAATTCATAAGCAAAACAGCAATTTCTCTTAAAATAATCAAATTTCAACCTGTGATATCTTCTAAACGGTGAGGTTTCCGAAAAAATCAGAAGAGACCGTTTTTGTAGAGCGTTCAATTTCCTACAAGAATATGAGTAGCGATATTTTTTAACGAACAGTTGATAGAGAGATATAAATTCTCGTTTCTAACACTGAGGAAAAAATGGAAAACCATAAAGCGGAGGACCTTTCTATCAAAATTAAGAGCTCATATTTGGTGAGTATTCCCCAGAGGTGTCTAGCAACCGACTTTTCAGAGTACGAAATGAAAAAAAAAATAGTCATTTTTTTTGACCCACCCTAATATATATATATATATATATAAGCACCGATTATATCAATAATTAATTACAAAAGATATTAAATGATCGTAATTTCATCTAATCAATAAATCACGTATATACAGAATATAAGTACATAAGTCTTGCTCAGAAAACAGCAACTATTAGTCCCTGTAAGTTTTGTTAAAGGAAATTCAGTCTTAGATTTTGCAGAGGAATACACCCACTTAATGTTGGGCGCTCAACATGATTCACCCTGTATAATAATCAAAAACAAAAAATATCTGGTAATCGCATCAACTGTCATAATTAACTGAACTGTGAGATCTGTTATATTGATATTTTTTGTGCATAATTCATCATGCATGCCTTAGTTTTTTGGCCTAATGCACGATCGACGAGTGTAATTCAGTCAACGTTGATCAACAAACGCTTCGAATTCAATCGTGTGACTGTGCGATGGGGGAGAAAATTTATATCCGCTGTTATTGTTGCAGAAAATGGTAAAGTATTTATAATTTTTTCTTTTTATATTCATGAATTAATTTGAGTTCTCTTACCTTAATTTGTAGAAGACGTTAATTGGTTGGAAAGCCTTACCGTTGATACATCCGGAATTATTACTGGTTTTGTGAATAATTCGTCCCATGCTGATGCTTGCGTCCAAGTTCCTCCAAATTTCAATATTACTACTACTATTACTGATACAACTACGACTAGTGCTACTCCTGATCTATATCTTACTACTACAACTCCTATTAATACAGCTACGTCTACTACTAGTTACACTACTTCTGCTGCAGCTACTCGTGACGCAATCCCGACTACTTCCACTGCTACTACTGCTACTGCTACCGCTACTCCGGATGAAGACATTGTCAAATTGGTAGAAGGACATGAAGTTTACATAAAATTCATCGAATTGAGGGATATCATGCGTTTCAAGAATAAACCAAGAGAAATGACTCGACGACTGCTTCTCAGTATAGTTGGTAAAGAAAATTTGAAACGAATGGTCGTTGGTGCTCGTGATCTGAATCCTGTTCCATTAAATATCCTGGATGCTGTTGAAAGTAATAATTATTTCTATTAATGACACTACGTCAATCTGATTTTTCTATACAGGAAGTATGTATCTTTCAGATTTCACGTTGCAGAATACGGACCAAATTAATCAGCTGACTAAAAATGAATTCAAGAAATGTATTGCTCAGTTTTTATATACTTTAAAAAATCCAAAACAAAAAATTGTTCCCGGACAAGCTGCAGAGAGCTAAAAATGAATAAAAATTTGTACTATTCCTATGTTGTTCCTAGTTTTTCAAAACTTAATGAATCCAAAATATTTGTGCAATTTACGAATAATAATTTTAGTATACGGATAGACAAAAACAGTAGCTACATAAAGTGGAATAATTTCTGCGGATTGACAGAAAAAAATTTAAGATGATTTGTTGACTTTGTGATCGTAATACTGATTCTTTAGCATGTCGAAAGATCATTCAGCCATTACAAAAACATTTTTAGTAATATCCGAAAAAGCTTTACGCATGAAAATGTAAACAAATTTGTAACCCTTCATTTCAATAATTGAATAGATTCGATAAACCTGTGCATAGAATTCGAACTTATAGCAAATTCTGCGTGAAAGAATTGCACAGGGAATTGTTCCTTGGCAGCCAAAGAGTTTTAAGAAATCGTTTCTTTCGCGCGATAAAATTCTACAATTTTTACTCTACAGTTGCAGGTCCCGGTCTTTTACCCATCGTAATATTCAGGCATTGGACGATGGAAAATACCGGTTGCATAATATCGTCGAATTTGTGTATTCTTCAATCTTAAACCGGCATAGAAATTTATAATGACGCCTTATCAAAGTTTAGAGAGTAACGATAAAGAGCATAAGTTAATGAGAGTATTCACAGCCTGCGGACAGCAGTTTCATGTTCATATCTAGCGAGATCGTAAGCGAGATGGTCAGCGAGATATTCAGCGAGATCGCCAGCGAGATCGCCAGCGAGACGGCCAGCGAGATGGCCAGCGAGATCGCCAGCGAGACGGCCAGCGAGATGACCAGCGAGATCGCCAGCGAGATCGCCAGCGAGATCGCCAGCGAGATCGCCAGCGAGATCGCCAGCGAGGCGGCCAGCGAGATGACCAGCAAGATCGCCAGCGAGACGGTCAGCGAGACGGTCAGCGAGATGGTCAGCGAGATGGCCAGCGAGATCGCCAGCGAGACGACGAGCGAGATGGCAAGCGAGATCGCCAGCGAGACGGCCAGCGAGATGACGAGCGAGATGGCCAGCGAGATCGCCAGCGAGACGGCCAACGAGATGACCAGCGAGATCGCCAGCGAGACGGTCAGCGAGATGGTCAGCGAGATGACGAGCGAGATGGCCAGCGAGATCGCCAGCGAGACGGCCAGCGAGATGGCCAGCGAGATCGCCAGCGAGATGGCCAGCGAGATCGCCAGCGAGACGGCCAGCGAGATCGCCAGCGAGACGGCCAGCGAGATCGCCAGCGAGATCGCCAGCGAGACGGCCAGCGAGATGGCCAGCGAGATCGCCAGCGAGACGGCCAGCGAGATATTCCACTGGATATTAGAAATTTATCCGCGTGGAATCGGCGATAGATTAGATAAACCTTGGCATAGAATTCTCAATTGTATCAAATTCTGCGTGAAAAAATTGCACAGGGAATTGTTCCTTGGCAGCCAAAGAGTTTTAAGAAATCGTTTCTTTCGCGCGATAAAATTCTACAATTTTTACTCTACAGTTGCAGGTCCCGGTCTTTTACCCATCGTAATATTCAGGCATTGGACGATGGAAAATACCGGTTGCATAATATCGTCGAATTTGTGTATTCTTCAATCTTAAACCGGCATAGAAATTTATAATGACGCCTTATCAAAGTTTAGAGAGTAACGATAAAGAGCATAAGTTAATGAGAGTATTCACAGCCTGCGGACAGCAGTTTCATGTTCATATCTAGCGAGATCGTAAGCGAGATGGTCAGCGAGATATTCAGCGAGATCGCCAGCGAGATCGCCAGCGAGACGGCCAGCGAGATGGCCAGCGAGATCGCCAGCGAGACGGCCAGCGAGATGACCAGCGAGATCGCCAGCGAGATCGCCAGCGAGGCGGCCAGCGAGATGACCAGCGAGATCGCCAGCGAGACGGTCAGCGAGACGGCCAGCGAGATGACCAGCGAGATCGCCAGCGAGACGGTCAGCGAGATGGTCAGCGAGATGGCCAGCGAGATCGCCAGCGAGACGGCGAGCGAGATGGCCAGCGAGATCGCCAGCGAGACGGCCAGCGAGATGACCAGCGAGATCGCCAGTGAGATCGCCAGCGAGGCGGCCAGCGAGATGACCAGCGAGATCGCCAGCGAGACGGTCAGCGAGACGGCCAGCGAGATGACCAGCGAGATCGCCAGCGAGACGGTCAGCGAGATGGTCAGCGAGATGGCCAGCGAGATCGCCAGCGAGACGGCGAGCGAGATGGCAAGCGAGATCGCCAGCGAGACGGCCAGCGAGATGACGAGCGAGATGGCCAGCGAGATCGCCAGCGAGACGGCCAACGAGATGACCAGCGAGATCGCCAGCGAGATCGCCAGCGAGACGGCCAGTGAGATGACCAGCGAGATCGCCAGCGAGATCGCCAGCGAGATGGCCAGCGAGATCGCCAGCGAGACGGCCAGCGAGATCGCCAGCGAGACGGCCAGCGAGATCGCCAGCGAGATCGCCAGCGAGACGGCCAGCGAGATGGCCAGCGAGATCGCCAGCGAGACGGCCAGCGAGATATTCCACTGGATATTAGAAATTTATCCGCGTGGAATCGGCGATAGATTAGATAAACCTTGGCATAGAATTCTCAATTGTATCAAATTCTGCGTGAAAAAATTGCACAGGGAATTGTTCCTTGGCAGCCAAAGAGTTTTAAGAAATCGTTTCTTTCGCGCGATAAAATTCTACAATTTTTACTCTACAGTTGCAGGTCCCGGTCTTTTACCCATCGTAATATTCAGGCATTGGACGATGGAAAATACCGGTTGCATAATATCGTCGAATTTGTGTATTCTTCAATCTTAAACCGGCATAGAAATTTATAATGACGCCTTATCAAAGTTTAGAGAATAACGATAAAGAGCATAAGTTAATGAGAGTATTCACAGCCTGCGGACAGCAGTTTCATGTTCATATCTAGCGAGATCGTAAGCGAGATGGTCAGCGAGATATTCAGCGAGATCGCCAGCGAGATCGCCAGCGAGACGGCCAGCGAGATGGCCAGCGAGATCGCCAGCGAGACGGCCAGCGAGATGACCAGCGAGATCGCCAGCGAGATCGCCAGCGAGGCGGCCAGCGAGATGACCAGCGAGATCGCCAGCGAGACGGTCAGCGAGACGGCCAGCGAGATGACCAGCGAGATCGCCAGCGAGACGGTCAGCGAGATGGTCAGCGAGATGGCCAGCGAGATCGCCAGCGAGACGGCGAGCGAGATGGCAAGCGAGATCGCCAGCGAGACGGCCAGCGAGATGACGAGCGAGATGGCCAGCGAGATCGCCAGCGAGACGGCCAGCGAGATGACCAGCGAGATCGCCAGCGAGACGGTCAGCGAGATGGCCAGCGAGATCGCCAGCGAGACGGCCAGCGAGATGGCCAGCGAGATCGCCAGCGAGACGGCCAGCGAGACGGCCAGCGAGATGGCCAGCGAGATCGCCAGCGAGACGGCCAGCGAGATGACCAGCGAGATCGCCAGTGAGATCGCCAGCGAGGCGGCCAGCGAGATGACCAGCGAGATCGCCAGCGAGACGGTCAGCGAGACGGCCAGCGAGATGACCAGCGAGATCGCCAGCGAGACGGTCAGCGAGATGGTCAGCGAGATGGCCAGCGAGATCGCCAGCGAGACGGCGAGCGAGATGGCAAGCGAGATCGCCAGCGAGACGGCCAGCGAGATGACGAGCGAGATCGCCAGCGAGATCGCCAGCGAGACGGCCAACGAGATGACCAGCGAGATCGCCAGCGAGACGGTCAGCGAGATGGTCAGCGAGATGACGAGCGAGATGGCCAGCGAGATCGCCAGCGAGACGGCCAGCGAGATGGCCAGCGAGATCGCCAGCGAGATGGCCAGCGAGATCGCCAGCGAGACGGCCAGCGAGATCGCCAGCGAGACGGCCAGCGAGATCGCCAGCGAGATCGCCAGCGAGATCGCCAGCGAGATCGCCAGCGAGATCGCCAGCGAGACGGCCAGCGAGATGACCAGCGAGATCGCCAGCGAGACGGTCAGCGAGATGGCCAGCGAGATCGCCAGCGAGACGGCCAGCGAGATGGCCAGCGAGATCGCCAGCGAGACGGCCAGCGAGATATTCCACTGGATATTAGAAATTTATTCGCGTGGAATCGGCGATAGATTAGATAAACCTTGGCATAGAATTCTCAATTGTATCAAATTCTGCGTGAAAAAATTGCACGGGGAATTGTTCCTTGGCAGCCAAAGAGTTTTAAGAAATCGTTTCTTCCGCGCGATAAAATTCTACAATTTTTACTCTACAGTTGCAGGTCCTGGTCTTTTACCCATCGTATATTCTTTCTTTCAATAATTCTGAAAGAATTTTTTTTTTCATCTCTATTTTTGTTGTTACACATCTGAACGACAGATGCATGAAATATATTCTGATCGTATGTTAGGTTAGATAATTTAGTTGTTATTGACAGTTCTGAATTTGGTTGCTGTTCAACGTGAACATCGATTTTTCAATATCGAAGAATACACGTACAGCGCTTGTTTTTATTTGAGTGTATTAGTATTACCCCCTCCATACGAAGTCCCTGGCGCTGATGATTATAAATAATACTATATAATAATATAATAATATTATATTATAATCATACTGGCACGCGGCCGCGATTTGCTGCTGCGCATGCGCATTTGTAAATCAGGCATCGATCAATAATTCTGCGCATGCGCATTTTGTAAAATAATTAATATTATTAATAACTCAGTTACGCGTTGTCAATTATTGCTCAAAAACAATAGGGGGCGAGATTTCGGTGACGAGAACACTCCTTCCAAATGGCAAGTTCATAAGTGCAACGGTTCGACAGATATTGTGTTCTCAAGAAAAACGATCTGCAACGAAGAAGAAGAAGGAGAAGGAGAAGTAGAAGATTGTGTTTTTCGATCAACTTCGACGGTCAATATCTCAGGAACCACGCGGTAGATTTTGTCGAAATTTCGCGAGCAAGGTCGAATGGCGAGGGCCTTACGCCCATATAAATTTTATTAGGAAATAATCAGCGGTTCAAAAGATTACTTACACTAACAATACTTAACTACACCACTTACATTAACAATAAAATAGTTGATTTAACTATGTAACGCGGCAAAAGCCACGACCCGTATTTAATGATAATATATTATGTAAGGCGTGCGCGCCATCTAACGCTCGCGCGGTCTGTGGACTCTTGTGTTCCATTTCTTATGTTTATCAGGCAAGGTGAATAAATGAGACGGTGTATTAATTTGGCAAGTCCTTTAAGTCACTTTATATTTTTTGAGTAAATGTATGAGATCCTTTCTCAGCGTGTACAGTAGTGTTCATGTATGGATGCCCAGTGGCTAACTTTCTTTTCCGGAAACGAGTCTCCTTTCTGGTCTTTTTTATGTGCCTATGATCGATGAAGCAGTCGACAGGAGAGCTTGGGAAACCACGACGAAGCCTCTCGCCGCTGTCATTCCGCATTCGCATAACCTCTAAGCTCGCGAGAGCACAAATAATTTTAATAATCATCAAAATTAAATTAATTTTTCCCGCATATCGTTCCGCATTTAAGACTCAATGGGTGTGAAATATTTTATATAGTTTAGCATATTACGGAAAGCCTAATGCCCGGAGCTTTTCCTAAACAACAAATAGAATGCCGGGAACGCTGATAAGGTTAACCTGTGCAGTAATTTAAACTGTTTTTAGATTCACTGCAACGAACCAGTAATAACCTTATTAGGTATAAAATTATAACGATGACACGTAGTAAAAAAAATGGGTTCATCGTTTGTAAGTTCATTCTGATTCTCATACTCGAAAGTTTATTATCAATTAGTCTCATTTCACTACTCGCATACTAATCATCCATCCTTCTAGCATTTATGTCGATTGGGTTTATTTCGATCCCTTAACGATATGAAGTCGAAGTCGAAGCCTAAGGTCTGGTTTGAACAGGAGAATCTACCCTCCGTATCCATTATCAAGATCTGTATCCAAATGTTGAAGTCATCTTACAGATCCCTTGCCAGTTCAAGTCTAGTTCTGCGATGAGAATCTACTCCATGTATCGATTATCAAGATGAGTAATGCGATATACTTCATTAAATGTAATTCACAAATGAAAACATTCAGTCATTGATATTCAGAAATCTCATATATTATTTTTCAGACATAAAATTAAGAGGTATTTGTAAAGTGAGGTGAAATTATTTCAACGACTCAACTAGATTGATACCTTTGAAGTAGGTTCAATCAGAATCTAGAGGGATAGATAAAATTCAAGTAATGTATTACATTTGTTTGAAATGTAACGTGGCAAACGTTCTGACCTCCTCCTTCCCAGCCTTACGGACGTACTTAGTCCCGCACCCGTCTAAGTATCGGTCCTGGCGATTTAAATTCCTCGCGCCGTCGTCCAGCGGAGCCATTTTGGTTGCGAGTCGCCACTTGCCGCTGACCGGCAACAGTCAGCGCCCGCAGGACGACTGGCAAAATTCCGAACTAAGCGGAAGAGGAAAAATCGCCACTTGCTATTGTACCGCGGACGCGAACACTAGGGCTTTCGTTGAGTTACCTTTTGTGAGTGAAAGTGAGAGAGAGAGAGAGTTTTCCCTGTCATTCTTATAACGACCCGGCTATCCCTTATTTCTGTGCGACTTGGATTCTGTGAACTACTGGACTATTTGCTTTGAACTATACGACGAATTGGCTATTTCCCCCGGACACGTGCGGATTTCGAGCGATCACCGACGCATTGTTCTACGCCTCTACGAGACCTTCCGAAAGGTAGGATCTTTCCTATTAGCCCTTTTTGCCCTCCCCCCGTCGTATTTGTTGTATTTCAGGATCCTACGAGTCTCGCGATACCCCAAAACCCTCGCCCGCGCCCACGTGCCGTTTCCCCGCGATCCGTTAAGATTTAAAAGTGCCTAGTTCCCTTTTAGTTCGTCTAGTTCCGTTCCCCAGCGCCACCGTCGCGATTCTCCTGACGTCACGCGTCACAGCGCCGCTCTGCTGCGAGTCAGAGAATCCGAGGTACCCCAGTTTCGCTTCCCCCACCCCTCCCGCGCGCAAGCCGAGCGATCGCCCAGCGCAGTCAACTTTCAGAGACCAAGCTGAACACTTGGTCTTGTCGAGTTTGACAGCTGGTCGCGAGGCGTCTAGTCGGAGTGACTTGAGGAGTGCCTAGAGCCACCTCGTCACTCCAGTAGAGTCATTTTGCTTTGTTATTTGTTATCTAGAGTTTCGAGTATTGTTAAGTTTTGATTAATTGAGAATTGTTGTTTAATATTTAGAGTTAACTTAGAGTAGAGTTAGAGTCATTATTTTTTTTTTACAAGATCTATTATAACAGACGCCAGGTAGCGGGCGGTAAATCGCGACCTTTTTCTTTTTTTTCTTGTTGAATAAATATTTCTAGTCAAATTAATATAATCGGTGTCTTTATTCCTCGCCCCCACGGAATCCCTCTACCTAGATCTAAGCTAGTTGTAAGCGAGAGAGTGCGAGGACTTCGAGCCCGGAGTCTGGCGCCCAACGAACCATCCGAGGAGGCCAGGTTTGTATTCGGCTTACCCCTAGGTGAACCCGAGCCTAGGACGAGTTAACGGTTACAGAAATAATTGAAATATCTTGTCTTTAATATTCGTTGAAGAAAAATTTGAATTATGTGTATAAAATATTTACTGAAATCTGAAACAAGCTAAATGGAAAATGCTTAATGGAAACATCAATCTAATTAGTTTAACCCGAGGCCACTTTCCAGTTTGAGTATAGTTCTACGATGAGAAACTACCCCACATATAGATTATCAAGATCTCCACCTGCAGCTCGAAGTCATTTTTGAGGCCACTTGCCAGTTCCAGTCTGATCCAACGATGGGAACTGTGTATGGATTTTCAAGAGCGTTGCTACTAAAGTAGAATGAACCTTGCTGCAACTTCTGTCCTATAAATTGTGGGAGTTTGTTTGAGTCATATCGTCGAGGGATCGAAATAAACCCAATCGACCCAATCGAAATGAGACGAATTGACAATAAATTTTCGGATATGAAAATTAATGAATTTACAAATTATGAACCCGTTTTTTTTACTACGAGTCATCGTTATAATTTTATACCTAATAAGGTTATTACTGGTTCCTTGCAGTGAATCGAAAAACAGTTTAAATCACTGCACAGGTTAACCTTATCGGCGGCTTCTTGTTCCCGGCATTATATTTATTTGTTAGGAAAAGCTCCGGGCATTAGGCTCTCCGTAATATGCTAAACTATATAAAATATTTCATATCCATCGAGTCTTAAATGCGGAACAATATGCGGGAAAAATTAATTTAATTTTGATTAATTATTAAAATTATTTGTGCTCTCGCGAACTTAGAGGTTATGCGAATGCGGAATGACAGCGGCGGGAGGCTTCGTCGTGGTTTCCCAAGCTCTCCTGTCGACTGCTTCGTCGATCATATACGGTGATCTGGAACCATCTTTAAGATTGCCCGAAATGTCACCAAAATCTGAGGGCGTAGAGTGATTCTGGAAGGGCTCCTTAAGCAAAATTGATGATTACGTAAATCCTACAAACTACTTTTTCCGAGAAAATTTGAATTTTGTCATTTTTGACCTGTTTTGCCGTTGTAATGCACAAATGGCCAATAAACACCCCAGATATATGAATTTTGCGTTAGAAATCAACCACAAAGGAGTCAGAATTTACAAATAACAACGTTTATTCTTTAATCGAAAACACAATTATAAATATATGGGTCATTCTCAGTTCAGAGGTAAATTCGACGTCCACGGTAAAAAATCACCTTTTTTTAAAAAATTTATTAAAAAGAATGTAATTATCTCTTAAAACTCGTGCTCATGTAAGTGGTCACTCAAATTCATTTCTGAATTTTATTTAATTTAGTCACAATTTCATCTTAAAGTCGGAAAACATCTCTCCCCTGGCCTGTCCCCGGGCCGATTCTGTTTATGTATTAGTGATTTAAAGTACTCAGAAATTAAATATATTATTTAAATTATATATTTCAACAAAGCAAATTAAATAAATTATCGTAATCAAGCAAGTAAAATTGCGTGATATTTTTTCTTAAGAAAAAAAAATATCATATGTGTATAATACGTACAAACGTAAACTTAATTTTTTTTTAAGAAAAAAAAATATCACGCAATTTTACTTGCTTGATTACGATAATTTATTTAATTTGCTTTGTTGAAATATATAATTTAAATAATATATTTAATTTCTGAGTACTTTAAATCACTAATACATAAACAGAATCGGCCCGGGGACAGGCCAGGGGAGAGATGTTTTCCGACTTTAAGATGAAATTGTGACTAAATTAAATAAAATTCAGAAATGAATTTGAGTGACCACTTACATGAGCACGAGTTTTAAGAGATAATTACATTCTTTTTAATAAATTTTTTAAAAAAAGGTGATTTTTTACCGTGGACGTCGAATTTACCTCTGAACTGAGAATGACCCATATATTTATAATTGTGTTTTCGATTAAAGAATAAACGTTGTTATTTGTAAATTCTGACTCCTTTGTGGTTGATTTCTAACGCAAAATTCATATATCTGGGGTGTTTATTGGCCATTTGTGCATTACAACGGCAAAACAGGTCAAAAATGACAAAATTCAAATTTTCTCGGAAAAAGTAGTTTGTAGGATTTACGTAATCATCAATTTTGCTTAAGGAGCCCTTCCAGAATCACTCTACGCCCTCAGATTTTGGTGACATTTCGGGCAATCTTAAAGATGGTTCCAGATCACCGTGCATAGTGGACATCAATGTGTCGCTCAGCCGAGAGCGTGAAGAGTTTTGGTCGTCAGGCATGATTTTTGTTAGAGTGTTCGTAAAGACAAGTTATAGTTATGAATATACACAATATATATGTTTAAAGCTAAACCAAAGCCCAATTATCAAATATTATAGTAGGTGATATGGATACAATTTATTACTAACAATTCAGAGTGAGAGAGCTACAATTACTTATTTTACATATCAAGGCTCAAGTTCAGTGATATAACTTTTAATCCAAAAATTTCAAAATTTTTTTTTTTTTTTTTTTTTTAACTATTTGAACAATTGAAATTGTTTATGGCACTATCCCACCGCTGCCACCAATTCGTATGTGACGGACGCGGTATGGTTGTTTAATCCGAGCGGTTGATTAATAACAAGTTATTAACGATGGTAGTGTCGCGTCACAGACTGAATAAAAAATTATAAAATAGATTTATCTCGCGATAAACCGGTAAATGGGATTCGTTTGCCACTAGTCCTATACAGGTCTCAATTTCAATAGTTTAACTGTGGAGGCTAATTAATTAATAATTAGGATGGTTGTTTAAAATAAATGGTGAGAAGAATTAACTGGTAAAAACGATACTATATTCTTGAATGAAAGTAATACTGAGCCCAGTTCAAACGTCTGACAACGGGTATCGGTTTGAACGTAAAACAAATGTTATATGATATAATAAATGAATCTCCCTATGCCGACGTGGGGATCGTAGAGGCTGGTCCCTTATCAATTGACGGGTGTTTAATTATAAGCTAACGTTAAAGCAACAATATAACGCACGAGTGCGGAGAAATATACCCTGATCAACGATACCCACGTTAACATACAGCACAATATAAGAGTTGTCATGTACTCGAACCACGATCGCATTCTTGGAACTCTCTCTCTCTCTTTCTAACTTTATGTTTTAAGTGGTATTGGTAACTATGGTATTTAATTTAGGATGCACCAATATGCTTATAACTACTTATTAGTCTATAGAATCATAAATTGGTCTCCGCGTTATACGGTCGGGCCGATTACATACACATGCATATATGTATATCAACACAAGATGACCGTATAATGCGACCCTTCTTTATAGATTCTCTTTCTATAACTGTAATGCCAGGATAGAAAGATCCCGGCCGTGAATAGGGCAAAAATTGAGAATATGGAGATCGATATGATCTCTATATAGAGTGAACTGTAAAATAACGGAATTTTGATTAGACTGAAGGTCGAATTAACAAGTGATTAGAATTCCACCAATTCGTATGTGACGATTACAAGAATTCTGGATAATATAGTAATGATTTTGATGATACGGAAATAATGGTATGAGCAAGACGTCGACACTTAGCTTTCGTTGACTTGGCGTGATGTGCGTCTACAAGATTGGCAATCGGTCGGGCGCCCTCACCTTCGCAGAGACCCCGATTAACTCGTCGTTTTTAGTGTTCAAATGTTTTCAAATGTTTATAGCTTTCACTGAATTTAATTGTCTGATTGATGAATGTCTCTTAATACTACAAAGATTCAAAATGAATCTAAGGCGGAAGGCTTTTAAATGAAGAATTAAAATAGGGTTTGTGTCCTTGCACTGAATTTAATCTAGGTGATAACCAGAACGCCAGACTACTGGTTTATATCTTGGTTATTTGAGTTTTTATCGAATACTGAGTCCTTTACACTACCACTGATCTGACGAAGAAAAGATTGAGTGTAACTCTTTGCTCTAATTAGTATACGGATCAATGCGTCCACACACCTCGTGACTTGACAGACGAAAGACGCTAATTCAAGTTCAGAGTTGACGAGGTGCCCGTGATTGCAAGAAACCTGCATTTCCCCCGCGAGTTAATTAGCCAATTAGGGCCCTACTTTGCATCTCATTAGAGCCTGGTTGGCTCGGGACCCGCCCAAGCTAGGTGTAGCTGGTGGGGTCCCGAGTCACTCGACGCGGTCCCATCCCCTACTCCGTCTTGCTCATACTCTACTTATTCTAGCTTATTGTATTTAATTTTAAAATAATAGTATCCTCTTATTCGGGCTTTCCGTTCATCCGTCCATCCCTTAAGTTATGTTATGATCCATTATATTCTAGGTTTATATGACCTAATTGTTACGGGGGTTCCTTTAGGAATTCGGACTTGACACGAATCGTTTGTTCGTCTTCTAAATCATGCTATATGCTACCAATTTGGTAGCTGCTATTGTTGGCTGCTATTATTCCTTCGTTTTATTTCCCTAACCTAAATAAAATTAGAATCAGAGAGAAGAGTGTTAGGTAATTCGCATTTATGCCTTCTATACCTGTGTGGAAACGAGGGGTCAGCAAGTTTAACGTCGCCTCGCCTCGTTCCACAGGACATCGGTTATTGAAGCTACGCAGATCTCCGCTATCGGCATCTACGTGACTTTTGACGCCTTTAAGAGGGAGCGGATATTTATTACAGTATTGTATTCCTTGGCGAGGTTTGGTATCTGTTCTGGGACACGTTCCCCGTGTAACCCAAAACTTTATTTTACTTTACTTTACTTTTGCTGATTTACTGTAACTTACTCTACTGATTCTGAATAATCGATGAAAGAATTTATGAGATTAAACCGCCAATAAAACATACTAAGTAGTTGCGTGAAGCAATTTAGATCAATGTGAATTGCGTTCGTAACATCAGCATTGAAGAAAAATTCTCCAGGAACGCGCAAGGTGGTGCCGTAGAGCATTTCTGCTGGTGAAGATTTTATGTCTTTTTTCAAGCTGGTACGAAGTCCAAGTAAGACTGTTGAAAGGATTTCTGTCTAAGGTTTTGGTGAGCACATCAGTGCTGATTTTAGTGTTCGATGCCAGCGCTCTATGATCCCGTTTGACTGTGGGTGGTATGGCGATGTTCTTTGCTTGTCGGCTCCGATTAGTTTTGCCAATGATTGGAAAAGAGCGGACTCGAACTGTGGACCTTGGTCGGTAGTAATTGTTGTAGGTGTTCCGTAGTGGGCGATCCAATGGTCGAACAAAGCAGTAGTAACTGTATCGGCGGTCGTGTCCTTGAGAGGCACAGCAACAGGCCATCTTGTGAATCTGTCAATGAAAGTGAGACAGTATTTGTGTCCCTTATGTTCTGGTAACACGATGATATCCATATGTATATGTTTGAATCGATCGTCTGGAATGTCAATGTGCTTCGGCTGAAGGCGGGTCTGTCGTTGAATTTTTGAACGTTGACATGGTAAACATTCTCGAGCCCAAGCTATGACATCTTTTTTTATCCCAGGCCATATGTACTTTTCTCGTACTTGTTGTGAAGTGAAGTTCCTGCTTGGATGAGAGAGTCCGTGGGTGATGTTGAAGGCTGTCTTTCGGAGTGTTTTTGGTAGATACGGTCTTACTGTTCCTGTGGAGACGTCGCAATAAATTGTTGTATTGTCAAGGTTCAGTTCGTTTAGTTCCAGTGATGTTTGGCTGTTTTCGAGGAGTTGTTGGAGTTCTTCGTCCCCCTGTTGATGTAGTCGTATTGTTTCTAAATCCAATATCGTCGGCATGTTGATCGTGTTGATACGTGAGAGTGTGTCAGCGGCTATGTTGTCTTTACCTTTTATGTAGACTATGTCCGTTGTAAACTGGGAGATATAGTCGAGCTGACGGAGTTGTCGTTCTGATGCCATCTCGTTTTTTTTTGTTTAGAGCGTATGTCAATGGTCTATGATCCGTTCTGATGGTGAAGTTGCGTCCCTCTAGGATGTGTGCAAAGTGTTTGACAGCGGCGGCGATGGCAAGAAGCTTTCTGTCGTAGGTGCTGTATCTGGTTTCGGGGTCCTTTAGCTTTCTGGAGAAAAAACCTATTGGTCTCCACCCACCGTTTTCTTCTTGCTCGAGAGTTGCTCCGATGGCGTGGGTTGAACGTCTGTGAATCTAGCATATCCAGTGTTAGCATCTCAAAAAAAAAAAACTGCTGTTCCTGTAGCATCCCAAATAGTTCTATGGTTCCTGATAGGTTTCAACAATAGTTCCGCTGAATTTCCCTCCAAAAACGATTTTTGAAGAAATGAGAGGCTAACTTCGCGTACCATTACACAGCATCTCAGCGGAATTCGATTGCGGGACCTTCAATTTAGAGATATCGAAGGAGTTCTATAGTTTCCGATGAGTTTTAACGATAGTTCTATCGAATTTTGACCCAAAAACCATTTTTAATTCATCCGAGATGCTCACTTCGCGCAGCATCTCACAGCATCTCAGTGGAATTCGATTGCGGGACCTTTAATTCAGAGATATCGGAGGAGTTCTATAGTTTCCGATGAGTTTTAACGATAGTTCTATCGAATTTTGGCAAAAAAACCATTCGTAATTCATCCGAGATGCTCACTTCGCGTATACGCGATTACTTTTGCCCAGAACTATGTCGCGGAATAGCCCGAAACTATATTGTGGGAGATAACCCGTGTACCTGTGATAAAACGTTGTATCTGTGTTCCGTCACTCTCAGCATTAACCCGGAACCAACGACGAGGACGTGGTGACATTTGTGGCTCTATTTTTTTTTTTTTTTATATTTTTCTTCATTTTTTTTATTTTTTTTCATTTTATTTTTTATTTTTTTATTTTTTTTTTATTTTTCTCTTCTCGGTAAATTGTTTCTGTGATCGTCAGTATTGTTTTCTGGTTTGTTCATTTTTTTTTTCTTTTTGTCGTTTACTTTATATATGTAGGTTCGAGTCGTATCTCACAAACCATTTTATTTTATTTATCCATCAAACCAGACCGCGTTATCAATGTTTCTATAGGGCTATAGTGTATACTATCAGGTGCGGCTTCAAATCTGTGCGAGGGTTGACATCCTTGCGCCTAGCATAGAGGTCATTGTACATGCTCCAGTACATACCGGACTTTGCATATGCGACGTAATGATCATCGCGGTAATCGATGACACCAGCGATTATGTACATGTTGTTTCCGATTTCAATCGTTGTTGCAATTGATTCCAGGTCATGATGAATCCTTTTGCTTCGTGTTGCATATCGATCATCCGTGAATACAGAAAGATCGATTAATATATGCGGGCCGTATACGCGTACTTCCTCGACACTTTTTTTACAATTCAAACAGGCCTCTTCAATACCTGAGCATCGTCGATCGCTTCCTGCATACACCCTAATCCCTTGGACATTAATATATCGACATTTACATTCAGCATCACCGTGTGTCGGGTAACGTTGTGACCACAGGGGCATGAGATCTTCTTTATATAACTCGGATCACGTATAAACAATTCGTCCCCTAGATGCGATACGTTACACATCGCATCCAGCTTTTTCACATTCCGAGTATACGAAATAACGTCATTTTTGAACAACCTCAACTCCAGAAGGATCTTTGCCCTCTCCGTTAGGTGTTTCGAATTGAGATTTTTGTCATTAAGCATTGTCAATGCTAATTTAATAACAGGACTGACACACGACTCGACACTCTGACGGTAGGTCTCATTGATCGCTACTGCGCTTAAGATTATCTGAATGATCGAATCAAAAGCACAAGTGCGAGTCAAGTTGATGTTTGAGGGCCCTATCTTGACGGTACCGCTCAAAAAGCCGTTTTTGAAGATAGGGATTGTTCCTAGCCTAGCATTTTTTATAAACTCCCAAGCAGGGCATTTGTCCAGGTAAGATGGCTTCGATCTTTTAATTGGAGCGGTTTCGTCTTTGTCTGGACAATCCATGGCCTTTGTTTTCTCTCCTAAACCGCACCAGTTTTCGCAAATATTGACATCGCTCAGATGATTATTTTCCCTATGGTCATTAGGATGTGATGCATCAGTGATGTGCTCCGGAGTGTCAATATCGCAAGTCACAATTTCCGCTGATTCAGAAGTACCTTCGGCAGTGTTGGAATTATTGGCATTGGATATTCTATGCTCAACAGGCTGATCGGATTCGAATGACGACAATTCTATAATTTTGGAATCATCTCCAGCTGTTAGATTTTCTTCGCAAGGATTGAGCTCTGTCGCGGTAGAATTAGGCGTGCTATTATGTACTGTGACGTGGATTTTGTCAGACCTCGGATCTAGACCGGATCACTAGACCACGAGGTCGTCCAGTCGACAATTGGCTAAGAAAATTATAATTATTTATTGCTGTTGGGCGCCAGGCGGATAACCGCCACTTTCAAAATTCTGAATTCACGATACAATTAGGCTACACGTACTCGAAGCGTCGGCTAGCAACAGTACCGCGGAGAGGGGTCAGGATTAAATGAGGAATTAGCTAGGCGTTGAATAACGACTCGGAAAGTTTCAAGTTAACAAAAATAATAACGAATTTATTCAAAAAAATTAGGAGATATAAAGAATCTACGTGCTTTCACGTACCCGGGGGTACTTCCCCTCGGATTTAGGACCGGTACAGGCCGTGTAACGGCGACCTGGCCGCGATTTGCGAGTTTTACAATAAGAAGAATCGACTAATACGCTCCCACGCAGGGTGGCAATAACAACTCAAAATTAGTTAATCATTAACTCGACAAATCGGTCCTCTTGGGACAACAAATCAATTTCACAATTAACAATGAGACTTAACAACTAACGAGAAGTAGCCTGCGGCAATAAATAACAAACTAATAACGAAATAATAACTCGAATACTCAATAAACAATAGTATAGTCGAGCCTGCGGCTCGGAATTAACAAGATAATAGTAGCCAGCGGCTAGAAATTCAACAAAATTATTAACAATAACGTTACCGATCAAGGCGATCGGCACGCCTTCGAGAGGCGAAGCTTCTCGGAAAGAAATATTTACAATTTAATAAATAACAAATTACCTAAACCTAACTTAAACTAACTCTGCGGCGAATAAATAACGAATATAGTCTCTAAATCGCAGCTATACGACCAGCGCGAAACAATAGACTCGAGGTCTCAATAACAACGCTCTTCCCACAGGAGGGAGAGAGAACGATAGTGACCGACTGTCTCCGTCGCACTCGTGTGCGAACCGAATATTCTCAATACAACTCAATACAACTCAATACAACTCAAAATATCACAAAAATCTTCAATAAGTGAAGTCAAAATATAATTCCCTAATGCATGTGGACACTGGTGACGGCCTACCAGTCAGAAATCGGTTTAATTTGATCTCAAATTACGCTAAATAGCCTCGTGGCTTCACAAAGCAAGGCGGCAGACGGCCGTTGCCAGATTCAAATTTCTATAGGTCAGAATGGCTAACGCTTACCGTCTTCCAGCCACCTCAAGAAAAGGATCTTCTCCCTTTCCAAATCCATCGAGGATCTAAGGTCGCAGTCCCTCGGGGATAGATGCACTCGCACAATACTCAATCACAAAATTACTCAACAGAAAACGGCCTCGAAGGCAAGCAAGATCTCAACTAATCGGCTCAACGCCACAGAACGCAAAAACAGAGACTTAACGCAGACAAGAGGCACACAAGTGCTACGCACGCTAGTCTAACGCAGAGTGATCTTAGCCGGCGTGGCGCCGGTACGCATGGGCGTCGTTAGACCCGCAATTATCGATTCGCTAATCGATCCTACGATTGACGTCATAAGGGTGACGCTACGTCACTCGGCGCGAATCCTTTGAATTTTGCCACGGTGGCTTTTGCTCCTTAATTTAGAGGAACACGGGACGTTGAATCTTGGCGGTGGCGGGAATCTCATCCACCACCTCGATCCCTCGGTGCAGAATGCTCTCGGCACTCTCCCGTGTCCTCTTCGAAGTTGTGGAGGTGGCCCTGCAGTAGCCAACCTCCGGAGCTGCAGTGGCGTTCGTCGTAGTAATTCGCACCCTCGGTGCGTCGGATATTGTGCGTCCGTCGGGGTGCGTAATTGTTGTCGTTCAGACCCCAAAACTTGGCCTCGTCGTCCACATGTCAGAGAAAAGTTTTGAAAAAGAAAAACAAAAGAATAAATAATCTATCTCATAATTTTAAGTCGGTCACGGTCGTCTCTCGGAGTCAATCAAGGCCTCGGGGCCATCCTAAACATCCATACTACTGCCATTCACACTTCACCCCCGTCTTAACTAAGGTCGTTTCAAGGGGTGAGGAGCGCCTTGCAACATGCAATGTTACAACTCCCCCCCCCTTAGACGGACCACTGGGGCGGAAGCGATAGCAAAACTGACCCATGGACCGAACTCCGAGTGGCGGCCGCACACCGCGTCTTACGTCTACAGACTATACAAAGTCTGCTAATTTAAACGTAATTCTTCGAACTAAACTTTCCCCCGGGGAGGGAAGAGAAATAATATTTAAGAAATCCCCCGGTTCATAATTAAGTCGTCACCTGCTACTCTCCTCCTGCAGAAGGCAGAAAGACCACAAAATTCATAGAAGAGGGTTCGACTCCTCTCAGAGCAAATCAACTATATTAATCAACTAAATTTTCAATGACCGCGAAAAATCAGCAATAGAAAAAAAAAACAAAAGCAATTAACTACACCAACCAACCCAACGATACAAACTGAAAGACACAAAGACATCATTATTTCACACCAAAGAAAAATAAAATAAGAGACTACGAACTGGCAGAACAAAATCAACTAAATACAGAGCGTCAATGCTCGAACAAAATCTGCCCACGGGGCGAAACGAAGGGTCCAATCCGGACTCCCTCGCGAGACAAAAACAAAATACTACCAACAACCAAAAAAAAAAAAACAAATTCGTCCAAGCGAACTATTTTTTTCTGACACCCTAATTTCTACCATGAGGGTAGCGTATTCTATCAATATCAAACAAAATCACAAAAAAAAAAACAAAACTCTAAACCAGACGGCTAAAATAAACGAAACATACGCGAATTTTGTGACCTCAGGTCTCGTCGGAGGACGGATCTTCCTCCTCGGACTCACTGAGATCGACGTCAGCCTCCGGGGCGACGTACGGTTTGAAATCTTTTATGTGGTGTCGACCTAGAGTCCTCCCTGTCTCATCCTCTAGTTCGTAGACGACCGGGGACACGACTTGTGTCACAATATACGGTCCCTCGAACTTGGGAGCTAATTTCGCGGCTATGAAATTCGCCGCCGAAGATAGGACTCGTTTACGTTGCCACACTCGATCTCCCACCTTATAGTGACCGTCTCGGTGACGTCGGTTATAGTAATGCGCTTGCCTAGTGCGTGCAGTTTGCAAATGCCTCGTGGCTAGATCTCGCAGCTCTTGCAATCGCGTCATTCTTTCGGCCCATTTTGCTGGACACGGCTTAGGAATAGTCGCAGGACCTTCTTCTTCGCGTCGAAGTTGCACTCGCGGGCGTGGCTCGCGGCCTAAATTTAAAAATGCCGGGCTCACCTTCAGTGAACTATGCACCGCGGAATTGTAAGCAAATCTAAATTCGTGCAAGTGAACGTCCCAGTTGCGATGGTCGTTCCCGATATAAGCTGTGATCATGGTCTTCAGGACTCTATTCACCCTCTCGACAGGATTGGCCTGCGCGTGATATGGAGGCACGTGAGCGTGTACAATATTGTATTCAGCGCACATGTCATCTACGGCCTTATTCGCGAACTCGGTTCCGTTGTCGGTGAGAAATACCTCGGGGGTACCCCACCTTGACAAGATTAAATCTTCGAACTCAGCGATGATATTTTTACCGTTAGATTTTCGCAACGGCGCGCATTCCACCCATTTGGTGAATAAATCCTCGAAAACTAGCAGGTATTCGTAACCTGAGCGGCTACGGGGAAACGGACCCATTACGTCTGCTGCAACGACAGTCCACGGTTGATTCACGACGCGATCACCTAATAAGCCTGCCGGCGGAGCTTGTTCGACCTTGCACTGCTGGCATTGCTGGCATTTACGGATTGCAACTACAATATCCCTAAACATACCCGGCCAATAATATTCTTCACGTATTCTCGCGTAAGTCTTTTCGACCCCGAGATGACCTGCTTGCGGATCTTCGTGAGACTCGGCGAACGCTCGAGCACGATGCTCTGCTGGCAATACTAATTTCCACGGGTTGAGCTCGTCAACCACGGGGTCTGTCACCGGATTTGGTCTAAAATAATATAATCGGCCTTCAAAAACTGACCACCCTCTATATTTCTTTGGTGTCTCTAAAACTTCGCGTACTCTACGAGTGTACCACGGGTCTTGCACCTCGTTAATCGCAGCTAAATGTTCGGCCGCGAGGTCTTCGACCTCGTCTTCGTACATGCGCGATAACGCATCGGGCACATGATGCATGGCTCCTTTCCGATGTATGACTTCGAAGTCATACTCCAGGAGCTCTAATGCCCATCTTGCTAGGCGACCCGTCGGATTATGCAAGTTATGCAACCATCGTAGGCTACTATGATCCGTTATTACCGTGAAATTATAGCCCTCGAGATACGCGCGAAACTTTTTTATAGCCCAAATTACCGCGAGGCACTCTTTCTCCGTGACGGAATATTTTCTTTCGGTTTCGGAGAGAGTTCTACTCGCGTAGGCGATGACTCGTTCGACCTCGTCTACGGTCTGAGTCAGCACGGTGCCAATTCCAAAATCGCTGGCATCCGTCTGCACCACGAACGGTACGCTAAAATCGGGACACGACAGAACTGGGGCAGTAGTTAATGCGGATTTTAATTCGTCAAAAGCTTGTTGTTGAGCTTCACCCCATTCCCACCGTCTATCTTTGCGTAAAAGCCGCGTTAATGGCTCCGAAGAGCCCGCGAACGCTGGAATAAATCGGCGGTACCACGAGGCCATCCCTAAAAATCGTCGCAATTGTTTTAAGTTCCGGGGTGCCGGATAACTAACAATTGGTTCAATTTTGTCGGGGTCTACTTGTAATCCCTCGTTATTAACTCTAAACCCCAAATATCTAACTTCATCAACACAAAATTCACATTTTTCCGGATTCAACGTCAAATTAGCCCTCGCGATTGCATCGAATACGCGTTTGAGCCAGTCGATATGCTTCACACAATTATCCGTAACCACAATAATATCATCCAAATACGCGAAAACATGCGGCTCCATATCCGGTGTAATTAATTTATCCACGAGACGTTGAAACGTAGCCGGGGCTCCGGTGAGTCCGTATGGCATCCTTGTAAACTGAAATAAACCTCTGCCGGGCACAGTAAATGCAGTAACTTCGCGACTCTCTGGGTGCAAGGGAATCTGGTGATAAGCTTGACTCAAATCAATCGTCGAAATATACCTCGCGGCACGTAATTTATCCAAGATCCCGTTGATGTAAGGGATCGGATATGCATCCTTCTTAGTGACGCTATTCACTTTACGAAAATCTAAACAAAAACGATATGTGCCATTCGGCTTCTTTACCATAACAATCGGGCTCGACCACGCGCTTTGGGAAGGCTCTATTACGCCCTCAGCTAACATACGATCGACCTCGGCGTGGATCGCGGCTTGAACTACTGGGGATACTAAATAATAGCGTTGTTTAATCGGTGCATGCCCCTGCGTATCTAAGGTGTGCTCAGCTAGACTTGTGAGTCCTAGCGGTCCCGTGACCGCGGGCAATTCCCGTTCTAAAAATCCCTCCAGTACCGTTTTTTCTGCCGATGTTAGCTCTGCTATACCGTAGCACGCGTTAATCGACCCCGTGGTCTCTGAATTTGTCTCAAAAAATGAACTCATAACATCCGGTCCGTTTTCTAGCCGCCACGTATCGTTCGCGCCGTACATTTCTAGCCCAAATAATCTGATAAAATCCATCCCGAGGATGCATTCCCACGCTAAAGAAGGAAGAATTCGAATCGCGAGCTCGTGGGTGACTCCTGATAGTTCTATTGGCAGGATAAACTCCCCTATTACGGCTTCGGTATCGCCATTCGCCAGGATGACTCGTTCAAAGGCTGGTTGGCCTAGTGAACGACCATTCTCTTCGGCGATTTTTCTACCTGAAGCGCCCAAGAAACTTCTCGAAGACCCGGTGTCTACTAGCGCTCGAATTTTTGAATTTCCGATTTTTACCGTTAAAAACCAGCGTGGTTGCAGTTCCAATGTTTGCATCGGAAAGCATTCTGCGTCTCTCTCGGTTGGATTGCTAGGGCCCGGATTTCTTAGCGCGGGTGACTCGGCGACCCTGGTCGAGACCCCCTCTGCTCGTTTCCCGGATTGCATCGAGAACACGTGGTTGCTATTTCGCCTTTCCTACCGCAAAGATAACAAAAGCGAGTCCTAGGCGCTGGGCACTCTCTCCAAATATGACCTCGGCGCTCACAGTTAAAACATGTGACCCTCGGTCCGCCATCCCTCGTGGGAACTGCGTTTGTCCCTGACGAGGTGCTCGCGTGAGCCTCCGCTGAGGCTACTCTCGCGTGTGCCGGGCGCTCTGGAGTGCGTTGCCTAGCCTGTCGAGGCTGTGTCGTCTTGGCCACGGTCTCTAATTTCTGACTGAGAGCCGCTATTTGCTCTTTTATGGCCTCCTCAAAGGCCATCCTCCCCCCCCCTTGACCTCTGCTACCCCGCTTCTTCGTAGATTTTTGGGCAGCTTCAGCCTTCGGTGGCTTCGCTGGCTTTGCTGGCTCGCCTAGCTCCTCTACTGCCGCTAGTGCAGGAGGTTTCTTTGGTTGCTTGGCTGGAGCCCTAAATGCTAGTTCTGCCATGAACGAATCCTCGGGGCTCGGGGGCGGCTTATATGCCCGTGTTATCCTCAAATTTCTTTCTCGCTTTTTAGCTAGCCGGGCTAACTGCTTAAACGAGGTGATCCTATCGCGGTCTACTCCGTCGCGAATGTCTGGCCTCAGATTCTCAACTGCCATATCCAGCTGGTCTACGAGCGCGTACGGTCGCGTCATTCGGTTTAGCAACCCCCGAATGCAGGTCAGGTATCCAGTCACTGACTCTCCCGGTGCCTGTGTACGCGTCCGAGCTTGTTCGCTGAAACGGTTATTTATCGTTTCGTCTCCGAACCAGCTTCTGAATTCCCGCTGGAATTCTTCGTAGCTCGACCAGCTGTCTCGCTCAAGTCGTAGCCACTCGGAGGCAATTCCTGAGAACACCATCGGCAAAGATCTAACTATTTCCCTTCCGGATAAGGGCGTGAACCTACGACACTCCTCCAACCTGCTCAAAAATTCCTCCACATTTTGACCGTCTTCGCCACTATACTTTACATTCCACCGGCGCAAAGCATCTACAACCTCTTTGGCTCGATCCCTACCGTTCAAACGCGCATTTTCCGGGGACTCGTCCCTCGGTTGCGGCGGTTCGATCCACGATCGAGTAGTCGGCGCTTGTCGCTGGGTGGGTGGGCGGGGATTACTCGGATAATTATCTAAATAATCATCTCGGTCATCGTCTGCGGACTCTGTGTCGGAACTCGTCGATGATTCTACGCGATTTCTTCGAGTTCTTTCTCTCCGCCTAGGTTCTTCTCGCGGGAGTTGTACTCTCGGTGCCTCACGTCTGAATGGATTCGTTGATACTTCGCGTGACGTACCTGGTGCTCTGGTCGACTCGCGATATTCGCTACGGATTTGGGGCTCTATAACTTCCGTCGCGTTATAAGCGCGCTGGGTTACCACTGCGTGTCTCTCGACAGCCCACGTATACTGCCCCTCTAACCGCTGGGGTTGTACCTCGTACCTAAGTTGCTCTGCAGAAGCATTACCGGGAATTTGACGATATTCCAGATTGTACTGGTCGAGCTCGCCGGGGTTCGCCGTTGACCTCCGCGCCATTTGACCGGGTTCTTCCTGCCGGAAGAGTTCTCGTAAGGCCGCAAAATCTTGGTCAACCCCGGGGGTTTCAGGTAGCCTAGGTACGTGCTCATTTGGCACGCGACTCACTGTTGGCTTCACCACGTACGCGGTAGGCCTAGTGCCGTAAATCGTAGAGCTCGTCGTAATACCGGTCGACTGCGCGATACTTGTTGTCGTCGTAGTCACCGGACGCGATTCTGAGCTCGTCGCGAAAACTACGTGAGGCGGCGGGGGTGATGGGGGTGCCCGTTGAGGACTTGGACTTCGTCGCGAAGCATCCTCGGGGATTACGATCGTTTCGTCTTCAGGTCCCCACGGAATAGTATTATCACCCCGGTTTCGTCGCCAGTGCCGAATATACCGATCCCGCAATTCTACTACTGAGCCATTCGGGCTCACGTGTAACGAACTCAACAGCTGTGCTAACTCTTCCTGAGTTAAATCCCAGAGAGTGGGCCCGCGCGAGTTATCTGCCGATGCCATGACTCGATGAGGAATTTCTGACTCGGCCGACACCACAAAAATTCGTTGAAATACGAACGCACGAATAAAATTTCCGAGGAAATCGACGCGATCAGCCGCACTTTTGACCTGAAGGGTATAAAAGTCACGCGCTCGCTCGTAAAAACAACTCGAAACGCGAAAATCAAACTCGAACTCTAGTCTTCCACTAGATAAATCTCAAAAGCACAAAAAAAACTCAACTCAAACAAAAGTTTCGAATTTGCACCCGGGAGTGCACGCAAAATACCGAAATGCAATTAACTCAAGTGCAACACTGCACGTGAATTCAAACTCGAACTCGAAAAGATAAGCCTCACAATGTAACAGCTGTGTTGTACTCTGATTGCGCGACTAGGTCGCCGCAGGTTGAGAACAGCTGTTCAATAACGTGCGATACTCAGAACCCACGCCTGAGCACCACTGCCTGACACAAAATTCAAAACTCGAAACTCTACAGCAAAACTAAACTGACTAACGTCGAGTCGATTTTCGGTGACGACGCGTAAACATTCCCCTCGATGCGGGGTATATTAAAAGTCCGTCGTATAAGGACTGTACTTTTCCCCTTTCTAGAGGATTTACTCGCGAAAACCGAAATATTTGCCGATTTAGCCGTTTGGTATTAGACAATAATCTCGCTAGCTAGCTATCTAATGCTCATTTATTGTTCTAATATTTATCCCTCGGTGATCCTGGGGTGGGATTTCGCTGGTACTCTGTACAGTTTTTTACAGCGATACGCCACTATAGTATCACCTATAGTATCATATATCCACCACCACAATGCATGCACAAGGAAAAAAAACAACAAAAAAAAAACAATTCACTAGCAAACAGGCAAATTATTATTGCCAACGGCTCTTAACACTAGGTTCGCGGGTCGTGACCAGTGTCCCAGTGCAGTCGGTGCAATTTAGCACTCGGCAAAAATCAAGTTTTCCACTCTAGCGAGGAAAACGCGGCTCAAAAACAATACTAAAAAGAAAATCGACACTAAAAAGATAGGTATTCCTCCGCTGAAGTAATTCTACGTGAATAAATATTATCCCGCAGTCTTCAAACGAGGATCTAAAAAAAACACACTCTAAAAAGTCGCTTCAGCAACCTCGAAAAACACAGACGCAAAACCCGAAATTTCAAACGCAATAAATATTGCCTCACGGCTTCAAAACAAAGTCTCTCCGAGCGTACGCGTCGCTAATCCCTCTCCGGTTAATAGAGAAAAACAAATAACCGACTCAATTCTTCTTAGCAACAGTGAAGCCGTTACTAAGGAACAATCGAATATCTCAAAAATTATTAATTTAATTTTTCTCAGCAGGCCCCACGTTGGGCGCCAATTTGTGACGTGGATTTTGTCAGACCTCGGATCTAGACCGGATCACTAGACCACGAGGTCGTCCAGTCGACAATTGGCTAAGAAAATTATAATTATTTATTGCTATTGGGCGCCAGGCGGATAACCGCCACTTTCAAAATTCTGAATTCACGATACAATTAGGCTACACGTACTCGAAGCGTCGGCTAGCAACAGTACCGCGGAGAGGGGTCAGGATTAAATGAGGAATTAGCTAGGCGTTGAATAACGACTCGGAAAGTTTCAAGTTAACAAAAATAATAACGAATTTATTCAAAAAAATTAGGAGATATAAAGAATCTACGTGCTTTCACGTACCCGGGGGTACTTCCCCT
Organism: Rhogogaster chlorosoma; assembly: GCA_944452935.1. Classification (NCBI taxonomy): domain Eukaryota; kingdom Metazoa; phylum Arthropoda; class Insecta; order Hymenoptera; family Tenthredinidae; genus Rhogogaster; species Rhogogaster chlorosoma. The sequence continues at coordinate 6,060,720 of OX101801.1, read as the reverse complement.
CGGATTTAGGACGGGTACAGGCCGTGTAACGGCGACCTGGCCGCGATTTGCGAGTTTTACAATAAGAAGAATCGACTAATACGCTCCCACGCAGGGTGGCAATAACAACTCAAAATTAGTTAATCATTAACTCGACAAATCGGTCCTCTTGGGACAACAAATCAATTTCACAATTAACAATGAGACTTAACAACTAACGAGAAGTAGCCTGCGGCAATAAATAACAAACTAATAACGAAATAATAACTCGAATACTCAATAAACAATAGTATAGTCGAGCCTGCGGCTCGGAATTAACAAGATAATAGTAGCCAGCGGCTAGAAATTCAACAAAATTATTAACAATAACGTTACCGATCAAGGCGATCGGCACGCCTTCGAGAGGCGAAGCTTCTCGGAAAGAAATATTTACAATTTAATAAATAACAAATTACCTAAACCTAACTTAAACTAACTCTGCGGCGAATAAATAACGAATATAGTCTCTAAATCGCAGCTATACGACCAGCGCGAAACAATAGACTCGAGGTCTCAATAACAACGCTCTTCCCACAGGAGGGAGAGAGAACGATAGTGACCGACTGTCTCCGTCGCACTCGTGTGCGAACCGAATATTCTCAATACAACTCAATACAACTCAATACAACTCAAAATATCACAAAAATCTTCAATAAGTGAAGTCAAAATATAATTCCCTAATGCATGTGGACACTGGTGACGGCCTACCAGTCAGAAATCGGTTTAATTTGATCTCAAATTACGCTAAATAGCCTCGTGGCTTCACAAAGCAAGGCGGCAGACGGCCGTTGCCAGATTCAAATTTCTATAGGTCAGAATGGCTAACGCTTACCGTCTTCCAGCCACCTCAAGAAAAGGATCTTCTCCCTTTCCAAATCCATCGAGGATCTAAGGTCGCAGTCCCTCGGGGATAGATGCACTCGCACAATACTCAATCACAAAATTACTCAACAGAAAACGGCCTCGAAGGCAAGCAAGATCTCAACTAATCGGCTCAACGCCACAGAACGCAAAAACAGAGACTTAACGCAGACAAGAGGCACACAAGTGCTACGCACGCTAGTCTAACGCAGAGTGATCTTAGCCGGCGTGGCGCCGGTACGCATGGGCGTCGTTAGACCCGCAATTATCGATTCGCTAATCGATCCTACGATTGACGTCATAAGGGTGACGCTACGTCACTCGGCGCGAATCCTTTGAATTTTGCCACGGTGGCTTTTGCTCCTTAATTTAGAGGAACACGGGACGTTGAATCTTGGCGGTGGCGGGAATCTCATCCACCACCTCGATCCCTCGGTGCAGAATGCTCTCGGCACTCTCCCGTGTCCTCTTCGAAGTTGTGGAGGTGGCCCTGCAGTAGCCAACCTCCGGAGCTGCAGTGGCGTTCGTCGTAGTAATTCGCACCCTCGGTGCGTCGGATATTGTGCGTCCGTCGGGGTGCGTAATTGTTGTCGTTCAGACCCCAAAACTTGGCCTCGTCGTCCACATGTCAGAGAAAAGTTTTGAAAAAGAAAAACAAAAGAATAAATAATCTATCTCATAATTTTAAGTCGGTCACGGTCGTCTCTCGGAGTCAATCAAGGCCTCGGGGCCATCCTAAACATCCATACTACTGCCATTCACACTTCACCCCCGTCTTAACTAAGGTCGTTTCAAGGGGTGAGGAGCGCCTTGCAACATGCAATGTTACAGTACATGTCCTGTGAAAAAACTATCTTCGGCGATTGGTTTCTGAGATTGATAGTCGGTGTTGGTAGCCTTGATCGAGACGATTGTTGATTCGGTCGAATTCGCCGTGACATTATTCATCTGAGGACTTCTCGCTGCAATCGAATCGTTCGGCTTGAGAAGGGCAGAATTTATCGATGGCAGATCGCTGGGAACTGATGCGAGTTTCAACTTGCCATCGAGATGATTTAAATGATGGAGAACGAATTTGTCTACTCGCATTGGCAATTGATTAACGAAAGCGCGATTTTTAAGATCGTTGAATTCTGCTTCCACGGAGGAGGACGTGGCTATGATCGAGCCCCTTTTGAAAAATGGTCGCATGACTCCGGTCCACAGAATAGAATAGAATTGAATAGAATTTATTCACATGCCCATAACAATATTGGGCAACTAAGTTAGGTACAGTGAAGAGTAGAGCTAAGCTTGAAGTAATTAATAACTATAGGCTTAAAAACTAGAGATAGAGATAGAACAAAGAAAAAATTGACAGAGAAAATAAAAGAATTGAGAGAGAGACAACGGCAACTAACTGAGACACGTCACAGACGAGTGCCTTCGGTGTTAAAAAGAAACTCGTGGAGGCCACGCTTGAAGGACGAGAACGAGCGAGTTGCCCTAAGCTCCTGGGGGAGAGCATCCCACTGGCGGATGGCCACCGCTGAAAAAGAATTAGCTAAGGCCTCCGTTCGCGGCCGCGGAGGCAGAAAGTCACCACGAGCAATCCTGGCCGAGGCGGACACCGAGGGATTACGCTCAACGAATAGCTCGCGAAGGTAGGCTGGACGACCGGAGCGAATGATGACAAAAAATAGCGCAAGCAAGAAATAGAGGCGCCTATCCCTGACTGTGAGCCAGCCCAGCCGCCGCCGATAAGGTGAGATGTGCTCGTCCCTGGCAACCCCCCATACGAAACGCACGCAGTTATTAAGGAGGCGCTGAAGTTTGGTGTTAAGCACCCCCGACAGATCATTATAGGCAACACAACAGTAGTCGAACAGCGGAAATAGGAGTGTGACCACGAGCTGGCTACGAAGGTCGCGCGAGAGCAAGCGTCTGGACGCTGCAAGCTGCCGCAGACTACCATGCAGGCGGCTAGAAATAGCAGCAACCTGGCCCGCCCAGGAGAGTTTACTGTCCAGGATAAGACCAAGATCGCGAACGGTCTGAGAGTACGACAGTGGGGAACCATCCAGGAGAATCGGTGGAAGCGAGGCGAGGTCCAGCCGAGAGATATACGGCGAGCTGCCAAAGACGCACGCATTGGTCTTAGCCACATCAAGCCGAAGGAGAGAAGCGCTCGCCCAAGAGAGAACGGCCCTAGCATCCTCGTTGACTTTCTCCAGACAGTCCGGAAGATCCCCGGGAACGCACTGACGATAGATTTGCAGGTCATCAGCGTAGACTAAGTGACTCGTGTGACGTAGGACACCGGAGATATCGTTGATAAACGCAGAGAAAAGTAAAGGCCCGAGGACTGAGCCCTGAGGGACTCCCAGGTCGAGCGGAGCCCACGAGGACAAATTACCATCTCTACCCACCACCGCCTGGACTCTGCCTTGGAGATAGCTAGCAATCCAATGGAGTGCATGCTGCGAGAGACCCAGCACAGAGAGCTTCGATAACAAGATGGCATGCGGAATAGTGTCGAACGCTTTACTAAAGTCAAATAGCACTAGGACGGTAAGCCTGCGATTATCTACTCCCCTACGAATATCCTTAGTGAGGCGCAACAGCGCGGACTGCGTACTGAAACCCGGACGAAAAGACGACTGCCTCGAGTCGAGTTTACCATGATCCTCAAGATAGGTGGTCAACTGAACGAGAACGACGCGCTCAAGAATCTTCGACAGCAGACAGAGGTTGGAGATGGGACGAACTTGCTGAAGTGACGTCGGCGATTTCACTTTAGGCAGCGGACGCACACGGGCACGCTTTCAACGATCCGGGAAGATAGCTGTGCAGAGCGAGTGATTAAAGAGAGCCAGCAGGAACGAGAAGATAGCCGGAAGGGCATCACGAACGTTACGAAGACGAATGCCATCCACACCGCAAGACTGCGAGGTGAAGTGCTCGATCGCACTAGTGAGAGTAGCCGGAGAGATATCCTTAAAATAGAACAGCGAGTCACTATAGGCAGGCGCAGGCAGGCCAGAAAAGAACTCCAGGACCTCAGAGGCAGAAGATGGACGCTGCGACACGGCCACGAAGTGACGGTTTAGGTCCTCGACCGAAAAATCTCCGTAGTCACTGGAGGGCGCGGTGGCAGTGCCAAGCGACCTGAGCTCACTCCAAAGCGCACGAGGATTCGTCAAGCTCGCGAGGCGATCGGCATGGAACTCTGCCCGACAAGAAGAGATGCGACGATGTAGGTCGTCCCGAGCTTCACGGTAGCGGTGCAGAAGGGCCTCGGAGCGGCTACGCTTGTAGGCGCGATAAAGCACATTCCTAGCACGCAGCTCCACGTACAGCGCTGGGGTGACCCAAGGCGCGACTTTATTCCGGCGATTACGAGTCACCACGGGCGCATGAGTGTCAAGAGCCGAGATCAGGTTGCCCTCAAGGCACGCGACAAGCTCATTCGTGTCAGGAGCAGTAGGTGACGCAAAGATAGCCCAGTCAGCTTCGGACAGATCACGCAAAAAGTCGTCAGCAACGAAGTTCGCGTACATTCGCGTCCGGATGATGGTAGTAGGCGAGGGCGCACGGAGCAGTAGTTTCACAGAGATCAGGTCGTGACCGGCGATGAACGGGGCGTCGGACTGGCAGAAGGAGTGCAGCACCGCGGGGTCACTTAGCAGACAGAGATCCAAAAGCGTGTCTGAGGTCGCCGTATGACAGGTAGGAGAGAACGGAACGGAGTGTAAGGCATGAGAGGGGCAGAAGCCGCGAACGTCATCGGCATCATAGGAGGAAGCAAGAAGATTAGCATTAAAGTCACCGAGGATTGCGGCAAAGGCGTAGTTTGCACAGTGCAAGTCGAAGGCACGCTCGAAGCAGGAGAGGTTAGAAGCCTTGGGCGGACGATAGACCACCGCGACAAGGAGCGCAGGTGCATACTGAGGCTTGACTTCGGCGATGAGAAACTCCGGACTGCAGGAGTACTGCGAGGGCGAGCACGCCAGCACTTTGACATGCAGGGCTTCGTGAACATATAGAGCAACGCCCCCTCCTATTTTCCCCAGGCGGTCATTTCGGTGAAGAGTATAGCCAGGTATGTTGACCGAGGCATCGGTGATCAACGGGTGAAACCAGGTCTCGCTGACCGCAAGAATAGCAAGAATAGCAAGAATAGCAAGAATAGAAGGCAGATAAGGGAGCAATTGGGTCGTCAATTGTTTCGTGAACCCTGGATTATAACAGGCATTGATTACACTACCATGTGTCGATTTCAATGCAATTGCTTTTGCCTTATCATAGAGCGTTGCTGTCCACGTTGCCCAGCCCGAATTTATTCGACTTTGGTCAATACAATCAGGAATATCGTCGTCGCAACAGTCTTGGTCCTGATTTTGGTCCTGATTTTGGTCCTGATTTTGGTCCTGATTCTGGGAATCACCATCGTCCTCGTCAAGGACCACTCCCTTTATCACATCATTCAAGTATCGCAACCGAGTCTCTGCTGGCAGCGCGCCCCCATTGTCCCTGTATCCGACATATTCGCATAGAGATACTGTGAGGACAGATTCGAGTAGGTAGGTCAAATCATTAAAGTCACACATTTGATACGCTTGACTCAAGCATCTCAAATAAAATCTGCGCACGGCATACCCCATTCATTGCCCTTTCAAAGATTTCCATCGTGCTAGCATGGCGATCAAGTGAGAAACATCCAGTCGCAAGTACGAAGCTGGAAGTGAATTTCCCACGCTTGCTACAACATCGTAGCACTTTTGTAAATAATCTCGCAAATCGGTGCACTTTCCGAATGTTTGCGATGCTGCGATCAGCAAAGCCCATCCGAAATCGCTCACCACAATAGGTGGAATGGGAGCACGATGCGACAAAATGCAACGTAAAAAATTACCGATCCGTAATGCGGATTGATCGGCCGAGACCATTTGAAATACAGGTACGCTGCCTTCAAAAGTTACTAGCATGCATTGATACAAAAGTATGTATGGGTCATGTTTGGCAACACGCTTGCCTATTCCACCTGTCGCGTCGATTGTTAAGACCGCATTGGGATCCTTCTTGCAGCGAGCTACATAAATTTGGAATTGCTCGGGCGTCCAATAGACGCAGCTAAACTTTAGTGCACCTATATCACGAATGGACCCAGCATATTTGCCGTACTTGGAATGATGTATCAAGTTCAATACAGGATTGGCAAAAGTTAGTCCGTATATTTTGAGCAACTGTTGCTCCTTCGCTTTGCGGAGCACCGGACAAGTCGGTAGTGTCGCAGGTTCTCGTTCACCAAATTGCTTTACCCTTTTAGCCTCTTCACGCCTATACGTTATTGCATCTTTATGTTGGTCTATTAGAATATTCGCCGCCTTCACTCTTCGCTCACCTCTGAGCTGCCGTTTTTTTTTACCGGTATGGTCTTCTGGTATCATATTATCGATATGACAAGTAATAATTACGTCGGCGTCTTTGCTAGGTTCTCTCAATAACTCGCCTCTGATGGATGCCTTGCATTCAACGCAGGCGCCTGTAAAAGTCGCATAGAAGCGTGCACCGGGGGTCGGATGGACTGAATTATTTTTGAAAGAAAAAACGCACGATACGCCACCATGCTGTTGGCTTAATTTATCAGAAATCACGTCAGCCCAGCCCTCTTTGAATTTCCAATAGATGCGCTGACTAGAAAGTAATTTTCTCGGCGTCATCTGCACCCAATTATTTGGCAATAAAACGAGTCTTATGCTTTTCGAACGGCTTGATTCTGACGTATTACAAGTTGCATTTTGAGTGGAATCGAAACTGCTATCATTCGTTTTGTTGCCGATAGATGTTCGGATCGCGTATTTTTGTAATATCATCGTTTTGAAGCCCTTACGATCATTATTGATGATAGTATGTACGTGGTGGGCGGATATATAAGAGCCTTGACTTTTCATTACATCGCTAATATTCGTATATACTTTATGCTTTGGTGGATAAGCCTGTCCGTTGTCGTCTATGGTTCGGCAATCATCTCGCATCAATATTTGCTGCAAGGTGTCTGCATTGTATGATTCACGATAATTCGACATGAGGTCGTGAGTTAAAACTGCCACAAACTGGCAGACTGGTAAACTATATTATAACACGATACGAGGTCCAATATGAAATTCGAAAAAATACCTCACAACAAACGAGTTCAATCGAGGTCGAATATGAAATTCGGAACAATATTCCAAAACAAACGAGATCAATCGAGGTCGAATATGAAATTCCAAACAATATTCCAAAACAGACGAAATCGACCCGGTCGAATATGAAATTCGAAACAATATTCCAAAACAAACGAGATCGAATACGAAATTCGAAACAACACTCCAAAACATACCAAATCAATGAATACCAGCAGGGACATAGGTGGCCGGCTCACCGAGTTATAACCTAGTCGTGCGCTGAATTACTTGCGAGAACGTTTTCGCGCTCCAGCGCCACGTAGCGGCCGCTGGCGCAACTGGAAGTCGTAAACGAACCCAATTTCATTTCCCAGCCGACTGGACTAATAGTTGCGCCAGCAGCCGCTACGTGGCGCTGTATTCACGGATGATCAATATGCAACACGAAGCAAAAGGATTCATCATGACCTGGAATCAATTGCAACAACGATTGAAATCGGAAACAACATGTACATAATCGCTGGTGTCATCGATTACCGCGATGATCATTACGTCGCATATGCAAAGTCCGGTATGTACTGGAGCATGTACAATGACCTCTATGCTAGGCGCAAGGATGTCAACCCTCGCACAGATTTGAAGCCGCACCTGATAGTATACACTATAGCCCTATAGAAACATTGATAACGCGGTCTGGTTTGATGGATAAATAAAATAAAATGGTTTGTGAGATACGACTCGAACCCACATATATAAAGTAAACGACAAAAAGAAAAAAAAATGAACAAACCAGAAAACAATACTGACGATCACAGAAACAATTTACCGAGAAGAAGAGAAAAATAAAAAAAAAATAAAAAATAAAAAATGAAATGAAAAAAAAAAAAAGAAGAAGAAAAATATAAAAAAAAAAAAAATGGAGCCACAAATGTCACCACGTCCTCGTCGTTGGTTCCGGGTAATGCTGAGAGTGACGGAACACAGATACAACGTTTTATCACAGGTACACGGGTTATCTCCCACAATATAGTTTCGGGCTATTCCGCGACTTAGTTCTGGGCAGAGGTAATCGCGTATACGCGAAGTGAGCATCTCGGATGAATTACGAATGGTTTTTTGGTCAAAATTCGATAGAACTATCGTTAAAACTCATCGGAAACTTTAGAACTCCTTCGATATCTCTAAATTAAAGGTCCCGCAATCGAATTCCACTGAGATGCTGTGAGATGCTGCGCGAAGTGGGCATCTCGGATGAATTAAAAATGGTTTTTGGGTCAAAATTCGATAGAACTATCGTCAAAACTCATCGGAAACCATAGAACTCCTTCGATATCTCTAAATTAAAGGTTCCGCAATCGAATTCCGCTGAGATGCTGTGTAATGGTACGCGAAGTTAGCATCTCATTTCTTCAAAAATCGTTTCTGGAGGGAAATTCAGCGGAACTATTGTTGAAACCTATCAGGAACTATAGAACTATTTGGGATGCTACAGGAACAGCAGTTTTTTTTTTGAGATGCTAACACTTGATATGCTAGATTCACAGACGTGTGGGTTGAAGCATCAGTGGTCAAACTCAGGGGTGCCTCTGGTAAGGGATATGTAGCAAGTGCTACAAAGCACAGTGCTTCTTTGCAGGCTTGAAAGGCTGATTTGGCTTCCTCGGTCCAGTGGGTTGGTGTTTTGTCGTTCTTCTTAGAGTGGATGAGGTAGTTGGTAAGAGGAAGTTGGAGATTCGCAGCGTGTTTGATGCATGAACGATAATAATTGAACATGCCAAGAAATCTTCGAAGTTCTGCTACGGTCGATGGAGGTTGTTAATTAATGATGGCCTTTACCTTTCCAGGGTTTGGATGATATCCCTCAGCGCTGATCTGATATCTCAGGAATGAGACTAGTTTCTGGCCAAAGAGACACTTGCTGACGTTGATTGACAGGTTATGGTCGGAGAGTCGCTGAAAAACTTGTTGTAAGTGATCTCGGTGCTGTTCTTCGTCTTCTGAAGCGATCATGATGTCGTCAATATAAATGAAAATGAAGTCAAGGCCACGGAGGACATGGTCGATGTATCGTTGGAAAGTCTGGGTGGCATTTTTGAGTCCAAACGGCATTCCAATGTATTCGTACAGTCCCCAGGGTGTGGTTATTGCTGTCTTTGAAATACTGTCTGGATGAACGGGAACTTGATTATATGCTCTTTCCAAATCTATTGTAGAAAAGATGGTTTTTCCATGAAGGACTAGAAAGAGGCTTTGAATTAGTGGCAGAGCGTACTTGTCTGGAATAGTGATGCTGTTCAATTTTCTGTAGTCCCCACAAAGACGATAGCTATTATCCTTTTTCATCGTCAGGTGTATTGGACTTGCCCATGCGCTGCTGGAGGGTCAGATTACCTGGTTGTCCAAAGCCTGTATTAATAGTCGATTCTCAGTTGATAAACTCAGGTGAAACTAGTCCTAAGTACAGATATGGTACAATAGACACATCTTGAGAGTTGTCTTCGAGACTGCAATTGAGGAGAGATCAAGTAAGAGCGTATCAGGGGATGAATGCTTGAGACTTGTTTCATGCTGTATAATAGTCGATTCTTAAGATACCATTGCTCATGCCCTTATTAATAGTCACTGAAGCTTGTATCACTTGAGTGCCAAGATCAGAAAAATCTCGTATCACCCAATTGATGTCTGGAGGTGACTTGAGATGTGATCCTTTGCTAGTCTTTCGTCTGCTTTTAATATTTCCTACTAATTCGCAGAAAGTTTTACAAGTTATTGACGAATGGCGTGTATAAAGCGGTGCTAAAAATGGACTTGCAACAAATACCTGATGATGAGCTGTATGATGTGTACGATGTGTACGACCGGTATGAGATATACGACGGAAATTATGCGATGGCACGTATTCGTTTGCAAAAGCGGTATGTGCGAGATGCGACGAACCCCTTAGAACGCCTAATTTCAGCCATTTTACTAATAAATAATGAATAAATAATTTTTTTCTACTAATCATAAAAATATTGGAACTTTATACTTTATATTCGGATTTTGATCAGGAATATTAGGATTATCATTTATAGATAGTAATAAAATGTTATTCGTTTTCAAATATATCTAGTTTTTAATGAAATGAATTCAATTCAGATATTATTGTGAATTTTTTTTAATTTTTAAAATATAATTTTAGTAATATTGATAATTTAGGGGATACGCTTTAAAATATATTCTCATAATCAAAAACTTTTTAATTGGTCCATAATCTTTGAAGCTGCTTGGTGTCAGCCTGGTAATAAAATGCAACGCAATGAAAGAATCTATGGGAAATTAGCCCATACAAGTGGTCTCAATCTCAGATATCAATCAACCCAGGCTTACAACATTGCTCCGATTTTCCTGGAATGTATAGCTGAATTTACCTATACCATTATACCAATTATCTATTGGAAAAAACAAAACCAAAATACAGCCATTTGACCCAGAATTCTGATCGAAAATCTGAGCAGGGTTCTCAAATTCTCGATGTGGTAACAATGTGTGCCAAAAAGATCGGGTAAACTAGGGTTGAATATTGCACCCATCGAATGGACTGAATTGATAATTCATTATACTTTACAAGCTGGGAATCATATTCTGTTATGTGGAAAATATCAATTTACCTTTTGATTGATCACTTGAGATGCATTGAAGTTGGTGGCTACTTTTTCCCATTCGGCATTCTTGCTTTTGACTGATGCGCTATCGGTTTTTTTATTTTCGTTTATATCTTTATAATCAATCAAGATAGAAGTAAGTAAATTTTTCTCCACCTCCGTAAAGATCTTCTTCTTTTGATTCATTTCATTGAAATGGTATTACGGAAGAAACTGCACTGACAATGGTACGACGCACTGCAACACAAAAAATCGCGCCTCGAAATAACGTTCGTAAACAAACTTTCGTACTCAGCGTCCCTGTGCGAGGCTAGCCACCATATCACATCTCTACTGATGACTTATCAGCGGAGTAGGGAATCTAATTTCAGGTTGAGAATGTATCAACTGAGTAGGACTTGAGTAGTGACTATTGAATAGCGCACATACTGAGATGAGAATCGGGTCTTGAGAGTGTTTTACTTGACATTGTCTCAAGACGAGATCTGAGAACCGACTATTAATACAAGTATTATTTGAAATTTCGTCGGGGAAGGTCAAACAATCATATAACACGAATTTGTTGAGCAACGTTTCAGCTGGGCCCAGCCAGCCATCCTCAGGCTATAACAATTATTTATTGCCAATGAAATACAGACATGAAAATTAAAAAATTAAAATTAAAAAATAAAAATAAAATTAAAAAATTATTTTTATTTTTTAATTTTAATTTTTTAATTTTCATGTCTGTATTTCATTGGCAATAAATAATTGTTATAGCCTGAGGATGGCTGGCTGGGCCCAGCTGAAACGTTGCTCAACAAATTCGTGTTATATGATTGTTTGACCTTCCCCGACGAAATTTCAAATAATACTTCACTTGGGTCACGAACTTTTCAACTATTAATACAGGCCCAAGAGTCGCTGAATCTCTGCTCGAGCTGCGGTTGCCTTTTCGCCGAAAAGCTTGCGGAAACGTTCGGTCACGGGTTGTCCTTGGGTGATGATCATGTGACTGAACTCACTGTTGGCTGTAGGAGTCAGCGGACCAGGATTTGTGATGTTTACGTACTCTGTGAGCAGATCAGCATATGGCATAGCTGTGTTGATGGTGGAGACGCTGTGTACGTTGGTCTGGATCACTTGTCCCTTCGAGGTCAGACCTGTGACGGAGTCGATCAGTTGTTTGTTCCTCAGGTCGAGAATGAGGTTGTGATGACTCAGGAAGTCTGCTCCCAGTATTGGCTCTGGTACATTGGCAATGATAAAAGACCAGCAGAGTTTGCGTCGCATGCCCAAGTCAAGAACCTGTGTATGGAAACCATAGGTCGGAATCTGTGTCAAGTTGGCTGCGAACAAGGTAAGTTTGGGATTTTGAGAGCGGTTTCGGAATAGTTTGACTGGAAGCAAGGAAACGACTGACCCGGAATCAATCGGGTATCGCTGGTTGGTTTGCTTGTCGTGCAGATGAAGTCGAATATCTCCGGTAGGGATTGCGGTGCTTGAAACGCTGTCGTCATTGACCGCTTGTACATGCGACAGCGGGACTAGTTTTCCGAGTTCTGTGGGCTCGTGAAATTGCATGGCGTGGTGCATCGTGTGGCCTCGTTGCCAAATCGTCGGTCCTAGTAACAGATACCTTGCTGGCTGGAGCTTTGTTGTTCTCTGCTTCTATTTCGCGATTGCGATCGTCCGCGGGAAGTCGGAGTCGTGTTGTTGTGCGTTGATTGCTGTATTTTCCTCATTTCGGTCAATTCACTCAAGCAGAAGTTCATTGCGGACTGCAGTTCGGCTATCTTTACCTCAAGGTTCGAAGGTGGTGGCGTCTTTGGCCTGTTTGGCCCAATGTTTAAGGCTGCGACAGTGCATGATTGTGTTGGCAGGCTCGGAATGCTCAGGGTTCCGGAGTCGATGATCCGGTCGGCCATCTCAGCTGATGCATCGAGAGTAACCCTATCAGAAATTATGAGCAAAGGTCTGATAGTGGAAGGCAGACGAGCTACCCAGAGACTGTGTAACATTTCATCGTTGATACTGTTTCCCGCCAGGTCTCTCATTTCGCGAAGAAGTTGTGAAGGTTTTTTGTCACCGAGAGTGAGGTCGTTAAGCAGGCGATTGATTTGCTTTTCTCTGGATATTGCTACTCGTCTTATTATTGCGTCCTTTAAGGGGTTATATCCAGTTAGAATTTTCAAAACATCGATTTTTTGTTTTTTGCGTTTCCGGAATGTACATATATTCAAGTATATTCTCTAAAAATTTTAAGTTGATCCGGGGAATATTTACGAAGATAAACGCATATATGTAAGGACGTCTGTAGACGTTAAAAAGTAGGCGGAGTTGACAAATTTAATACTTTTGGTGACTAGAGTAGTTAATAGAACTAAAATATACAGCACCTCAACATATTTCCTTGTTTCCTTTTCTATCCTACTCTAGTATTTTTCGGCGTTTCTTTTAAAACTTACCCACATGCTAACTGAGTGTAAACGCCTTTTGAAACTTTAATCGCGTTTTTCTCGAAACAGCGTTTTCAAAGTCGGTGAGCAAGATTTTTCCGAAACGGCTCGACCGATCGGTCTCGAATTTTTACACAATCTTCTTAGATATATTTCCCAGGTATTAATCGAAGGAATAAGATTTCTGAAAATTATTTCGATATTTTAGACCACTTGAAGTTGGAAATTTGTTGAAGAATTTTGATTGGTTTTTTTTGGGAAGCCGCCATTTTGTCAAAGATCAAAATTTTGACTATTCCTTCGATTAATACCTGTATTCATCTATCGACTAGAGAAATTTTCTGGATTTTTTTATTTTAAATAATCCGAACCAGAGATATCGTGCTCACCGCCGGACACCTTTGTCTGGAGGGCCTCCAGGAAATCGCCTACAGGAGCAGTACAACATCATATTTTTGAAATCGGACAACGGGGTCCACAAATTCGAGAAATTTGCTATACGTATATGTTTTTTATATAAATGTTGAATGAAAGGTCTTTCCAAGAGAAAATCGTAAAAAAAAGTGTTTTTTTTTCGCGCGCAACTGGATATAACCCCTTAATGTTTTGTACTTATCGTCGGAGGGTGGTGCGGAGATTATGTCTGTGACTTGACTTAGTGTCTCCGGATCCAGCACTCGGAGAACTGCATTGTATTTGACCTCGTCCTTACGAATTCTTGAAGCGCTGAACTCAGACTCAATTAAACAGAACCAAATGTCTGGGCGCTCTTTCATAAAAGCTGGTAGCTGTGGTTTACTCACTGCGGCGAGGTACTCATTGTTTATCCACGCGGACGGATGATGGAATGTGCCAGAGCTCGTGTGTGAGGGGTCGACTGGTGGTCCCGTTGGTGGCACTGAACTCTGCTGCGGATTCTCCGGATTGTGGCTAGGTGGTGAGTGTTGCGGCATTTTGTGTCGCTAGGAAGTGTGGCCGGTTAAGTTTTGTCACCACGCGGGATGTTCACCTCGTGCTTGATCGTCTGTTTCGTAATCCACCTTGATCACGTCGGGGTCACCAATTGTGGACTCTTGTGTTCCACTTTTTATATTTATCAGGCAAGGTGAATAAATGAGACGGTGTATTAATTTGGCAAGTCCTTTAAGTCACTTTATATTTTTTGAGTAAATGTATGAGATCCTTTTTCAGCGTGTACAAAGATGGTGACTTTTTGCCATGAGGTAAGTATACCGTGAGTATTCGTGTATGCGGGTCGGTTGGATCCGCCCGATCCAGAATTTGGCGTTTCGGCACTGCCTTTCTGCCGTTCCTTGTTCACGCTGGTTGCCTTCTGCTTTGACAGGTAGGCAAAGCGCGCGGAGTACGATTTTATGGTTAGATTGCGGTTAGGATTTTCAGTATGAAAAATTTGTTCCGATAATCTGTCCATTATTATTCGACGAATAAATAATACTTTTAAAACGATTCAATGCAATTCAGAAGAATTTGTTTTTATTTGTTCATCAGTTATCAGTAAGGCCAGGAATCTGGTTTCGCTAAAAGAGAGAGAAAAAAGATGGGCGGGGCCAATATTTCTGATTGGTTGTTACAAATTTGATATGGATTTGTTTTTGAAATAAACTGAAGCAAGCAATACCATGAAAATGAATTGTGTACAATAAAATTGACAATCGCCAGGATAAAATAAAGTATAATGGGTGGTATGAATAAAAGTGAGCATAAACTCATAAGCTCACTGGCCGAGTATAAACTCAAGATTTTCATTGATATTAAACCAAGTTCCATCGTTTTTTCACCCTCTGAAAAAAAGTTTCGGGCCAGTAGACGCCGATATTTCGATCTTATGCTGGCTACTGGTTTTTATCAGGGGTTGAGCAAACGATGAAATGACTCGGGATATTCAGCGAGATGGTCAGTGAGATATTGAGCGAGATGGTCAGCGAGACGGTCAGCGAGATATCCAGCGAGATGGCTAGCGAGATATTGAGCGAGATATTGAGCGAGATATTGAGCGAGATCGCCAGCGAGATCGTCAGCGAGATCGCCAGCGAGATCGCCAGCGAGATCGCCAGCGAGATCGCCAGCGAGATCGCCAGCGAGATCGCCAGCGAGATCGCCAGCGAGATCGCCAGCGAGACGGTCAGCGAGATGACGAGCGAGATGGCCAGCGAGATGACGAGCGAGACGGCCAGCGAGATGACCAGCGAGATGGTCAGCGAGATATTCAGCGAGATGACGAGCGAGACAGCCAGCGAGATGGCCAGCGAGATATTCCGCTGGATATTAGAAATTTATCCACGTGGAATCGGCGATAGATTAGATAAACCTTGGCATAAAATTCTCAATTGTATCAAATTCTGGGTGAAAAAATTGCACAGGGAATTGTTCCTTGGCAGCCAAAGAGTTTTAAGAAATCGTTTCTTTCGCGCGATAAAATTCTACAATTTTCACTCTACAGTTGCAGGTCCCGGTCTTTTACCCATCGTAATATTCAGGCATTAGACGATGGAAAATACCGGTTGCATAATATCGTCGAATTTGTGTATTCTTCAATCTTAAACCGGCATAAAAATGTATAATGACGCCTTATCAAAGTTTGGAGAGTTACGATAAAGAGCATAAGTTAATGAGAGTATTCACAGCCTGCGGACAGCAGTTTCATGTTCATATCTAGCGAGATCGTAAGCGAGATGGTCAGCGAGATATTCAGCGAGATAACCAGCGAGACGGCCAGCGAGATGACCAGCGAGATCGCCAGCGAGACGGCCAGCGAGATATTCAGCGAGATGACCAGCGAGATATTGAGCGAGATATTAAGCGAGATATTCAGCGAGATGGTCAGTGAGATATTGAGCGAGATGGTCAGCGAGATATTGAGCGAGATGGCCAGCGAGATGGTCAGTGAGATATTGAGCGAGATGGTCAGCGAGACGGTCAGCGAGATATCCAGCGAGATATTGAGCGAGATATTGAGCGAGATGGCCAGCGAGACGGTCAGCGAGATATCCAGCGAGATGTTGAGCGAGATGGTCAGCGAGATGGTCAGTGAGATATTGAGCGAGATGGTCAGCGAGATATCCAGCGAGATATCCAGCGAGACGGTCAGCGAGATATCCAGCGAGATATTGAGCGAGATGGCCAGCGAGACGGTCAGCGAGATATCCAGCGAGATATTGAGCGAGATGGTCAGCGAGATGGTCAGTGAGATATTGAGCGAGATGGTCAGCGAGATATCCAGCGAGATATCCAGCGAGACGGTCAGCGAGATATCCAGCGAGATATCCAGCGAGTGAATGAAGATTCGATTTTGGTTGCTCGACATCGTTATACAGGGTGATTCAGGTTGAGTGACCAATATTAGGTAGGTATATTCCTCTCTAAAATCTCAGACTAATAATTTATTTTACCAAAACCTCGATGGACTAATAGTTTCGGAGCTACAGAAGATCTTTGTTGACCAATCACAGGACTTATGTGACCAAGACAGAGCTGATTCAAAAGTGTAAGTCGAGCGGTGATTGCGTCGAATCGATTCTTATCGTACGAAGTTTCTGTTCGATTTCTGGATGAAGAGACGACGCCGTCATAGAATAGATCCGTCTCGGGCACTGCTCAACTTATACTCTTGAACCGGCCCTGTCTTGGTTACTTATAAGCCCTGTGATTGGTCAACTGTGATCTTTTGTAGCTCAAAAACTATTAGTCCATCAAATTTTGGTAACGGAAATTTAGGCTTAGATTTTCGAAAGGAATACACCCAACTAATATCGGTCGCTCAACCTGAATCACTCTGTATCTGCATCCACCAAAATCACGTTCTATTCGCTTTTTTTTCGTATCGGCGTGACGTTGGCGCCACAGTCTTCTGTTTATTTCAAGTCATATTTTTTTATAAACTTTTAGGTGTTTATAGGCGACGAAACAAGAGTGGCATCAGGCACGGCGGCCACAGTCGTTGGTAAACAAGACGCGATGAGCGTCGTGCAGAGGTTGAAGTTGGCTTCGGACACTTTGAAACGAGGGTGAAATCTTTGAATTTTTCTATAGTGCAAAGTGTGCACATTGGGTGTAATTTTCTTTCACATAAATAATAATTATGAAAAAATTAAATTAACTATTTACCTAATTGTGATTTGAATCAAAAATCTTTATAAAAAGCTGGATATCTCGCTGACCATCTCGCTCAATATCTCACTGACCATCTCGCTGACCGTCTCGCTGGCCACCTCGCTCAATATCTCACTGACCATCTCGCTGGATATCTCGCTCAATATCTCGCTGACCATCTCGCTCAATATCTCGCTGGCCATCTCGCTGGCTGTCTCGCTCGTCATCTCGCTGGCCATCTCGCTGGCTGTCTCGCTCGTCATCTCGCTGAATATCTCGCTGGCGATCTCGCTGGCGATCTCGCTGGCGATCTCGCTCAATATCTCGCTCAATATCTCGCTAGCCATCTCGCTGGCGATCTCGCTGACGAGATCGCCAGCGAGATCGCCAGCGAGATCGCCAGCGAGATCGCCAGCGAGATCGTCAGCGAGATCGCCAGCGAGATCGCCAGCGAGATCGCCAGCGAGATCGTCAGCGAGATCGCCAGCGAGATCGCCAGCGAGATGGCTAGCGAGATATTGAGCGAGATATTGAGCGAGATCGCCAGCGAGATCGCCAGCGAGATCGCCAGCGAGATATTCAGCGAGATGACGAGCGAGACAGCCAGCGAGATGGCCAGCGAGATGACGAGCGAGACAGCCAGCGAGATGGCCAGCGAGATATTGAGCGAGATGGTCAGCGAGATATTGAGCGAGATATCCAGCGAGATGGTCAGTGAGATATTGAGCGAGGTGGCCAGCGAGACGGTCAGCGAGATGGTCAGTGAGATATTGAGCGAGATGGTCAGCGAGATATCCAGCTTTTTATAAAGATTTTTGATTCAAATCACAATTAGGTAAATAGTTAATTTAATTTTTTCATAATTATTATTTATGTGAAAGAAAATTACACCCAATGTGCACACTTTGCACTATAGAAAAATTCAAAGATTTCACCCTCGTTTCAAAGTGTCCGAAGCCAACTTCAACCTCTGCACGACGCTCATCGCGTCTTGTTTACCAACGACTGTGGCCGCCGTGCCTGATGCCACTCTTGTTTCGTCGCCTATAAACACCTAAAAGTTTATAAAAAAATATGACTTGAAATAAACAGAAGACTGTGGCGCCAACGTCACGCCGATACGAAAAAAAAGCGAATAGAACGTGATTTTGGTGGATGCAGATACAGAGTGATTCAGGTTGAGCGACCGATATTAGTTGGGTGTATTCCTTTCGAAAATCTAAGCCTAAATTTCCGTTACCAAAATTTGATGGACTAATAGTTTTTGAGCTACAAAAGATCACAGTTGACCAATCACAGGGCTTATAAGTAACCAAGACAGGGCCGGTTCAAGAGTATAAGTTGAGCAGTGCCCGAGACGGATCTATTCTATGACGGCGTCGTCTCTTCATCCAGAAATCGAACAGAAACTTCGTACGATAAGAATCGATTCGACGCAATCACCGCTCGACTTACACTTTTGAATCAGCTCTGTCTTGGTCACATAAGTCCTGTGATTGGTCAACAAAGATCTTCTGTAGCTCCGAAACTATTAGTCCATCGAGGTTTTGGTAAAATAAATTATTAGTCTGAGATTTTAGAGAGGAATATACCTACCTAATATTGGTCACTCAACCTGAATCACCCTGTATAACGATGTCGAGCAACCAAAATCGAATCTTCATTCACTCGCTGGATATCTCGCTGGATATCTCGCTGACCGTCTCGCTGGATATCTCGCTGGATATCTCGCTGACCATCTCGCTCAATATCTCACTGACCATCTCGCTGACCATCTCGCTCAATATCTCGCTGGATATCTCGCTGACCGTCTCGCTGGCCATCTCGCTCAATATCTCGCTGGATATCTCGCTGACCGTCTCGCTGGATATCTCGCTGGATATCTCGCTGACCATCTCGCTCAATATCTCACTGACCATCTCGCTGACCATCTCGCTCAACATCTCGCTGGATATCTCGCTGACCGTCTCGCTGGCCATCTCGCTCAATATCTCGCTCAATATCTCGCTGGATATCTCGCTGACCGTCTCGCTGACCATCTCGCTCAATATCTCACTGACCATCTCGCTGGCCATCTCGCTCAATATCTCGCTGACCATCTCGCTCAATATCTCACTGACCATCTCGCTGAATATCTCGCTTAATATCTCGCTCAATATCTCGCTGGTCATCTCGCTGAATATCTCGCTGGCCGTCTCGCTGGCGATCTCGCTGGTCATCTCGCTGGCCGTCTCGCTGGTTATCTCGCTGAATATCTCGCTGACCATCTCGCTTACGATCTCGCTAGATATGAACATGAAACTGCTGTCCGCAGGCTGTGAATACTCTCATTAACTTATGCTCTTTATCGTAACTCTCCAAACTTTGATAAGGCGTCATTATACATTTTTATGCCGGTTTAAGATTGAAGAATACACAAATTCGACGATATTATGCAACCGGTATTTTCCATCGTCTAATGCCTGAATATTACGATGGGTAAAAGACCGGGACCTGCAACTGTAGAGTGAAAATTGTAGAATTTTATCGCGCGAAAGAAACGATTTCTTAAAACTCTTTGGCTGCCAAGGAACAATTCCCTGTGCAATTTTTTCACCCAGAATTTGATACAATTGAGAATTTTATGCCAAGGTTTATCTAATCTATCGCCGATTCCACGTGGATAAATTTCTAATATCCAGCGGAATATCTCGCTGGCCATCTCGCTGGCTGTCTCGCTCGTCATCTCGCTGAATATCTCGCTGACCATCTCGCTGGTCATCTCGCTGGCCGTCTCGCTCGTCATCTCGCTGGCCATCTCGCTCGTCATCTCGCTGACCGTCTCGCTGGCGATCTCGCTGGCGATCTCGCTGGCGATCTCGCTGGCGATCTCGCTGGCGATCTCGCTGGCGATCTCGCTGGCGATCTCGCTGGCGATCTCGCTGACGATCTCGCTGGCGATCTCGCTCAATATCTCGCTCAATATCTCGCTCAATATCTCGCTAGCCATCTCGCTGGATATCTCGCTGACCGTCTCGCTGACCATCTCGCTCAATATCTCACTGACCATCTCGCTGAATATCCCGAGTCATTTCATCGTTTGCTCAACCCCTGATAAAAACCAGTAGCCAGCATAAGATCGAAATATCGGCGTCTACTGGCCCGAAACTTTTTTTCAGAGGGTGAAAAAACGATGGAACTTGGTTTAATATCAATGAAAATCTTGAGTTTATACTCGGCCAGTGAGCTTATGAGTTTATGCTCACTTTTATTCATACCACCCATTATACTTTATTTTATCCTGGCGATTGTCAATTTTATTGTACACAATTCATTTTCATGGTATTGCTTGCTTCAGTTTATTTCAAAAACAAATCCATATCAAATTTGTAACAACCAATCAGAAATATTGGCCCCGCCCATCTTTTTTCTCTCTCTTTTAGCGAAACCAGATTCCTGGCCTTACTGATAACTGATGAACAAATAAAAACAAATTCTTCTGAATTGCATTGAATCGTTTTAAAAGTATTATTTATTCGTCGAATAATAATGGACAGATTATCGGAACAAATTTTTCATACTGAAAATCCTAACCGCAATCTAACCATAAAATCGTACTCCGCGCGCTTTGCCTACCTGTCAAAGCAGAAGGCAACCAGCGTGAACAAGGAACGGCAGAAAGGCAGTGCCGAAACGCCAAATTCTGGATCGGGCGGATCCAACCGTCATATTTTTTTATAAACTTTTAGGTGTTTATAGGCGACGAAACAAGAGTGGCATCAGGCACGGCGGCCACAGTCGTTGGTAAACAAGACGCGATGAGCGTCGTGCAGAGGTTGAAGTTGGCTTCGGACACTTTGAAACGAGGGTGAAATCTTTGAATTTTTCTATAGTGCAAAGTGTGCACATTGGGTGTAATTTTCTTTCACATAAATAATAATTATGAAAAAATTAAATTAACTATTTACCTAATTGTGATTTGAATCAAAAATCTTTATAAAAAGCTGGATATCTCGCTGACCATCTCGCTCAATATCTCACTGACCATCTCGCTGACCGTCTCGCTGGCCACCTCGCTCAATATCTCACTGACCATCTCGCTGGATATCTCGCTCAATATCTCGCTGACCATCTCGCTCAATATCTCGCTGGCCATCTCGCTGGCTGTCTCGCTCGTCATCTCGCTGGCCATCTCGCTGGCTGTCTCGCTCGTCATCTCGCTGAATATCTCGCTGGCGATCTCGCTGGCGATCTCGCTGGCGATCTCGCTCAATATCTCGCTCAATATCTCGCTAGCCATCTCGCTGGCGATCTCGCTGGCGATCTCGCTGACGATCTCGCTGGCGATCTCGCTGGCGATCTCGCTGGCGATCTCGCTGACGATCTCGCTGGCGATCTCGCTGGCGATCTCGCTGGCGATCTCGCTGGCGATCTCGCTGGCGATCTCGCTGACGATCTCGCTGGCGATCTCGCTGGCGATCTCGCTGACGATCTCGCTGACGATCTCGCTGGCGATCTCGCTGACGATCTCGCTGGCGATCTCGCTCAATATCTCGCTGGCGATCTCGCTCAATATCTCGCTGACCGTCTCGCTGACCATCTCGCTCAATATCTCACTGACCATCTCGCTGAATATCCCGAGTCATTTCATCGTTTGCTCAACCCCTGATAAAAACCAGTAGCCAGCATAAGTTCGAAATATCGGCGTCTACTGGCCCGAAACTTTTTTTCAGAGGGTGAAAAAACGATGGAACTTGGTTTAATATCAATGAAAATCTTGAGTTTATACTCGGCCAGTGAGCTTATGAGTTTATGCTCACTTTTATTCATACCACCCATTATACTTTATTTTATCCTGGCGATTGTCAATTTTATTGTACACAATTCATTTTCATGGTATTGCTTGCTTCAGTTTATTTCAAAAACAAATCCATATCAAATTTGTAACAACCAATCAGAAATATTGGCCCCGCCCATCTTTTTTCTCTCTCTTTTAGCGAAACCAGATTCCTGGCCTTAGTTATCAGTTACACTGATTAATAATAATTTTCATCGAAATGTAATAGTAATAAAATTGTTGTTCGTTCGTCAAAAATCTCGAAAGTTGTTTTCATTTGTGGCTAAATACATTAATTTGCAACCTGAATGTAATTCACTCTCTGTTCATTTAGTGACTGTAATATAAAATTGTCTTTATTGCCTGGTACAATTTATCCTTCTCTACACTCTTTCACAGGATTCGCTAATAAATATTCTCGTGACTCAGCTACTTCAGTTTCTTCTGAATTGCATTGAATCGTTTTAAAAGTAGTATTTATTCGTCGAATAATAATGGACAGATTATCGGAACAATTTTTCATCACAAAAGCCGGAAAATCGCGACGAAGTTGCGATTTTGAGGCTAGAATGCTGAAAAAATTAGACCGTTTCTCGTACGTAAAGGCTTTTTGACGAACCTCGTTACAGCACTTGCCTTCGGCTCGTGCCGTAAACCTTTCGCTTCGCCAAAAAAGCCTTTCCGTAGTCGTAACGTAATGTACTATTTCATACTGAAAATCCTAACCGCAATCTAACCATAAAATCGTACTCCGCGCGCTTTGCCTACCTGTCAAAGCAGAAGGCAACCAGCGCGAACAAGGAACGGCGGAAAGGCAGTGCCGAAACGCCAAATTCTGGATCGGGCGGATCCAACCGACCCGCATACACGAATACTCACGGTATATATATTTGAGCATGAGGTAAGTATCGACTAGAGCATAGAGTGGATGCTTAACTCTAATATCACAATTTTGGTTATTTCTCTAGTTATTTTTCTAGTTAGTCTTATAGTTATTTATATAGTTAGTCTTATAGTTAGAGTGATAGAGGATGGCTACAGGTCAACTAGGGCACACGCCATCTACCACCGTGCAACTAACCACAGTAAACGCCATTTTGTCAAAACTCGCTCTCGCTAACAAAGTAACATCCAAAATTGACTAGACGGAGAATAAATTACGATTTAATCAGAGAAAAATCATATCTCTATAGATATAACAAAGTGAGAAGCTAGCGGGGTTGTTTCGACCTCACCGCCTGTCCGACCATCTTGGTATATCTATTGCTTTTTTAATTACACAGCTTCGCTTAAGAAGTGGGGGATAGCTAGTGGTATTGTCTCGGCAGTACTACCTGTCCTTCTTCCCATTTCTCACAAGCACAGCTGATGCAGTAGAATCAGTAAATTCATTTTTTGTCCTTTAAAATTCACTTATTTAATTAGCTTCTAAATAAATTCTCTTTCACATAAAATCCTCTGATAATAAAATCAAGTCAATTCAAAGATATCGTCATAAAGCCGATACAGGCCAATTATTCAAAATCTTTCTTATATAATTTCACTGTTAACTTCAAACACCATAAATACATGTACTAGTCATAAGTACAATCACGGTTGACCGCGAGTAAAGCCAACCCTCATAGCATATAGAAGTCCTAAATAATGATTATAGGCACGAGTCACTCATATTCAAATATTAATTTCAAAGCCTTAGAAAATAAGTAAAGACATTCAATTTGTGAATACGCAAATAGCGTATCGTCCATAATAAATATCATATTTTTGTTATAAATGTACTAATTAATTGAACCACCTTCCATAATTCTAATAAACTAAAAGTAGGCCCGAGGATTAACTTCCAAACACCCTGAGATCAAGAGACTACATCGGCACTTCGCCGATATAAATAAGTAAAATATTAGAGCATGACTCAACTATGAAATAGTTACTGCAACAAAATCGAATCGTTACATTAACTAAAGTTAGTTTTTTATCGTAACTTAATAAAAATATTTGTCTCCGTATATCACTATTTTTTTGTAGTTACAGCTACTGATTTTTTCTCTGAGTGTGTAACGTTCCGGCTAGACCGGGTGGAGTGTGGGGTGCTAGGATACCCGGTGTAGACGGCAAACGGGTCTGGGGGTCTCGTCCCCCTCCGCTGGATGCTTGGTCTGCCGGTAAGGTTTGAAAGAAATGACCAAGAGCCAGGTTTTGATTAGGTAATATATAAAGTTTTATTCCTTAAGATTACAGGTAGCTGGAGGCTTTGGTTCCAGACTATAAAAGAAAAGAAAATAAAAAAAAATAGTTAAACACAAGAAGTAGGTTGCACAAGAAAATAGCGTTATCTAATACTTAAGATCTATGAGAACTAAATCTACTAATGTCGGCTAGTGGCTTAGGCCAAGGATAGTGAAGCTAGGATGTCTAGGCTAAATGCAAGAATGAGTAAAGAATAATAATATTACAGCAAAAATAAATGCAAGAACGAGTAAAGAAAAATAATAGTAGCGCAGAACAAATGCAAGAACGAGTAAAGAAAATAATATAAAAGCCATAAGTGAAAGAATCGAGAGTCTATCAGTGACCCGATGCGGTATCCCGCGAGATAGTTTAGTTAAATGTAAAGAAAATAAAAGGAAGGTAGAGACCAAATGGTGGCCCTATGCGATATATACGCCTTTGGCGGAAGTTACAGGAAGCTTTCCTTTTCTTGGCTTAAACCTGCGTAATGTATTAAATAACTAGTAAGCTAACTTTGTATAGTATATCTATAATCAATCGAATATCGGTATCTAGAAGTTAAGTGGCTATACGGTGACTCTAGTCTATATATTAAAGTACAGTTCGGATGTGCGGAAGTCACAAATGACGTCACAGATCGTAGATACGTGTTCTGTGTTTCTTACTGTACTACTATACTGTACTCACTGTACTGTCTACATAGGTAAGGGTTTCTTATTTCGCCTGTATATCTATCTGATATGATATCGGGAAATGACGTCCCCGGACCATCTATATATTAAAGTACAGTTCGGATGTGCGGAAGTCACAAATGACGTCACAGATCGTAGATACGTGTTCTGTGTTTCTTACTGTACTACTATACTGTACTCACTGTACTGTATACATAGGTAAGGGTTTCTTATGTCACTGAAATGACGTCCCCGGACCATCTATATATTAAAGTACAGTGCGGATGTGCGGAAGTCACAAATGACGTCACAGATCGTAGATACGTGTTCTGTGTTTCTTACTGTACTACTATACTGTACTACTATACTGTACTCACTGTACTGTATACATAGGTAAGGGTTTCTTATTCCGCCTGTATATCTATCTGATACGATATCGGGAAATGACGTCCCCGGACCATCTATATATTAAAGTATCTATATATTAAAGTACAGTTCGGATGTGCGGAAGTCACAAATGACGTCACAGATCGTAGATACGTGTTCTGTGTTTGTTACTGTACTACTATACTGTACTCACTGTACTGTATACATAGGTAAGGGTTTCTTATGTCACTGAAATGACGTCCCCGGACCATCTATATATTATAGTACAGTTCGGATGTGCGGAAGTCACAAATGACGTCACAGATCGTAGATACGTGTTCTGTGTTTCTTACTGTACTACTATACTGTACTCACTGTACTGTATACATAGGTAAGGGTTTCTTATGTCACTGAAATGACGTCCCCGGACCATCTATATATTAAAGTACAGTGCGGATGTGCGGAAGTCACAAATGACGTCACAGATCGTAGATACGTGTTCTGTGTTTCTTACTGTACTACTATACTGTACTACTATACTGTACTCACTGTACTGTATACATAGGTAAGGGTTTCTTATTTCGCCTGTATATCCATCTGATACGATATCGGGAAATGACGTCCCCGGACCATCTATACATTAAAGTACAGTTCGGATGTCCGGATGTCACAAATGACGTCACAGACCGTAGATACGTGTTGTGTGTTTCTTACTGTACTACTATACTGTACTCACTGTACTGTATACGTAGGTAAGGGTTTCTTATGTCACTGAATTGACGTCCCCGGACCATCTATATATTAAAGTACAGTTCGGATGTGCGGAAGTCACAAATGACGTCACAGATCGTAGATACGTGTTCTGTGTTTCTTACTGTACTACTATACTGTACTACTATACTGTACTCACTGTACTGTATACATAGGTAAGGGTTTCTTATTCCGCCTGTATATCTATCTGATACGATATCGGGAAATGACGTCCCCGGACCATCTATATATTAAAGTACAGTTCGGATGTGCGGAAGTCACAAATGACGTCACAGATCGTAGATACGTGTTCTGTGTTTGTTACTGTACTACTATACTGTACTCACTGTACTGTATACATAGGTAAGGGTTTCTTATGTCACTGAAATGACGTCCCCGGACCATCTATATATTAAAGTACAGTTCGGATGTGCGGAAGTCACAAATGACGTCACAGATCGTAGATACGTGTTCTGTGTTTCTTACTGTACTACTATACTGTACTACTATACTGTACTCACTGTACTGTATACATAGGTAAGGGTTTCTTATTTCGCCTGTATATCTATCTGATACGATATCGGGAAATGACGTCCCCGGACCATCGATATATTAAAGTACAGTTCGGATGTCCGGATGTCACAATTGACGTCACAGACCGTAGATACGTGTTGTGTGTTTCTTACTGTACTACTATACTGTACTCACTGTACTGTATACATAGGTAAGGGTTTCTTATGTCACTGAATTGACGTCCCCGGACCATCTATATATTAAAGTACAAGTCGGATGTGCGGAAGTCACAAATGACGTCACAGATCGTAGATACGTGTTCTGTGTTTCTTACTGTACTACTATACTGTACTCACTGTACTGTATACATAGGTAAGGGTTTCTTATTTCGCCTGTATATCTATCTGATACGATATCGGGAAATGACGTCCCCGGACCATCTATATATTAAAGTACAGTTCGGATGTCCGGATGTCACAAATGACGTCACAGACCGTAGATACGTGTTGTGTGTTTCTTACTGTACTACTATACTGTACTCACTGTACTGTATACATAGGTAAGGGTTTCTTATGTCACTGAATTGACGTCCCCGGACCATCTATATATTAAAGTACAAGTCGGATGTGCGGAAGTCACAAATGACGTCACAGATCGTAGATACGTGTTCTGTGTTTCTTACTGTACTACTATACTGTACTCACTGTACTGTATACATAGGTAAGGGTTTCTTATTTCGCCTGTATCTATCTGATATGATATCGGAAAGTAACGTGTTTGCCCAGCAGATGGCCCCGGACCAATCTGATATGATATTGAATAACGCAAAAACCACCAATAACCGAGCGAGCGTAGCGAGTGAGGAATGACCCGAAAACCACCAATAACCGAGCGAGCGCAGCGAGTGAGGAATAACGCAAAAGGAAGTGAAGCCTCTATCGAAATACGCGAACGCGCCTAGCGGTCCGGGGTCTCTTCCCGCGGTCCGTACGTCTATAAGACGGAGTTCAGTCTGATGGCCGTATGTAGGCTGTTGTCCAGAGCGAACTGATTAGTCGCCTCGTTAGGTGAGCTTATATGTGCGCCGGCGGTGGCCTTTACTTGCGAGAGAGTAGCCGCCGCGCGGCGCGGTCAGGTACTTGTGTATGGGCAGTGCTGCCTCTAATTGTAGCGAGACGATACCTAATTGTCTAGTTTACAGGTGTCTGTTTTGCCGGAGGTATCGTCTCGTTACAAGTGCATACATAAGAAGATAGGACCCTGCTCCCAGAATCTAGGGTATGCACGTCAAAACAGAAATAATTTCAATGCAAATAGAGGGAGCGGTAGAGGAATGAATAGGGGGAACTTTAGAGGTAGTTTCAGAGGAAACAATAGAGGAAAACTTGGGGGTAACTTTAGAGGAAAAGGGGGAAATGACAGAGAAAAAATATTTAATAGAGGTAGAGGAGGCTTCAATAACAGCAAACTAACACAAGTACTCCTGGCAGCAGCAAAAGCAGCACTGGCAGAACAAGGAAAGCAAAAAGAAAATCAAGGTGAAGATACAAATATACTTAAAAACTTAAGGAAAATATCATTTTTAGCAGATTCGGGAGCAACCGAACACATAGTAAATAAGAGCTTGATTTTAAGCAATTTTAAAAAATGCACAGAAGGAGTAATTATGGATATTATGGGCATGTTTAATTTAGCATCATACCCAGGTGGCTATCAATTTATTATAGTTTTCATAGATAATTATTCAAGGTTTGCAAGAGTCTATTCCATTGAAAATAAGAGTGAAGCAGGCACTAAGTTAGAAAACTTTATAGATACTATGAGAAACCTGATAGGGAAAAACGAGAAGGTATGCTATTTAAAGTTGGACAATGCGAAAGAGTTTACTGGCGGAGAATTCGCAGACGTTATTAAAAGAGAGGAAAGTGAAGGAAAATATGCACCAACTTATACTCTAGAGCATAATGGTACAGCAGAGAGATTCAATAAGCCAATACAGCAGAAGACAAGAGCATTGCTGATTGACTCTGGCTCACCTGAGTCAATGTGGGGCTTGGCAGCTGAAACAGCAGTCAATGTATACAATCGAACCCCGGATATAACACATAATTTTGATATCCCATTAAATAAATTAAATCCAAGAGTAAAAACCCACTTTGATAAGATTAAGAGATTCGGATGCTTGGCATATGTCAATTTACCCAAAACAAAGTCAAAATTCGAAAAGAGAGCAATCAGAGCAATCCTAATTGGTTACTCAGTAACAGGTTACATTTTATGGGAACCAACAACGAATAAATTCCTGACATCAAGAAATGTTATGTTCAACGAGAAACTAGTTTATAAAAATTTCTATAAAACAAACGATACAGAGAAATACACTAATAGAAGGACACAAGCTAACGAGGAAAACTCAGACGAAGTTGCTCAAGAAATCGAAGAAATTGTGCAAACAAAAAGCTCAAAACCTCAGCCACAGGAAGAGAGTATAGGGAAAAGGGGAAGACCAAAAAAGAACATAAATGAAGAAAATGAGGATCAAGACTTAAGAGAAAATAAAAGGCTAATGCCCGGTTTCATAAACGCTGGGATCCCAGCGATCAATGGGAAAATTTATCCCATGGGTTTTCTGTCAAATGTTTCATAGCAATTGTATCCGCTCTATGGCAGCAGAACTGCGCATATCTTCAATTGTACACGCGTCTTACAATTGCCGAGCAGATTAACATAATAATACATCCACACTTTCCTTCAAGATCGTTAAAAAAATGGTTAAAAAATAATTAATAATTTAAATCGTTAAAAAATTGAAGATAGGCGCAGTTCTGCTGCCATAGAGCGGATACAATTGCTATGAAACATTTGACAGAAAACCCATGGGATAAATTTTCCCACTGATCGCTGGGATCCCAGCGTTTATGAAACCGGGTATAAGAGTATCGAAGAGACCGCATAAACCAAACAAAGATGACATGTTCGTGTACTCTGCTGAGATAGGCGAAAAAAAGGGATTTGTAGTTAGCCAAGAAGAGAGATACATAATGTTGGCTAAAATAAACAACGATCCGACTAGCATTAAAGAAGCTATGCAAAGCAAGGAAAAAGAACAGTGGTTAAAAGCTGTAGAGGCTGAAGAACAGTCAATCGGAAAGAACGAAGTATTTGAAATAGTAGACAGACCGGACGACACAAATGTACTTGACTCAAGATGGCTCTTTTCAAAAAAGAGCATAAAAGACGAGAAAAATATTTACAAAGCCAGATTAGTAATAAGAGGCTACCGAAATGATAACGAGTACGAAATTGGAGAAATATATGCTCCAGTGTCAAGATTGCCGTTAGTAAGAGCCTGTCTATCTATAATAAATAAAGAGGATCTGGAAGCAAGACAATCAGATGTAAAAACAGCATTCCTGAACGGGAAACTATCGTTAGCCATTTATATGGAAATCCCAGAAGGTTATGAATGCTGTAAAGAGGAAAGAGAAAAGAAGGTATGGAAACTACATAAAGCACTGTATGGCCTACCAGTAAGCCCTAAAAGATCGTTCGAAAGATTTAAAGAAGAGATATTGAAGTTAGGATTGGAAAGTGACATACATGACCCGAACTTGTTTACTTGGAGAAAAGGGAATAAAATGGTTTTTGTATTATTATTGTAACGTATCGGCTAGCCGGCCGGTAATATCGTAAGGTCTCGTGATCAACCGATCACGTGATCACCCTACCACCCAGCGATGACGTCAAATGACGCGCTCGCGTCGTCGAAGGAGGCGACGAAGAGTATAAAAGCTGGTGAGGGCAAGCCTCACCAGCGATACGTAGAATAGATCTCGTAGTCGACTCACTTGATATATTATATTTTGGGCCATCCAGAAATAATAAAGTAGAATCAGTAAAATCAAAACTCAGAACAAATTTCGACAATTTCAATTCCATAAATTTAACAAAGAAAAGTAAGCTAAAGCAGCTACTATTTCAAATTTAATTATTAAACTCTAATGCTGCAGATTTGAGATTAGAAAATTAAACTCGAGGCATTTATCAATAAATCGAACTTGCACTCTTGAATGTAAAACGAAACCAGAGATCAATCGCATCAAAAGAAATGAGCCAGTAGAAATAAGGTAAAGTTAAGAAAATAGAGATAAGAAGCATTTTTTGTTATTTTATTTTGTAGCAATTCAGAATCAAACAATTCTTTGAGTAAAACGATTTAATTTCACAAAGCCAAATCGCTACGATCTTTATCCGACATTTCCGTCGCTCATTTCCATAATAAAAAACTCTTGCACACAACATAAAAGCCGAGATAGTATAATTTCAGGGAACAGCTTTGGAGAGCAATCTTCCGAGTCTGGTTATACAGTCTTGGGTGCAAACCCCGGATCTGAGTGCAGGGAATAGTTGGTAAAGATAGCACAGGAGTCAGGCTTATGTGAGAACATCGGCTCTGACATAGGGACGTGGCTTTACAGAGCAATCTGGCGAGTCCACGCGAACGGCTTTGTTAACTCCGAGTCCGTAGACAGTTAGAAAAATCTAGAAAGGAGGCTTTTTGTGGCAGAACCAACTTTTCCCCTCCAACCTAGTCGCAAAGTGCCCAAAACTTCATAAAATCTCGAAAAAATATAATTTGAGCAAAGAACTCACAAAACGGCGGTCTATTCCTATCTTTTTAAATTTCCGGAATAGCCCGGAACGTTACATTTGGCGCCCAACGTGGGGCACTTTGCAGTAAACTCATTTTTGTTTGGAAAATTTAGCTTCAGTAGTTTTTGAGAAATTTAATTTAAAGTAAAATCAGTAACGGTAACTTCAAACTCTAAATTCAAAGTAAATATTCGTATAAATAACCTGCACGAAGATCTGGACTGTATACCAGACTCGGTTCGATTGTTGTTTATTTTGCTGAGTTTTTGAGTATCGACGGAAATGTCGGACGACGATCAAGCGTGTAGCAATAGGCAACAAAGCGCCAATGTCAATAGTCAAGGTGCGCGGTACAGAGATTCAGGGTTAGGCGGCGTGAATTCCACAATGTTGACAGCAAACAATGCTTTAGATGGTCCGGTTGATCCACTCGTGAAGATTTTCGAAGCTCTGGAAAGGCTGGAAAAGAAAATAGATAATAAATACGATGATTTAGAAAAAACCATGTTAAAAAATCAGGCAGAAAACATTGAGGAACGAGCAAAGCTTGAAATAAAATTAAAAATACAATTAGAAGATAACAAAGTTACATACGATGAAAAATTGAATAGAATAGGGAATGAATTACAGAATGTTACAAGAAAAGCAAATAATGATATTATAGAATGTCGAGGTCAAATTGAAACCAGTGAAAATATCTTACGCGGAGAACAGGTTGCGACTTACGAAGTCTTAAAAACGAAAATAAACGAAAATCAAAGAGTCACGCAGGATGCACTCGCGGAATTAAGCCATAAGCACGATTATTTAAAATTAGGATTAGAAGCAGATATTAGAAGGCTTAGACAACAAAGAGTAAACGTCACTGGCACTTCAAATAGTAACTTCATTGCAAAACAGTTAAAATTACCAAATTATAGCGGCAAGTCATGGGAAAAACCCATAAATTTTATTAAAGAACTTGAGGAGTACCTTATATTTGTGAATGTGGAAGACGAGATCGGATTAAAGTTGATAGGACAAAGTCTAATCAACGATGCGAAGGATTGGTGGATTGCGCGACGCGACGTAATTCATACTTGGGATGATTTCAAAAGTAGATTTTTAGCTAGGTACTGGAGTGAAGAAATCCAACAGGATATCAAACGCGATTTAATGGTTGGTTTTTACTCACATGAATCTAGGATAAGTTGGTCAGAGTACGCAAGTCGGAAGTATGCGGCTGCATGCGGCTTAACTCCTTCCGTTTCCGAGGCTGAAATCGTCAGCTGTCTGGTACGTCACTTCGACGAAACGATTGTAGATGCAGCGAGTAGCCGAAATATTCGGGACATTGACACTTTATTAACCTTCTTAGATCGAATGCAATCCGGGGGTCGTTCCAATGCACCTAGATTAAATTTCACTGCACATCACCGTAACACTGCTAATCCACGTCAAATAGACGATCGACACAAACCGAACTCGTGGCGAAACAGCCAGGTCCAAGGTACGGCACACACTAAACCGACAACAATTACTCGCGAAGAGAATAGCCCAGCTGAAACAGCTGATAATAGGTTTAAAGGGTATCAGAACGATACACAAAGACGCCCGATTTGGACGAATAATAGACAGATAAACGCGGTAGAGACCGAAATTATAGAAAATTCAGAAAAATTAGTTCAAAACGAAACAAATATGGGAAACGAGGCCGTGCTGTATTAAGCAAGCCGCAAGAAAATGCAGCACGCCAACTTGTAGAAATCAATGCGGCAAACCTAGACATAAACGTGTTAGAAAATCCATCAGACTTTCTGTTGGACGAAGTAGAATTAAAGGGACAAGAAAGTAAACAGTGTCCAGTAGTTAAAATTTATTTGCAGACGCTATTGTCGACAGCTCTAGTGGATACAGGAAGTCAAATCACATGTTTATCAGAAGGCTTGTATTTACAAAACAAAGACATATTCGAAGTATGTGACAGATTACCTGTAGTCAATTTCCAAATAGTAGGTGTGACAGGTGGAAAGCCCACGAGAGTTAAAATGCAATTATTTGTAAAAGTAAAACTAGGTAACTTTGAAGATCAAATTCCTATGCTAGTGATACCGGGACTCCGCCATGGTGTGATTATCGGGATAGATGCACTTAGTAGATGGAAGGCTGATCTGGACCTGAAAATAAACAGATTAACGATACAGATTAATGATTCTAAAGAAAGTATAGAAATACAAGAATTAGATAGTACTTACGAAGACAAAAATAAATTAGAAATAGCTATAATAGAGGAAACTGTAGACAAGGATGAACAAATAATAACTGAGGACATTGAACTTACCGATGATGAGATCAATGCCAAACTCGAGGAATGTCAGGTGTTAGAAAGCGAGCATCGACAGGCATTCAAAAAGTTATTAGAAAAGTACCGTTTTCTTTTCAGTAAAATTCCAGGAAAAGTAGCTGTGTACGAACATAAGATTCAGATCTATGAAGATCGACCGTTTGTACGAAGGTCATATCCAATTCCTATTATGCACCGGGAAAAAGTAGATAAAGAAATAGAAAGAATGTTAAAATATGACATAATTGAGAGATCATACAGTGAATACATAAATCCTATAGTAGTGGTTGCCAAAAAATCGGGAGATATAAGATTAGTCCTCGATGCACGCTTTATCAACAAATTGATAATTCCGGATAGAGATTGTGCACAATCTACTGAGGAGCTGTTTCAGAAGTGTGGAAACATAAAGTTGATGTCAAGCATAGATTTAACAGCAAGTTTTTGGCAGGTCCCACTGCACATAGAGTCAAGAAAATATACAGCATTTATGCATGCTGGAAAAACTTATCAATTTAAAGTTACGCCGTATGGGCTGAATACAAGTTTAGCAAGCTTAGTACGCGCGCTAGATTATGTCTTACAAGAAGTAAACAGTTTCACACTTAATTTGGTTGATGATATTCTTTGTACTTCAAGTACAGTGAAAGAGCATTTAATGCATCTCGAAAAGTTATTTGAGACTTTCGCATACCATAATATGACAATAAATTTCCAAAAATCAAAGTTTTTTAGAAAGGAAATAAATTTTCTTGGACATAAAATAACGTCAGAAGGTATTAAACCATTACCAGAGAAAATTCAAGCTATAAATAACTTTCCGATTCCAAAGAATCAAAAACAATTAAAAGGGTTTTTAGGATTAACTAATTACTATAGTAAATTCTTTAAAAACTATGCAGATTTCACATATCCTTTATTACAATTATTAAAGAAAGACAAAAAATGGGACTGGAATGAAACAGTAAATGACCATTTTGAAAAATTAAAGAAAGAATTTTGTAATCAAATGATTGTCCATCATCCTAATCCACAGAAGCCGTATTATTTACAATGCGATGCGAGCGATTACGCTGTAGGTGGAGTCCTGTATCAGGTAGGAAGGGATGGAAAACACGAGATTATCGGTTTCGCGAGTCGAACGCTCAAGGGGGCTGAGATAAACTATTTTACCACAGAAAAAGAGCTGTTGGCAATAGTTTATGCACTTGAGAAATTCCGGACATTTGTCGTGGGAGCGGAACTAATAATTAGGACGGATCACAAAGCATTAACTTTTGTTATGACATGCAGATTAACGAGTTCGAGACTTACTAGGTGGGTGTTATATTTACAAACTTACAATTTCAAAATAGAGTATGTTAAAGGGAATGAGAATATTGTCGCTGACATACTGAGCAGATGTCCACCGAAAACAATAGAGTTAAAGGGAGAAGATCATATGTCAAATGTGATTGCAGAATTAGCAAAGGAAGCAAGTGAAACGTTAATCAACAGTTTAAAAAATCTTGCGTTGCATCAACGGAACGATCCGCGGATAGCAAGTTTGATTGATAAAAAAGTCATAGATGATAAAGCACGATACCAAGTAATAAAAGATATAATTTATATTAAAGAACCAGGGGGCAGGTTACGTGCTATGTTACCCGAAAATTTAATTAATCCGATTATAAATGAATGTCACGAAATATACGGTCATGTCGGAGCAAACAAATGTTATAAATTATTAAGAGAAGGATTTTATTATCCAAAACTAGGACGAACGATACGAAAGGAGTTGGCCAAGTGCGACCGCTGCCAACGATGCAAGGTATCAAATCAACTTAGTTATTCCGAAATGCAAAATATAACTCCAGAAAAAGTCGGAGAATTAGTTTCTATAGATTTCTTCGGTCCATTGCCAGCAAGTAAGGGAAATTATAAATGGTTGCTTGTTGTGATTGATGCATTTAGTAAATACGTTAAACTTTATCCGTTAAGAATTGCTGATGCGCAATCCACCATCCGAAGTATCTTTGAAAAATACATACCAGAATTTGGAAAACCAGAAAAAATACAGTTTGACCACGGGACTCAATTTACCTCTGTAAAATGGTTAGGAAAGCTAAAACAAGAAAGTATAATACCGATATTCTCGTCTATCCGTCATCCACAGGGAAATATTGTAGAAAGGGTAAACAGGGAAATAGGCAGGTTTTTTAGAACTTTCATAGGAGATAACCATAGCGGATGGATTAAATGGCTCTCGATAATGGAATCATGCATTAACGAAGTTTATCATGAAACTACAGAATTTGCACCTTGTGAATTACAATTAGATCAAAAGCCGAAACGATTTTGGGCACCATGGTTAGTTAGTGATAAAGTGCAGTTAACGCATGAATTCAAATTAACATTAGCAAGTAGAAATATAAAACGTAAAGGAAAAAATCGTGCTGATCGATTCAATTCATCACACAAAATGTCAAGATTTAAAATAGGAGATTTAGTACTCGTAAAAGCATTGAATGTCTCTGACACTCAAAAGAAAAAATTTGCAAAGTTCTTTGAATTATATGAAGGACCATACAAATTAGATAAACAAGTTGGCGAGGCTACCTTTTTATTAGTGCATCCTGAAACAGGAAGAGAGCGAGGTAGATTCCACGTAAACATGTTTAAACTGTACATAACTTAGGATTAGTATTAGAAATGTAAACTTAGGATTAACGGCTCAGAAATTTAAAGTCTAGATTAACTGGCTATTCCAAAACAAATTGGGATGAAGCTATTAGGTATTGAAAGGTTTTGAAATAGGATCAAGCTTAGTCGAGTATTAGATACGAAACGATATGGAAGATTACGAATACGGTTATTGGAGTGTGCAGGATCGGGAAATGCAAACCGACCCTGAAAACAATATTAGCGCGATAAATGCAGATGGAGAGATGTGCAAACTATTCGTGGCTACGGGAAGATTTATCGGTGGTAGTGGTACTCGTAGACCTGGGCGAGATACACAAACGCCAACCAACCGAAGCATCCTGGAAGTGACGAGTGGCGAACCTAAAAAGAAGAAAAGGAAGACGGATATAAACAACAACATGACGGAAGAAACAACGAATATCCTTGCTGAAATCGAGATAGAAAGAATAAAGAATGAGCTGATAAAAGAGCTCGAGGAACTCGAAAAAAGGAATAACGTTATCTTACCTGTGATTGTTGAAGACTGGGAAGAAGAGAAAACAACACCTGAAAAAGAAAAAGCATTACCGAAGGTAGTTGATGACATAGTATTAGTTAATAAAATCAACTTACCGTGGAAAAAGACTGATGCGCCTGAAGAAGAGGTGATCGTGAATTTCTATAAAACAAACGATACAGAGAAATACACTAATAGAAGGACACAAGCTAACGAGGAAAACTCAGACGAAGTTGCTCAAGAAATCGAAGAAATTGTGCAAACAAAAAGCTCAAAACCTCAGCCACAGGAAGAGAGTATAGGGAAAAGGGGAAGACCAAAAAAGAACATAAATGAAGAAAATGAGGATCAAGACTTAAGAGAAAATAAAAGGCTAATGCCCGGTTTCATAAACGCTGGGATCCCAGCGATCAATGGGAAAATTTATCCCATGGGTTTTCTGTCAAATGTTTCATAGCAATTGTATCCGCTCTATGGCAGCAGAACTGCGCATATCTTCAATTGTACACGCGTCTTACAATTGCCGAGCAGATTAACATAATAATACATCCACACTTTCCTTCAAGATCGTTAAAAAAATGGTTAAAAAATAATTAATAATTTAAATCGTTAAAAAATTGAAGATAGGCGCAGTTCTGCTGCCATAGAGCGGATACAATTGCTATGAAACATTTGACAGAAAACCCATGGGATAAATTTTCCCACTGATCGCTGGGATCCCAGCGTTTATGAAACCGGGCATAAGAGTATCGAAGAGACCGCATAAACCAAACAAAGATGACATGTTCGTGTACTCTGCTGAGATAGGCGAAAAAAAGGGATTTGTAGTTAGCCAAGAAGAGAGATACATAATGTTGGCTAAAATAAACAACGATCCGACTAGCATTAAAGAAGCTATGCAAAGCAAGGAAAAAGAACAGTGGTTAAAAGCTGTAGAGGCTGAAAAACAGTCAATCGGAAAGAACGAAGTATTTGAAATAGTAGACAGACCGGACGACACAAATGTACTTGACTCAAGATGGCTCTTTTCAAAAAAGAGCATAAAAGACGAGAAAAATATTTACAAAGCCAGATTAGTAATAAGAGGCTACCGAAATGATAACGAGTACGAAATTGGAGAAATATATGCCCCAGTGTCAAGATTGCCGTTAGTAAGAGCCTGTCTATCTATAATAAATAAAGAGGATCTGGAAGCAAGACAATCAGATGTAAAAACAGCATTCCTGAACGGGAAACTATCGTTAGCCATTTATATGGAAATCCCAGAAGGTTATGAATGCTGTAAAGAGGAAAGAGAAAAGAAGGTATGGAAACTACATAAAGCACTGTATGGCCTACCAGTAAGCCCTAAAAGATCGTTCGAAAGATTTAAAGAAGAGATATTGAAGTTAGGATTGGAAAGTGACATACATGACCCGAACTTGTTTACTTGGAGAAAAGGGAATAAAATGGTTTTTGTATTATTATATGTCGATGATATGATAACCGCTGGTAATGATAAAGAAAAGATGAACGAGGTAACAAATCATCTGAAAACCGTCTTTGAGATAAAAGAGTTAGGTGAACCAGAAAACTTTCTGGGTATACATTGTAACGTGGCAGATTTTAATATCCGCCACGGACATCGACTCCACCCGGTAACGTGAACGACCATGCCGCTGCCGTCAGTCCATCGCTCCTCAGAGCTACGTGGTCCAATTTTATTATTTTTGATTCAGTGTCTGCCGTAAGTTTTTTTTTATTGTAAACACAGGTATTTCTCCAGCCAGGGCATCGGGGGATATACCTGACGCCGCTGGAACACCGGAGGGGAATGCCCTGGATGCCTCGGTACTAGTAGCCGCATCTACGACATCCACCAGCCTCCGCAGCCTCGCCAACTGCAAGCCGGGAGAGGGCTGTAGCCGCCAGACTGACGTTTAGGCCCACGTCCATCTTCCTCCCGGCCGAATATTTGACTACGATCGCCGATAGATGCGGTGAACCTACCGTGTGCGGAAAGGCTTCCCCCTCCCCGCCTACTGTCATCCAGCGAATCACTCCGGTGCTGACCACCGTCCAGAGTCTTTCGAGTGCCGTCATTCCGCTCCGTTTTCTTATATTTAGTATCTTTTTGCCGTTATCTTTTTTTCTTCTTACCTTTAAGTTCCTTTTGTTTATTATTAGTGATATTAAGTTTGTTGAGTTTCTTACGTTTCGTGCCGCCTTCGCTGGGCTACGCCCCGATTAAAAGGTAGGCTCTTTTCTGTACAGATCGCGACCATCCGTCTCCAAGCGCATTTCTTGCCTTGTTGCCGCCTAACGGCTGATTTCAAACTCCGCGTCTGACGGATTACCGTGGTCATCTCTTTATTTTATGATCTAGGCTTCTTAAGATTAAGTTAGCATTTTCCTGGACCTGTAACGCTCTGGGGAGATCTTTAGCATCGTACCGCTTTCGTCCCGTTTACTTCCGTTATTATTTTGCTTTATTTTACCGAGTAAAAATAGGGTGTAAGCTACCTAGTCGTGATCGCGGCTAGCGCATTTATCGGTTAAGTAATTTTATCTCGACCTTTTTGGTATTGTTAGTAGCTTCGCATACCTTAAGTTACCGATTTGATACTCTTTTTTTTGTATTATTTTTCTCTGGTTTATCGAGATTATATCGAGTTTTGTTCATTACCGTATCTACCGTTTAAAGTGTGTTATTTCTACGCCCCCATGTTCCCCTCTCCGTCTAACTAGCTGGTTATCTGCTCAGTTTTGCGTTTTGTTCGTGGCTTATTTTGATCTTTCTTTGAGTTCCGTCTCGCTTTCTCTTATCTGGTACATTCGTGTACCTGGCGCCCAACATTACCTTCTCTGTCTATTTATTTGATTTTGGCGTGAGATTCACGTTGGTACTCTTTGTGCGGGAATTATTTTTCTATCTAGTTCCTCCGGGTAGGAAAATTGCTCGTTACAACATATCAAGAGAAACAGAGTAGATAAAGTAATGACCATCTCACAACCAGAGTACGTGAATAAGATGCTTGAGAAATTCAACATGAAAGAGTGTAATACTCAAAACACACCAATGGTGACGAGACAAGTCATGTAAAGAAACTTAAAGGGCTTGGAGAATACAGCAGAGCACCAGAAACTAAAAGCCTTGACAAGAGCACCTTACAGAGAGGCAATAGGTAGCTTAATGTACTGTAACGTTTCTGGATATGCCGGAATTTGAAAAATGGAGGTATATCCGCCGTTAGTGTGAGTTCTTTGCTCAAAAGATGAAATAAGTTGAATTTTGAGTTTATTTGGGCACTTCACGTTACTAGGAGGTGGGGAAAAGTTGGTTTTGCCACGAAAAGCCACCTAACCTAGGTTTTTTGTATTTTCCTGGCTAATTTCGGACTCGGACAATTTCTTGACAAAGCCGACAGTCTTTGGACTCGATCAATTGCTTGATAAAGCCTCCGATCTTAGCAGACTCGGTTAATTTCTTAACAAAGCTGCCGCCCTAGAGCAGAACCGGTGGTTTTACTCACAAGCCTGCTTCCTAGTTCTATCCTGATTTCTTTACTAATTCCTACGCTCAGATCCGGGGTTTGCACCCAAGACTGTACACCAGACTCGGAAGATTGCTCTTCAAAGCTGTTCCCTAGCGTAAACCTATCTCGGCTGTTGTAGCAATAGTTAGTTATGAAATGAGTGGCGGAAATCTCGGACAAAGAACTTGAGCAGTTGCTTCTGTCAACATAAATTGATTTAATGAAAATAATTGCTCATTGTTCGGTTGATTTCTACTAAATAAAATATAACAAAAGTTAACAAGATTTTCCTTATCATTTAAACTTAACCTATGGCTCTTTTCGTTCTGAATTTATCTGAATAATTTGTAATCTCGAGATTCGAATATCTAGCTTATTTTAAGTCAAGACTTCTACTGATTTGATTTGCTATCCTCGGAATTCGCGCAGCGATAGACTTTTACATTTGATATTTCTTTTTCTATTATATTTCTATTTTATTTCAAATTTCTTCTAACTCTTTAAATTGACTCTACTGACTCTACTTTATTATGTGGAAAAGACTTCCAGTATAATATTCAATAGTGAGACGCCTACGAGCGCTTTGCTTCGTATCGCTGGTGAGGCATTGCCGCACCGGCTTTTATACAAAATTTCGTCCGCTTGTGACGTCACCGACGTTTGCCGCGCTGGTGGGGATCTGACCGTTTCACGTTTGATGTTCGTCTATCCTCGTTTCTCTCATAGGCTAACCGGACCGTTACAGTACCTGTCTGGTACAACGAGACCAGACATAGCCTATGCTGTGAACTACTTAGCTAGACAGCAGCAAGCCCCAACAGAACAAGACTGGCAACAGGTAAAGAGAATTTTCCGTTATCTTAAAGGTACACCAGAATTAGGTCTAGTCTACAAGGCAGAAGGGAAAGGGATGGAAGCCTGGACAGACTCGAGTTTCCGAGATCTGGAAAATTCAGATTCCACAGGCGGTTATGTGATCAAACTTTTTGGGAATACAGTTGCTTGGAGGAGCCAGAAGCAATCTTATCCCTCCTTGTCAAGTTGTCAAGCGGAGTACCTGGCAATGAGTAAAGCAAGTAAAGAGATAATAGCTTTGGATAAACCTGTCAGAGATATTCTAGGAAGACCCATGTACCCTGTGACTATAAAGTGTGATAATAAAGGTGCAGGTAACTGCACACAAATGGAAGGTAGCCACAAGTTGAAAGATTCTGATTACAGCTTGAACAAAATACAAAAGAGATTGAAAGAAAGAGAAAAGACAGGGAAAAAGCCCCCGATGGCTGAATCTCACGGAGATTTTGTGAAACATTGTGTTTCTGAGGGTAGAGTGAAAGTGTTTTGGGTTTCAACTATTAAAAATATCGCTGAAATTATGACCAAACCTCTGCCGGCTCCTTCAAATATTAAATTAAGAGATAAATTATTAAACTAAGAGTATCTATAAGAGTCAATAAGAGATAATTATACCAGAGTTGGTAACTTGTTCTTCTATTTTCAGATAGCAATGAACAATAAAAGGTGCAGAGGGAGCAGAGCGACGCAGTAAAAGCCAGGGATCAAAACGAAATTATACAACGCATACTATAATATTAGATTAGCTCTTAGTCACTTGATTTCATTCCTATTACTTCTATTT
Source organism: Rhogogaster chlorosoma (assembly GCA_944452935.1). Taxonomy (NCBI): domain Eukaryota; kingdom Metazoa; phylum Arthropoda; class Insecta; order Hymenoptera; family Tenthredinidae; genus Rhogogaster; species Rhogogaster chlorosoma. Next base: position 6,018,844 of record OX101801.1, on the reverse strand, counting down.
TAGTTATTTCACTAAAAGTTGTATTAAATATTAGAGTTTAGTTTTGCACATTCCAATCAGGAGGGAGTGTTGGTAATGTGATTGGAATACGCAAGAGGGCGTGAGCGCGTGGTGCGAAAAGAGAGCCACCGGAAAACAAAAGGCGTGGGCTACTTCCGAAAAAGAAAGGGACTTGGTTCCGAATAGGGTTGCTCGCGGGAGAGTCACAGATTAATATTACACTCAACTCGCGTTATATGACCGCGCTCGGGGCACGAGGGAGGTAAATTTCGTGGAAAAGGACATATAAGTGGAGTCCCCACTCTGCTGCGCGGCGAGGTATAATCTCCGCCCACTGTACTATATATCCAATACTTGGACAGCTGTATACAGCGCGCCGCAGCGTAGTAGTGGGGGGCCCGTTCAGACAGCTGAGAGGCACGAGCGTAGGGGCGGAAGAGCTGACGGCCATGTATCCCGAGGTCATATAACGCGAGTTGAGTGTACCTAGAGTTTACACATACAATATAAAGAGATATATAAGATACTGTTCAAATAAAATAAAAAGGAAAATAGAGTTTCATTTTCATAATAGAAAACGTGTACGAGTTGCCTTCCTTCGCCACTACCCACAATTAGAAATAAGACAATCCATCACCGACCAACCACGGCTTCCCGGCTGGAAATTTGTTCAGGCTAGCCAGATTCAGGATCAGTAGTGCAATTCTGTAACTCGTTATGTCATATAACGATATCGTTAAGCTAACGACAGCCAACTGTGAAGACGATCCAGGGGAAAGAAGATACTCTCATAGGCTGTCGTGCCTTAACGATTATCGGTATATTCATAACGAGTTACAGAATAGGGGTCCAGGCTCTGGTCGGGGAGTCGCATGGCTAGCGTGATATGGTGGGCCTGATTTGGCAGCGTTCAGGAACACGTCAGGTCGACCAATTGTGGCGAACTTGACGTGGTATGGTGTGGCTCTCATGAGGTAAACTTGAGGCCAGCCTTAAATGATAGAGATGAGCGCGCGCTTTCATATAGCTGACGGCAGCTGTGTTTTTCCGGAGTCTGGAACGATAGATTATTGTACGTTTTTATCGGAAGTGTAATGCTGTAAAATAGAAATATGGGTAGTTCCAAGATATTGCGTCTATTGGTATCTTTTTAAAAAAAAATAGTGAAGATTGCAGAATAATAAATTTTAGAATGACCATAGTTGTAACGGTAACTGTGTTTTATACGGCGCACTGAATTTTGAATGTAAAATATTTTCAGAATTCGAGAAAATTGAATTCAAACACCAAAATTGTCTCTACCCTGGCACGCCCCTTCAACAAATTTGTTGATTCCGGTAGCAATATTTGGTAACTTTTTCAATAAATTGAGAAAAAAAATGGACTTTCTTATAGCTGTATAAACGTATAATGATATTTCAGTAATGAAATAGATTCCGTATTATTATTTTTCAAAATATTTCGTATTCCATTTTGTCCCACACCTTTGACGTCTCCTCCCCTGGCATTTTTATGGCGAGAATTTCTAACTAATACGATGAGCTTGGTCATTCATACTCTATCAGCCTGTCAAGAGTTCGGCACAAAGTAGGCAAAACGTGGCGAGTGAACGCCTAATATTCCTCCGTTGTTCAGTTAACGTGGAAAAACTGTAGTGTTCGGGTCGGAGTAAAGTGATCCTCGTATCTACCCTGGTAGGTTGTATGTCGCAATTAGTTATCTATTTGTTTTAGTTTTAGGCCAAATCTATTATAATATGTGCAATAGTCACCCTGTTCAAGTTTAAAATTGAAATCATAAATTGTCTCTATACTATTGAGAATTTTCTGCAAAAACATCTCTCCCCTGGCATCTCTCCCCTGGCATTTCTTCCCTGGCATGACAATGAGATACAGAATGACACGGGGAGATATCGCGTCACTAAAGCCAAAAAGGCGTATCTCTTGAGATACGCCCTTTTGACTCTGCAGAACTAAAAGGGCGTATCAAAAAAAATTTTGTTCTCCAATCAACTAGGGAATGTTAAAAAAGTAGATAATAGCTAAATTATTATTTTGGAGTCTTTTATTTTATTCATTTCATGAGGAATAGTCTCTCCCCTGTCTGTAAATCTGTACCCTTAATTATTTATTTATTTTTTTATTTTTTAATTTTTTTATTAGGGCTGTGCGAATAGCGTTCGAATCGAATCGAATCGAATAGTGCTATTCGATTCGATTTTCGAATCGAATAATTCGAGTTTTCGAATAGTTCGCATCACGAATAGTTCGAGTCTTCGAATAATTCGAGTCTTCAAATAATTCGAATCATTCGAATTATTCGAATTATTCCAACTATTCGAAAATTCGAAAAACTATTCGAATATTCGGATCTTTCGAGAATTCGACACTTTTGTGAGTGAAAATAATTAGAATCAGTCTAGGCGAAGTGCAATCTTGTGATATAATTAATATATTAATATGTCGCGCTCGCACAGCTTGCAAGATTGAGATCGCACGCATAGCCCGAGTTTTGTAAAGTCGCTCTATCTTTATAGTTTCTCATCCAAATGATCTGAAAATTTCTGAGAATCTTCCTATTATGTTAACGAACAAACGCCTCGCTGAAAGTTTTTCGAGACTTCAACTTCATAGCACACTTTTTCTCTTTGAACAAACATAATCTTATAAAAACTCACTCGCTGGTTTTGTTTGATTTATTGGATAAAAACTATTTAATATGTAACTTTTTATGACTTTATCAGCAGCGCTAGCGTATTCTACGACTGCATGCCAAAAATCAAAAAGATCCGTTCATATTTGCCGAAGTTAGAGCGAGTTAAGTTTAAAAAACGTGGTGCAAATCGGTTTGACAATTTTGCAAATTTCATCTTTTTTCTCGAAAACTATTGACTATTGAAGTAAACTTTCAATGCGAAAAAGTTGTCTTTATCGATCCTCTACATGATATGAGTTTTCAAAATTCATTTCCGCAACTTTTAAAATTTGGTCACCATGACGTCACTTTTTGACTCGGCCGAGCGCTAGGAGGGTTATCGATCCGGGCCTTCAATTGATAAACTCCAGGCTCTGTCTTCCTTATCGACGGACTGAGAATTCTGAACGGCTCGCAAACTTCACACCGTACCTTTCGCAACGGGTTAAAATTTTGAATGGCTGGCTCACTTCTCCACACTTTATCCTTCGTAAGCTTTGAAAATAACGTGATATGTAGCTATTGTATTATATTATATATGTATTCTTGAGTAGTAAGTTATTTTTTTCTAAGTGACTATTGACTCTGTGAAGCCTTGTGAATACGCGTAGTGCAATTATTTATAATGGACAGACCATCGACGTCATCCGCTCAAAAAGAGCAAGTAGAAAATGTTGATCCGACGGAAAGTGAAGCCGAGGCAGAAGACATTGGAGATACGGGGCATCCAGGGCCAAACGTTAATCCTACTCGAAGCATTGTTTGGGATTACTACAAATTGTGCACAATTAACTATCGAAAAGCTATTTGTCACCAGTGCTCAACAATTTTACAATTACCAACAGGTGTAGATCAATTTTTTCACGCCGCCGTAATGGCTTATTCGAAACAGAGAACTTGCATGAGAAATCTTCTTTTTCTAGAGTTAAAATGTTCTGAACTATATGTACACTAGGGTGGTCGTTAAGTCGAAGAAAAAAATACATTTCCCGGGCCGCCTCTCAAATTGACTCCAAATAACTAAAAACAAACCCTGTAATTTTTTCAGATTTTTATTTTAACACTTGACCCTTGATCATAGAGGATGAATTTTTCCATTTGATATACACGCGGTTTCGCGGTCTTTCCAGTTATGTTACTGTGGGAATAATTATAGGCATAAAAATTTGAAATTCTCACAAATTGGTTTACGAAAATGCTTCTCTGTGGAAAAAAGTCACCACCCCCCTGCCCTAGAAATTTTGTATGGGTCATCCCATGCCAATGTGAAGACTGTTTTTTTCTCCAATTTCATCAAATTGTTATGTCTATTAATTGGGTTAGGTCCCCTGTTCAATATATAAAGATATACCTGAGGAGTATGAGGGTGAACGATAGTGATAGTAATTATAATCAAACTTAAATCTTTATTTCTAGTAGTAGAGTTATAATGGTTGGCGTTGTCTCCTGTATGGAGGTTAGTAATGGAGTGAAGCTAGAGGGAAAGGTAGACAGTGGCTATGGGAATAAGATAGAAGGATTATAGCTGACTCGCTGCATTTGGCAGTGCCGTGTGCAGCGAGTATCTTGTCGGGACGTTAGGACAGGATGCGGACGATCGGGTAACAGGTAGATAGACAGAGTAGAGATGTAGAGGAACAGGGGGATAGAGGTAAGTGAGGGGAGAGCGTACGGGTGGTGACACCCGGACGTAACAAAATGTTGCCCAAAAACATCTTTTGCAATTTTGAATTTTTGAATTAAAATAGGGAAATCTTTTGCAATTTTCTGAAATATTTTGGAAACTTCCGAAATCCTTGAATTCTTTTGAAATCTTGTGAAATATTCTACGAGCTGGAAATCAGATGTACACCCAAATCGATGACTGACTACCCCCTTACTTACACACACACACACACACAAATAATCATGCAAGTTTTCTATTATCGACAACAATATCAAAGGAAATTCATTCTTTCATAGCTACCACGACTCCGATGATAAATCATTTACGAGCGAAACATAAACACGAGTGGGAAGAATATAATAAGAAAGTGAATACACGTAAAAAGAAGCAAAACAAAAACGAAGGCAGAAAACGTAGAAAGAAAGGATTATCTGCAGCTGAGAAACATGAGATAGATGAATTATTGATGGAAATAATTGCTCTGGACCTGAAACCTTTCTCATGCGTTGAGGATCGTGGATTTAAAAAAGTCCTACAAAAATTGGCACCGGACTATGAACCCCCAAGTCGAACGCAGTTCTCCCGAAGACTTCTACCAATTTTGTACGATCAAACGAAGGAACGATTGATGAAAGAAATAGCAGAAGACGTTGAGGAAGGCCTCATGAGTGCATCCTTCACGACTGATGGTTGGAAATCGCGAGCTGGGGACAGTTACATGTCATTAACTTTACATTATTTGACAAAGAATTTCACACAAAAGAACGTGACATTAGGAATGCGACAATTACAGGATCGGCATACCGGCTTATATCTGAAGCAAACTTTAAAAAATATGATATCTGAGTGGGAATCACTGAGCCTCGAAAATGCGCATATATATTTTGTAACAGATAATGCCAGGAACGTGTCAGTTGCAGTAGATCATGTTAGCTGGAATCACATTTATTGCTTTGCACATACTTTGCAGCTGGCACTGTCCGATGCCAGAAGTCTTACAGAAGGGGTTAATGAAATATTGGCCAAAGTAATTTTTTTATTTTTATATTGACCAATTCAAATGTGTACTGGCAATATGATATCGATTGTTTTCCTGTATCTTGGCTTTCATTGTTAATTTAGGCGCGACGTATTGCCACCCACTTTCACCACTCGGATCCAGCCAGACGAGCATTCGAAAGAGCTCAACAAGAAGTGGACGCCCGTCAGCCGTTACAGCTGAAGCAAATGGTGGAAACTCGGTGGAATTCCGAGTATGAAATGCTGGAACGAATGTATAAATTGAAAATACCCCTTTCACAAGTACTTGCCAATTCGACGGTTATGGACGCACTGAGTGGGATGGATTGGAAGACAATCGAAAATATAATTAGCGTCTTGACGCCCTTGTACGAAGCTACAGTTTTTTCATGTGGAGTCGAATATCCAACGATGTCGATGGTAATTCCCATGCTGTATGGGATTATAAGTGCACTGGAGAATATGGACTTTGATTTTACCACCACGGCAGGACGAAAAAGTCAAGACTTGGCAGCCAACATCCTCGATTGCATAAAGACGAGATTCGGCGTGGTACAAAGAGCTAGCCTACACCAAAAAGCTACTTTCCTAGACCCAAGATACAAACATTTTTTTTTCGATCCGACTAAAGTAGAGCAACTCCAAGTGCAATTAAAAGACGAAATTCTACTCGAGCATTCGAATGTATCCAACGCTGATGAACACTGTTCGCCTACTCGTGAACGTTAGCACCGCTTTCTCCTTTCATTCTCCTATACTTTTTTCTTACGAATGTGAGTATAATTCCAATCGTTCCATTTCAGCAAGTACTGGAATCCAGAGGTCGACGTTTTGGGACTTTATGAGAATAGCCCCAACAGGTCGGCGTGACGAGGAAGCTTCAAACTTGGCAAAAGAGATCGAGAAAGAAATGGTACTATATTTGCACGCACCTTTCGTGACACCATATGGGGATCCTCTGTCGTGGTGGAAAATCGAGTCAGTGAAATTTCCACACTTATCTTCGATGGCAAGAAGATACCTAGCCATTCCCAGTACATCGGCCGAAAGTGAACGATTATTTTCATCGGCCGGGGATATCGTCACTGCGAAGCGGACTTCTTTGCGTCCCGATACCGTATCGCGTCTCGTTTTTTTGTTTAAAAATCTTGATCGCTTCTCAATTTCGTGAGTGTTAAAGAAATTTAAAATATAATTGCCGAATATTAGAGACATGTATTGGAAGTCTGCAAGACTGTACGGTATGTACGTATAGTATAATGATAAAATAAATATCAAAGTTGAGATTATTATACAATGGTTTCATTATGTTCATTATACTTAGAACCCTCACATCCATATGAAGGCGAATATTAATTGATATCTGTCAATCAAAAAGAATATTTTTCACGTATCTTTTATCTTGCCTGGTCCACTCACGCACGTTATGATCGGGTATATTTAAAGTCTTAGCCAGTCACTGAATGTCCACAACAGAAGTGACCAATCAGTTGACAGATTTCTTAAATAAAATGATTAATCACTTCTATTGTGGACATTCAGTGATTGGCTCAGATTCTAAATATAACCGATCATAACCTGCGTGTATAGACCAGGCATAGACCGCAGGCATCGGAGAGACATACGAATATCTTGGAAAACTTTCGAAAGAGAACGATATTATTCGAGACAAATCGAAAATCGATCACGTAAAGTCCCAATTATTCTGGAAATCCATATTTCGCAAAAGCATCGAATAGTTCGAATAATTCGAATATTCGAATCAATCGAATAGTTCGGATAATTCGAATATTCGAATCAATCGAATAGTTCGGATAATTCGAATATTCGAATCAATCGAATATTCGAATCAATCGAATATTCGAATCAATCGAATATTCGATTCGTTTTCGAATCGAATTTTACTATTCGATTCGAGACGAATATATTCGAAAACTCGAATATTCGCACAGCCCTATTTTTTATCATCTATTTTTTTATTATCTATATTTATCTCTATCTCTTAATTATTCATTTCGGAGTCTTTTATTTTATTCAATTCATGAGAAATAGTCTCTCCTTTGTCAGTAAATCTCTACCCTGCACACCAAATCTCTCCCCTGGCCAGTGTCTCTCCCCTGGCACTTTTAAAAGTCATTAAAAATAATTAAAGTGACTAGCCCTTTCGTAGGCATCATGAGGAGACTGTTAATATTCCAGTACATATGAAATTGACCGCAATATTAGTTTTTTTGCTTTGCCATGAATGTTAGGAGTTTGGACGCAATATCTTGGAACTACCCATATAAATCCTAGGGTGGTTATATGAGTAAAAAAAAAAATTTGTCGCGCCGCCCTCCAAAACGATTCCAAATAATAATAAAAAAAAACTACGCGAAGCCCCAGCTATGTCCGTCAAGAGGAAGACGTGCCTGTAAGCATGGACTAAAATTTAAATATCAATTTTTTTTCATGATTGGAATAATTTTTATTTTTTTTTGTAATCCATAGTGTATGTGTCAATTTGTTTTTTAACTTTCCGAAGCTATTGTATATTAGTATTCAATATGCAGAACAAATAATAAGGTCTTCCTGGATGTGCTGAGCGTTCGTTTTAACCATCCAATTATTTTGGCGTAATAGTATGATTAATAAATTGGTCACGGCCTAAAATTTGATCTCAAACTCATTGATATTTGTCGTTTTTTTTCTAACCTTCACCCCTTTCAATTGCATAAATCTGAATTGAAGCAATAAAATATTATAAATTGGTTGGAAAAATCATTATATTTAAAAAATGTAATCATGAAAGTGCACATACAATATTGATACTAGTTGATTTAGTACGAATTTATTCATTTCAACGAAAGAAACGTCGTAAAAGTACATATTACGAAGATTGCATATTACAATAATTTTATTTATATCGATCCGATTAAAATTTTCGTATAACCGTCTCTTTTTTTGCATCAAAGAATTTTTTCCGGTACTCGCTTACAATCTTTAGTACGTACTGCTTTTGACTATCGTTTTTGGTCAGAATATTATTATAGCTTTCGATTAAACAAACTGCCCTCTCTGCGACATCGTTAACAACTTTCAATTTTTTAACTATTTTTAAACCCTCTGCTAAATTTTGATCTTGAAACCACATGGATGGATCAATTGTTAAAAATCCCGTGTTGATGTTGAATTTATCGAAAAAATGCAGGGATTGCGAAGTTACAAAGTAGTCCATCTCTTTGTCTAATAAGTGATCGATGTTTTTCGGATTAATTTGCAATCGTTTCAAGCTGTTCTCATATCGATGGCTCCTATCGAAAAGAGCGTAACTCAGCAGTTCAGGAAAGAAGAGCGTAACTCGGCGAAGCAGTTAAGAAAGGCGTATGTCCCCTGTGACGCCCTATGACAAATGCCTTTCTTAACTGTCAAGTCGAGTTACGCTTTTCTTTCCTGCACTGCTGAGTTACGCTCTTTTCGATAGGAGCCATCGATATGATGTTTCCTCACTCGAATTTATTTCGAGCAACATTTTGCGCTTCACATCAGATGAAAATTTTTCATCGAAAAATGCCATCGCAGCTGATTCTGGATGAAGGTACCATAAATGATTTTTGAACTTGTGTAGTGTTAGCCGAGATATATCAGCGTCAACTGATTTATAATTGTGAAGCTTTTTTAAAAATTGCAAATCGTGATTAGGAGTCTGAGGTGCAAGTGGAGCCGTGAGCCAAGCCTTCACGAAGATCACTACGATGAAAATAGATACATCTAAAAGAGCCTTCTCTTCTTTTTTAGTCAGTTTGAATACCTCACGAAATAAATAGATTTTTATACAATATATCGCCTTGGACATCCATCGGGCATGATGATATGCGCCTGAAAATCTAAATGTAACACCGCGAGATGGAATAACTCCTAGGAATATTTGTGTTAATTCAAGAAGTTCCTTATAATCGTCTCTTGGTTGGATATTTATCAAAGTATCTTCAACGAAAGAATTAATACTGTCAACATCGTCAATCAATGCTTCCTGTACATTTTCACTTTCGATTCCGCCCTTATATTTACTTTTATCTAGCAGAGCCCAGGATTCTTGGAACCTCTTGAATATAGGAACACTTGGACCAGAAGTTCCGGGCATTTTTTCCTCGAAGACAGCTCTTACAATTAGTTCAAAAATGTGATGTCAGCATGGTAGCAATAATATATCTCGTTCCAACATTTACTCTAAAAGAACTGCTGTGCCCTTTACCCCACCAAAATTGGCCGCTGTAGTATCACAGCCCACAGCGCACACAGCCTTTACTGCGTCGCAAAGCCCCCAATCCTCAACAACTTCATAAATGGCTTTTGGTTGAGCTAGTCCTGTTCCATTAACTAGCTCGGGTATTCCTATAAGTTGGTCAACATCGCCATTGGTGATGACAATGGGTAACCTATCCAATACATCACGCTTCAACAAATTAAGGCTGTTGGATAGTGGTGGGTATGGTGGGGGTACGGCACCTACACATGTACACACCTACGAGTGAATTTCGCACCCTAAATTCTCGAGTATGAAAAATTATTTCGACAATCTGAGGTGGACGAAATGTTCCTCACTCAAAATTGTTTTGAGTGAAATAGTGGAGGTTAGACACAAAGTAGCCTGAAGTTCTGTTGAGATGTTAATAGAATAACCTCGTGACAGCTGGCACACGGATACACACACTGACACAGTAAACATGGCTGCCGCGTGAGGTGAGTGACATTAAATTTTTGCGATTTAACGATTTCTCGCACTCGACGTGCACCGAGCACTATTTCACCCACAACAATATCACATTAGAAATAGTTAAATCACCATCCCAAGTTGCAAAGCAGTCTACATTCGGAGAATTTAGGGTGCGAAAATTTCTAGTCAATAGATGGCGCCACTATTGACTCGTTGACTGAAATCTACTCGAGCCGTCAGGACCCATAGCCGAATACAAATTTCCGAGGGCCTCGTCCGTTTCACTCACACAATCACTCACATTTACATGTCATACGAAACGTACACTACGGCGCGCGGCTGGATCAGTGCGCTACGTGAATATGCTACAGATTGGAATTTGTTTCACGTTTGTTATCATCAGTAACTTGCTCAGAGGTTGCCAGAATGAATTGTAATTAATTATTAATTAATAAACACGGAAGATCAGACAAAAAATACGGAATAGGCATCAACAGTAGTATACTCGAATTGCAGGCATAATGAGGCTTTTGAATGGATTTTTTTTTCTCTATATTTGAGTAGTTTAGAAAAAAATAATTAGGTCATATTTTTTCATTTTTCAATCGAACAAATATTAAAGTTGATACAACGGATTGGAAACTTTAACATTGTGACGTCACCCATGTTAAGATATATCTATATATGACGAAAACTGGAATATTCAGTTACGTATAACTTTTGTAATTTATATTTTTAACGAATAAAAAAAAATACGACCTAATTATTTTTTCGCACTCCACATTAACCGCATGTGAAAAAAAAAAATTCCATTCAAAAGCCCAATTAGCTGCCAGTTCGAAATATGTCTAAGTTTTAAAACCACCATGATGTAATGTGATGATGAATAATAAATGATTCTAAGTTCTAAGTCTATTCTAAATACGCGAAAATACAATTTATTAATATTCGAAAATACAGTTTTATTCACGTTTGGTAGAAAAGAATCGCGAATTTGTTCTCGTTTTTTCTAGCTTATACTACATTTGTTTAGTAGGGCTACTCATAGATTGTAGCATGTGTCGCGAATTTTTTACATAATTTTATGTAACATAGGCTAGTTAGATATCTTCATTCGGATAAAAGACTCTGCATCTTGATCTTTTATCATGCAAGGGCAAACTCTACCAAAACTTCTAAAAAAATCATTTTTTATTTTTGCAACTGAATACAGAAGGTTCGATATAAAAACAGTTACCACAATTATTACCTTACGGTGCATTAGTATGGAAAAAATTGATCAATCTTCTGCGATGAAATTTTAGCGCTGGGACCTTCGCAGCAATACATAACAGACCTGCAAAAGATTACCTGCGCATCCAGATGCATCACAGAAAATTGAAAATTATGTCCCAGTACTACCATAATCTAAAATTGTAGAAAGCATTTCTTCACTAGACCGTTTTTATTAATTTGCAAAAAATTGAATGGCTGTTGTAAGAGTTTCAGTCGCAGATCCCTGTGTGTTTAGTGATTATAAGTTGACTCGGTTCCTAGTTTGTTTACACAAAATCCATCTACCTATATTACAATGCATGGAAATTTGAAATATTATCATCTCACATCTATTGCAGTGTATCTTTTTAGTCATGTTGACTAAAAAAGTCATTAAAAATCTCACATCAGTTGTATCGTTGCAGATTAGCTGCCGTCATAGCCCAGATGAATAAATTAAAAGCCTTTTTCAAATACTCGCCGTTTTTTTATTGTCTTTGATTGTAATAATTTAAATAATCAGACGTTTAACCGAAAATTTAGAATTCTCTGGGCGATATCTGCCAGTACAATTACTGGATTAACATTTAATCTGTCAGGTCTACCATTAATTCTGATATATCTAGGTTATAGACAAATTCGAAGTCGAAATATGGATAGATAATTTCAGTATTGTGAAATATTGGCTGAAAGATTGTTTATAAATACGCAAAAATTTAGATTAAAAAAAAATTTTGTGAAATTTAGGGCCCTCTGATTTGCACCCATATTTTGGCATGGTCCTGATAATTTTAGTTTGGAATCTCAACGCGTAGCGGCGCTGAGATCGACTCAAAAAATGGCCGACGCTATCCAACAGCCTTAAGAAGCATTTTCCCATCCCAATGTAGAACGACGGAATTTACGTTGGTATTTTTAAATAATTGTTTAATATTTTTTGCTTTTATTTCCCGCAATTTTTGCCTAGAACGCTGAATGAATGTTCTATTGATTATCAACGAATCCAAGTCATGACCTAATGATTGAGCTATAGCAGCAATCAAATGTACAGAATCTCTGTCACTTAATTTACATTTATCCAATGCCGCAACTAATTTTTCGTCTATGAAACTAATCTTTCCACGTAGTTTTTTTAGGATGGATAGCCCAGCATCATCCCCAACATCGATAGAGAAAGAGTCATCTAGACCTCCCATTGAAATATTAGAATAAGTTCCAAGACTTCTTTGACTGAGAGTTTGAAGAGAAACGCTCTCCGAGCTTGTCTCCAATTCCACAAATTGATCTTGAAAATGAAATGAAAAATAGGTGGATGGTAATTATACTTACACGATTGTTATTTGAACGAGATGTTGAACTGTCACTAATAATTTTGAAAGAACTTACTCAATAATTCTTGTTCTGCGATGCTTTTTTTAATCTTCGCGCCGCAATTTCTTCTCTCTGCAATTTAACTTCTTCTTCCGTATCGTAGATGGTCTCGATGTCTCCAATGAATCCGATTCACCCGTCTTTTCTCTGATTTAATAAAAAATCTTTTCCTCTCTCATCCATCATTTCGAGCACATTTCCGTGGGCAATATCAAATAGGTTATTGAACTGAGAGGTAAAATCTATTTCTCGTTCTTCGTTAAAATTCTATCCCTGATTTTTTTGTATCTTTCGCCAGTCTTCATATAAGTTCTCCAATTTTGTTACACACCGATCCAACTTTTGTGTCGGTAAATGAGTTTTTGCCCAAAAAATCATCGCTTCTTTTATCACCAATGTTGAATTTTCTCGTAGAGTTAATTTTAATTCTCGCAGGTTGAAAAACAACACTTTGAGAATTTGTAATCAAGACGGTAGCTTATTGCCGTAAATTTGCGCATCGACGTTGCCGATCAGAAAAATATCCTCGCAGGGAGTACGTATTGATGCCATGATTCAATTGACTTTAACTTCGCACAGAAAGTAATCCATAAGATTTATCCCAAGACATTACACGTACACTGTGTTCTCCCGCCTCCGTGTGACTCTGAGGGTAATATCTTTTCTTTTCTCCTGTGTCGCCACCTCTGAGCGACACGTATCACTATGACGGGTCTATCCATTCGCTTTTTATGATCGACCCCAAAATTTAGAATTACAAATGAAAAAACGTGAAAATTATGTAGATTATTATTAATAAAAATATTGTTACAAAGGATGGATCCACCCCTTATACCAATTCTATATTCTATAATTCCAATGCCACCCAAACTCTCATGTATTAAACAACCTGAAAATAATCAACCTCTTTCAATTTGTAAACATCCGATGTGGGATGCAACACGACATTCAATTTATAAACAGTCTAGTCTCAGACCTCAACCGAGACACTTGTATTCTTCTGAATATAACCAAATCTGCTTTTCCCATTAATTTTGTAAAATCTAAATCAAGATTCGCGGCAGCGAATCGCCGAGTTCCCCCTCCCCCTCCGACAGTGAAAACCCGGCGCGCCAGCCACGAAACATTTACCCGAGCCAGCTCTTGTTCTTGTAAAAAATCTGTCATATCTTTTGAACCGCTGATTATTTCCTAATAAAATTTATATGGGCCCAAGGCCCTCGCCATTTGACCTTGCTCGCGAAATTTCGACAAAATCTACCGCGTGGTTCCGGAGATATTGACCGTCGAAGTTGATCGAAAAACACAATCTTCTTCTTCTTCTTCTCCTTCTTCTCCTTCTTCTCCTTCTTCTTCGTTGCAGACCGTTCTTCTTGAGACCACGATATCTGTCGAACCGTTGCACTTATGAACTTGCCATTTGAAAGGAGTGTTCTCGTCACCGAAATCTCGCCCCCTATTGTTTTTGAGCAATAATTGACCACGCATAACTGAGTTATTAATAATATTAATTATTTTACAAAATGCGCATGCGCAGAATTATTGATCGATGCCTGATTTACAAAATGCGCATGCGCAGCAGCAAATCGCGGCCGCGTGCCAGTATGATTATAATATAATATTATTATATTATTATACTATATAATATTATTATATTATTATAGTATTATTTATAATCATATTTCATTTATCATTGTTATTATTATTGTCATTATTATTGATGCGTCACGTCTACTCGTGCTCCCCAAAAAAATTTGTACTCAGTAATGTGTTCGCACCGCAGTTTTCGTTGTCCAGGTCCTTCGCTCCGTAGTTTTCGGTATCCAGGTCCTTCGCTCCGTAGTTTTCGGTATCCAGGTCCTTCGCTCCGTAGTTTTCGGTATTGACTTTATCCCTAGAATTATCATTCCCTGTCATGTGGTTTAGAAATAAAGGCAAAGATTCTACTAAATAATTTAACATAAATAAAAATAAAAGACATAAATTTTAACGACAAAATCGATATTTATTAAACTTCGTCAATGACAGAATGATTAAATAAGGTTATTCCATGATATGAACAATATGTTTTTAATTTGTAGACACATTTCTTGTAGATAATAAAAATATCATGGATTGATATGATGTCGATGTAATTCAATTTGAATTTAACGTTAGGACGAACACAAGACGACACAGTACTCTATAGGGATCGGACGATCCGTTTGGAAAAATAAAATAATGATATCGGTTATTTCGAGTACGGACAACAAATGCGATATCATGAAATTACACTTAACAAAGAATCGGAATAATATCGAGTGAATATATTAAATAAGATAATGGCGATGCGACCACATGGTCAGATACTTAAGTTTTTTTACGTAGTTTTCGTCATTTACTGACTTCGATGAATTGATGAACGTATTTAGTGTATATAGTTCACAGTTGTTCGTTGAACTATATATGAGAGGTACGTTATATTCACATTTCCAAAATTAACTTGTTAAAAGTTAAGTAGAATCTTATAAGGACTCGAACACGTCCGTTCTTTATGTTGGTTCTCGGCCGAGAGAGTGATTGCTGACCAGTGTCCGGTCAACCGGTGTTTACTAATTTAGTCAAAGTAGATCTTATTACGAAACTACGTAATTCAAGAATTTTGCGCCATTATTTGAATTACTCAATAACTGAGTTCGTTACAATTTGTGCCTTCAAGTCTCCTTATTTCGCTCAGGGACTCACAGCTCAAATAATAAAGTAACTCCTAAAGTTACAATATCTTTTTGTTATTTTCACGAGTAGAATGTTGATGTCTTTATTTATTTATGCATCGTTTGAAGAAAATCGGCAAAGTGAATCAAATGTTAACGTATGAATTATTGTGATCATGATGCAAAAAAAGTTTCACACGAACATAAATTTGAAAATAAATAACGATGCCGATCAGGAAAAAATAATGACTTTTATTAAAATTACGGGAAATTTCATGCTTACAGGCACGCCTTCCTCTTATTATTTGTTCTGCATATTGAATACTAATATACAATAGCTTCGGAAAGTTAACCCTAGGACCCTACAGTATCTGTACAAAACAAATACCCTACACAGAGGTTACGCGTACCCCAGAACTTCAAATCAACGTTGCTAACAGACTGTTTGTCGTAGAGAGTTTTATTTTTTTCTCGTTTGAACGCTCAAAGACTCAGGAATGGAATAGGATATGCGAGAAAAACCTAATATGAAATTTTCGCCATAAAAAACGCGATTGAATAAAGTAAGAAAAATGATTTTAGCATTTCTCATTAAAGATGTGGGGTTTGGAGTACCCATGTGTAGGGTCTTAGGGTTAAAAAAACAAATTGACACATAAACTGGATTACAAGAAAAAAAAAAAAAATTATTCCAATCATGAAAAAAAATTGATACTTAAATTTTAGTTCATGCTTACAGGCACGTCTTCGCTTGGGGACTTCGCGTAGTTTTTTTTTTTATTATTTGGAACCGTTTTGGAGGGCGGCGCGACAAATTTTTTTTTTTTTTGACCCATATTAAGGGCCACCCTAATGAATCCGGTAGAACGGAAACGCTTCTTAACAAGACTGCGCGTTCAAAAATTTCGAGCCGCAGCTCGTACAGAAGATATTGGAGAACTGTTGCCGATGCAAGGTATTGTTACAAAGGGTGCGTCCACCCCTTGTATTAGCTTTATATTCCTTTAATCCATTGCCACCCGAACACCCATGTACAAAAACATCACAATAATAATCGTCACGTATCTTTTTATAAAACAACTAAATGATGTTACTATGAAACGCTTGTTTATAAACAAGTCTTGTTCTAGACATTAAAACGAACACACGCATTTTCCAATAAATCTATTTTACCCCCCTGAAATATCTTTCGTCTTCGACTTGAACCTAATTCCTTTAACTCAGGATCCACGCGCTCATTCGCTCAAGTTATCAAGTCTTCCAAGTCTTTGAACATCAGCCCACGAAGCTAATTTCGTTACAGTATGTTTAACCTCTAATGAAAAAATGTGAATAATATACACTCAAAACCATTCTGATTCATTCATAGAATTCTTATCCTATTTTGACGTATAAAAATGTCTTTTAATGTAATTATATTGATTAGAACAGAAAATATATTTAAACGGATCAACGTAAATGTATTTAATGAATTTTGGTTAAGATCTCCTTTTCAATGTACTAATTGAGCACTGATATATTTTCGACCATACAGCGATGCCATCCACCAGTTATGTGCATGCAAATGAAGAAGAGAACCACAGTGAAGTGAGTAGCAGCAGTTTCCAGCATGCAAATGAAATTCCAGAAGAGCAGGATACTCATGGCGAAGCTAGTAGCGACAGTGAATCGAGTAGCAGCAGTTTTTAGCATGCAAATGAAATTCCAGAAGAGCAGGATACTCATAGCGAAGCAAGTAGCGACAGTGAATCGAGCATCGAAATTGAAGATGATATCGAAAATATGAGTGTGGATTCACAATCGAGTACAGACCATGATGAAGAGCTTGCCCAACAATATCTGGTGGGCGCAGAAGAAAATGATACAGAACGATTACGCAAGTGGGTGGTGAATGCCAATATTCCTCATGCTCAGATTGATAGCTTGTTAGCAATCCTTCGCAGTAGATGGTCATCTAAACTACCAAAGTCAGCGAAGACATTTTTGAAAACAACTTCAACAAGTTATGAAATTTTGGAGTTTACAGACAATAATGGTGAAACAAAAGGCCAATATGTATACTTTGGAATAGCAAACTACTTATGTAGATGCGTAAACGTCAATATTCATAACAAAGCAGTTTTATATTTACAATTTAACATTGACGGAATGCCACTATTTAAATCAAGCAACCAACAGATCTGGCCAATACTGTGCAAATTATTTTTCAATCTGGATATTTACAAGCCGTTTCCTGTTGCTATACAGAGCGATTCTGTGGAAAGTTGGGAGCCTTGTGGGTAGGCAACCGGCGTATTTCACCGAAACGGCAACGCTGTCGTAGGGACAGTCGAACGTCTGCACCTATAGATGACGTAGCGACAGCTATCACGTCGTTGGGTCAGAATCAACTTACAAAGTGACATATTTGAGATTCATCGTAAACTAGTAAGATAACGGGAATCGATATTCATTCGTGAAGAAGTAGTAACGAATTAGTGAATTGATTGCAAATGTCGATTTCTGTTTATTTGCAACATTATTTGGGTCCAAACAACCCTCGGGGTGAAATTTACGAATCATTCTAATAAAGGTAACCAACAAATGTCAAACGATGATAATTCCTAATAAAATCGTGATAAATTTACGAATTGATCGCAGATTCTGAGTTATGTTTATTTGCGAAATTATTTACAAGCTAGCAGTTCCTCGATGACGGACTGACTCATCGCATCACTTCGACAACTACGGTCAGGAACACAGCGATGCATATTCAATTCAACGAGCAATCTACGAGACATCTCTGACGGAGCAGACAAAACTCCAAATTTCCGAAGTTTGAAAGTACAGTCTTGCGGAAATCCTACAGCCGATGCTGTCAGCCTAGCTTCGAAACAGACCTACGTAGATCACCTGTTTGCCTACCGATAATCTTGTAGAAGTCTCAGCGAAGAATGAATTAACACTTCGTCTGCAAAGGTTTTTTCCGCACCTCTCGTCTGCAAACGTGGGTCTTTCGCGTCCGGCCATTAATTCACCCCCTTAATGCACTCAGAAAATTCTGAAAAAATTTACGCTACTTCTTCAACTATTCCTTTTGAAGTGCCAATTGTAAAATTTTTGAAAATTAAATTTTTTCACACATTTTTTGTTGAATATATGAAGAAATTTGTAAAAAAATCTTGATTTACAAAAAAAATGGTAACTCAGAGACTTCTAAAGATAGCGCAATTTTTCAAAATGGAAATTAAAGGTCAATAGTGTAGCTTTAAGAAAAAAAATAGTTTGTTTCATTTATCCATAGCTAAGTGCTTAAGTTTTGGACCTGAAAACAGGCAATAAATTACGTACAATGCATATTGGTTTTCACACATTTTATTAGCAAAAAAATTTTTTTTTCTTTTTTTACAATGAAAAGTCCTTGTAATTGCATATTATTATGATTCTCAACCTAACAGTGCATTGTCTCTCTATATAATGAAAAAATCCTGTCCGGCGAAATAAACAAATGAAAAAGAAGATCAAAGCGCACTATAGCAAAAAAGATTATAATAACAATAGTATAGCGCATGAAGTTGGCGGTGCTATGAGGTACGGAAAACAAAACAAAAACAGCATCTAGCAGACAAATGTCGCATGTATGAAAGTATGTGTGCCGAGCTGTCAAACGTGAGTATTTTCAAATAACGTATTTCGGAGAATTAAAAATGATCAGATGAATGATAATATGAAGTACGAATTAGGTAACTGATTGCGCAAAATCGGTGGATGCGAATCCTGGTAGAGCCGGATGATTTTTACCATTGCACAAAGACTGTAGACAATTTTTCGTATAAGGATGACGGATCGGATAAAATCCTTTAAGAGGCGGTAAAGGCAGCTAAAATTGAAGCTGCAAACGCTGAAGACAGCGAATGAAATGTATTCGTTTGGTGAGTAGAAAAAAAATCGGATGTTATTTGCAGATGAAAGGATTAAAATAACACGTAATTATATAAATTGTGTATGTATAAATAATTAACATGCAGACATTTTTTTCGCAGCTCAAGAATCACGGACGACAAACAAATATAATTATCAGGTGTAATTTTTAGATGAAAATAAATATATATCTCTCTATATAATAATATGTAAATAATAATGTTAGGATATTAGTAAAAAATTTATTTCATTCATTAAATAAAAATATGCAAAAAATATGAAGAAATTTGGTGATTTATAAAAATCTAGCTGTAATAATTCAATATAGCCCAAGAGCCCGCGACGATCAGACCTTCGTTATTTTATAAAACCTGAAAATTTCTCTGTGTATGTCCCCAATATAGGTAAGAACGATCCCCGATGATAAAGTTAGGATAACGGTGGCTTTGGCAGGTAACAGGTAGCAAAGGTATTTTAATTGGCATGAAAATTAATTAAGGGGAGGTACCTGAGTAGACGGCAAGAAAAACAAGTAAACTTCGGGAATTTTTATCTCAAAAACTAATGTTTTGATTGCATCCGGGTTTCTTTTATTGGAAAATATGTACATTGAGGTATCTTGAGGAATTTTTTCAAATTAATTCGCTGAGTGGAAGCGCCGTTGTTGTGGTCAGCGTCAGACGTGTTGTTCGTTGACATGGTTTGCGGTGCCAAGGATTCCGGGCAGTCGGTTGATCTGAAACATGAAAACTCGACGGATTCTTGAAATATAATATACAAAGGAGTCCGCCTCGTAGGATTTTTTTGAAATTTTCATTTTTGACGGAATTGCGACCGTTTGAATTTAAAATTCGTCTTTCGTTCGCAATTTCCGACGATTTTGGTTGCATAAAAAGGCAATGGTTCAATCAAATGAAAAACCCCTACGAGGCGGACTCCTTTGTATATTATATTTCAAGAATCCGTCGAGTTTTTATGTTTCAGATCAACCGACTGCCCGGAATCCTTGGCACCGCAAACCATGTCAACGAACAACACATCTGACGCTGACCACAAAAACGGCGCTTCCACTCAACGAATTAATTTGAAAAAATTCCTCAAGATACCTCAATCTACATATTTTCCAATAAAAAAAACCCGGATGCAGTCGAAACATTAGTTTTTGAGATAAAAATTCCCGAAGTTTACCTGTTTTTCTTGCCGTCTACTCAGGTACCTCCCCTTAAGTAATTAAGGCAATAAAATTGCACCTCAAATGCGTTAAAGTATAAAGCTCAGTTTTTGTATATTTTAGTCGGAATAACAGTAGAAATCACGTCGTCCATTGCCAGACACTTAAGGGGGTATTCTACTCTAGAAATTTGAAAAAATCAAAATTTTTTTTTTTCATAATCCGATAGTTTAGATATTCAAAAATATCCTCCTAAAAGGATTTTTCAAAATTCAAATTATTTCCGAAGTTATAGCGGTTTTAGTGTCGTGGCAACGAGACCGGTTGAGCGGACGACTGTAACAATAGGCGACTGGAGGCCCGGGCTACCTGAGTATGAATAGCTCTCTCCCCTTTTTTCTATAATACTTTCAGTATACTACATCGATGGTTTGAAGGTCATTGTAACGTAAGGCCCAATGTATGAAGCTGGGATGGCTGATTACAGGCGCGGCGAAACGTATATTTTCGAGGTGTGGAGCTGAGTTTTCCGGGGGGGGGGGGGGGGGGGGGGGGAATTTGAACCAACATAAAATAACACCGTTAGACTTTTTATTCATTTAAACTTTTATTTCACTACAGTCTATAACAGAGCGAAAGTTGCTTTCCTGCGTTGGTTAATGTTGATGAATTCATTCATCAGACGGTGAAGATCTAGTTCTTCAGCCATATCTTGGTGAACATGAATTAGAGCTATATCGTTCAAGCGATCTTGATTGAAACAAGATTTAATTTCTGCTGAAACTGCGGATATCTGAGGTGTGGAATTCCACACCTACTAAATTTAGAGGTGTGGAGTGCTCCACACCTACCATAGTGGTTTCGCCGCGCCTGGCTGATTAAGAGAATGTAAGTAATACATACTATTTTATCAATTACGCTGCCTCAAACTTAACGTAAAACTTTAAACGCGTTTTTCTCGAAACTACTTTTTTCGATGCAGTGTCCACAATATCTCAAGTTCTAATTAACCGATTTAATTGAAATTTGGCACGAATATTCTTTCAATATCTTGTTATCGTATGAACCGACAAAAAATGAAAATTTGAAATTTGTAATATTTTTAAAAAATTTGATAAAGTTAAAAAATTGGTGAAAAAAACGACCTTTATTTTCAGTAGCCGCCATTTTATGAAAAAATTTTTTTTTTTCCAGTTTTGCCGCTTCTTACGATAACGACATTCGTACTAATTAAGAATTCACTATTGTTTTATTTTTCAGATGACCATAAGGGTAGAAATTATGGATACGAGGACACGGCCTTTTTTTTTCCCCCTCTACTTCAAAGACACATAACTCGAAGGAAATTTTTTTTTTTTTTTTGAAATTTATTTTGTGTAATCTTTAAATATAAATAAACAAATGATAAAAAAATGGACGGTAAAAATATCAATTGCTTTTTTTTTATCAATCGCCAAAAAACGCTCGAAATTCGGGCCTCTAGAGTAGAATACCCCCTTAATACGGTTGCAGCCCCCTGTCAGACACCCTTAAACTATAATAAATTGTAATCAAACTTACGTTATAGTATAAAAGCTGAATTTTACATATGTTACTTGGGGAACTATGAAAAGATGTTTTCTCAGTAGTCAATTTATTCTTGTTTAAGGGTGTCTGACAGGGGGTTGCAACCGTACTAAGTGTTTGACAATGGACGACGCCATTTCGAATATTATTCCAAATAAAATATATAAAAACTGAGCTTTATACTTTACCGAATTTAAGGTGCAATTTTATACTCCACTGCTACCTGTTACCTGGCAAAGCATCCGTTATCCAAACTTCATAATTGGGGATCGTCCTTACTTGTATCATGGGGACATACACAGAGAAACTTTCAGCTTTTATAAAATAACGAAGGTCTGATCGTCGCGAGCTCTTGCTCTAATAAGAATAGCTAAAATTCATAATAAATTTATTGGATCTTAAAAAAAAAAAAAAAAACAAGTCATTTTTTATTAGAAAGTTCTTCGTTGGTGGTATTTGGGGAATAGTCTTAAATGATGTAAACGATAGAATGCAATGGAAATATTACATTGATTACAAACGTGAAGATTCCTACTGTCAAGAGCCGAATATTTACAGAGTTAAGTTGGAGTTGGAGTTAACTCTCAGAGTTAATCCCGAGGATCAACCCGATTGGTGAAACTGGCCCTTAGTACATACATTACATATGAAGCTAATTTTTCGAACCGGCTCCTGGATTAACTCTGTAGTGAAAGCAATGAAATTGCTGTTTCTATGAAGTTAGTGTCAAGTAATTGAGAGCTGTCATCGACAGCTTGTGACAGTCATTGACAAATAGCTTGACCGTTATCTGCTGTGATTTAAATCCTAAAAAATGCAATCGAAAATAATCAAGATGATTCCCGACGGGAATTGTCTTTTCCGTGCCCTGGCGTATTGTGTACACGGCACTCAGGATCGACACGCCGAGGTGAGACTGAGTATCGTTTCACATATTGTACATCATTGGTCTACATTCGCAGATTTTATCATAGGTAATGAATCCAACGTTGCGGCGATCAAGTCATCTGATGACTACAAATCGCAAATGAGTAGGAATTCAACTTACGGGGGAGAAGCAGAATTAGCTGCAGCTGCGAACATTTTTGGAATATGTTTAATGATTTATCGCGAAGAACAGACTCAAAATCCACATCAAATCGGATTTGAAAACGATCGAAAATTCTCGCTACTTTTCACCGGTGACGGAGACAGTGGACATTTTGATGTCTTACAGACATCAGCATTTCAGATAGTGAGTTACAAGTGGTTGAGGTAACAAGAAAATGATATTAAATCTCTGTATAAAAAACAGTCAATGGGACGACCAGGATTCATGTTGACCATGGAAGAAGGGGAAGCTTCAAGGAGTGGACAAGGCGACGGAGGTAGTGGACGATTGGATGTGTTACAGCCGAGAAAAGGAAATAAAATTGTGAGTGATAGCTAAACAAGTAATAAAGTGATAATAATTAAATATTCGATAACCAGGCAAAAGGACGACCAAAATCTGTATTGACCTCAGAAGAAAGACGTGTTTTGCGGAGTGAACAGCAACGCAAATATAGAGCCGAAAAAAAAATACAGGAGCTAGAGAACAAAAGTAACAGAGCAGCGAATGAAAATCAGGACGAGAGCAAAAATTCTTCGCCAATGTCTATGAAACAGCTAGAAAAATCGATTGATATTATTGAATCGGGGAAGCGATCAAGTGGTGGACGACCAAGACAAATTATGGACAAAGAAGAAAGAAAAATGTTACGACAAGCACAGCAGCGAAAATGCCGGGAAGCAAACAAAAAATACGCCATTATAAATAATAAAGAAGAACTTCAGGAGATTGAAGAAATATTGAGTGACAGTGATAAGTCGACATCAACGGAGAAGGAACAGTCTCGATTCACCGAAACACTAGAAGATAGCAGAGACAGGTCGGAATCAGACAGGAAAAGAAAACGAGTTGCTGCAATGACTGGTGAACAAATACTTCACCAAAGATGCAAGCGATCTCGCCAAAGTGTCAATGCTGAGCAACGTTACAACGGAGATATTTCGAAGAGCATCTTCGAAAACGTGGAGCAAATAGACATGGGTGACATGACAGTAAAATGTGGATATTGCAATGCAGTAAGGTTTAAAAATGAAACAGGAAGAGTTGCAAATAATTGCTGCCATGGAGGAAAGATAAGATTGCCACCATTATCAGATTATCCGGATGTCCTGGAACGTCTCCGAGAAGGAAATGATGAAGTATCGAGACACTTCAGACAATTCATACGGTCCTATAACGATGCATTTGCATTTGCATCATTCAATTGCACAATGGCAGATCTGGGGAATCGAGGACCATATATGATGAAAATAATCGGAGACGTGCATTATACAATATCTACAAGTTTGGAGAACGCAAACAATGCTCGACCGAGGTACGGACAAATTTACATTTACGACGCACAGGCTCAGCTCGCGATGAGAGAAAATGAAGTAAGAAGAGCGAATCTTCTAGAAATTATGGGCAAACTGATAATAGATATCAATCCTTACGCAGCAAATTTCAAGACACTGTACGACCGATTTACTATGGGAGAAAGTCAGGCGATATTAAACTTTGTTGCACTTAAGGAAGACGACAGGCGACGGTATAATGCGCCAACCTGTGGAGAACTAGCAGCTCTGATTGTTTTAAAAGACGGGGCAGTCTCTGAAAATATCGAAGTACAAGTATTTCCGAAACAAGACCATGCCGTTGGATATGTGCCGAAATCTTCGCATCACGTTGATCCAATGACCTTCCCTTTATTATTTCCAAGGGGTGATTTAGGATGGAGTTACCAGATGAAACACATGGGAACAAACAAAACGATCTCTCCTGTTCAATACTATGGACATCGGTTGGCTCTACGTCGAGGTGAAGCACAAAATCAGTTGTTGCGGAGCGGACGATTGACACAACACTATGTCATCCACGCATATCTTACAATCGAATCGCAGCGTTTATTGTTTTTAAGAAATAATCAGAAGCAACTGCGTGTGGAATGCTACAGGGGAATGACTGATCACATATCAAATAGCGAAGCGAATACGTCAGATCGAACAAGGCTTGGAAACCAAATGATTTTACCCTCAACATTTTCTGGCAGCATGCGACATATGCAACAGCAGTATCAAGATGCGATGGCAATAACAAGAAAAGTTGGACGACCGGACTTATTCATTACAATGACATGTAATCCTAAATGGCCGGAAATACGTAGAGTATTAGAGGACTTCCCTCCGGGTACCACGGCGATCGACATTCCAACAATAGCTTGTCGAATATTTAGTATGCGGCTACAACAAGTGATCAAGGAAATCGGAAGCGGTTCAGTATTTGGAAAGATTGAGGGATATGTATATACAATTGAGTTTCAGAAGAGAGGTTTACCGCATGCTCACCTGCTATTTATCTTGAATCACAACGACAAGCTTTTGACTCCAGAAGCAATAGATAGATTTATATCTGCAGAAATCCCCGACGAACAAAGATATCAACAACTATATCAATCTGTCATAACACATATGCTACACGGCCCTCACACATCCAAAATACCATGCTGGAACTCGGTTACGAAGTCATGCACTAAGAAATTCCCGAAAGATTTAGTGCAAAACACTGACATAAGTGGTGGTGGTTTTCCAAAGTATCGTAGACGACAAAATACAGACGTAAACTATTACCGTAACCGCGTGGGAGGAAGAAATATACAAGTAGACAACAGTATGGTTGTACCTCACAATCCATATCTACTTGCAAAATACGACTGTCACATGAACGTAGAATATTGTGCGTCAATAATGGCTATTAAGTATGTTTTTAAGTACATCCACAAAGGACATGATCGTGCAAGAATACAGATAACAGATTCGAATAGCGAGAGTGGTGGTCAGCAAATAATCAACGAAATACAGGATTATGTGGATTCGCGTTACGTAGGACCCATGGAAGCAGCTTGGCGTATATTAGAACTGCCAATGCATGGACGAAGTCACGCAGTCACACGGTTATCTGTTCACCTACCGGGGCAGCAATACGCAACGTTCGAAGAAGGTAGAGAAGTTGAAGCTGTTACGAATGAAAAAAAGTGGAGAACTCATCTCATTGCATGGTTTGAATTGAACAGTATAGATGAAACGGCAAGAAATATTACTTACGCAAATACGCCAGATTACTATTCCTTTCAAGAAGCTACAAAAACATGGAAGAAAAGAAGCATTGCATGTAAAGTAGTGAGTAGAATGACAAATGTTTCGCCACGGGATACAGAACGATTTCATCTTAAATTAATCCTTGGACGTGCAACAAATGCTAGAAGTTTTAAAGACTTACGCACTGTAAGTGGAAAAGAATACGACACATTCAGAGAGGCTGCAGTAGAAATGGGCTTAACTGCGACAAATGACGAAGCTTTCAAGATATTCGACGAAGCTGTGTCAATACTTATGCCAAAACGGTTACGTCATTTTTTTGTATGGTATTTAATTGGCGAAATGCCATCAAATGTTATAGACCTATGGGACTCGTACAAGGATGCACTATCTGAAGACTTTGTGGATCAGCATGAAAACAGAGCACTATGTGCAATCGAGCATCTCCTCAGAGCTGAAGCAAGATCATGTGCGGATTTCAACCTACCAATACCACAGATGATGTTTGAAAATGAGACAGAAGAATTTACAGTGGAAAATATAGAAACCTTCGCGAAAAAAGGTAGTGCACTGGTAGAACAATTGAATAACGATCAGCAAAAGATTTATCATAAAATTATGGAAAGAATTATGTCGGACAAAAATAGTGAAAGGAATGTAGAAGGAAAATGCTTTTATATCGATGGACCCGGAGGAACAGGAAAAACATTTTTATATAACACGTTATACTATATGCTGAAATCATAAGAGAAAACTGTTGCATGTGTTGCTTGGACTGGCATAGCGGCCATTTTACTACCATTTGGAACAACCGCGCACAAAACATTTGGATTACCCTTGATATTAAGAAATGAAGGAACGATTTTCACAGATAAAATGATGAAAAACAAATTGCAACGTATAGATGTATTTATATGGGATGAGTGTTCGATGATACCTAAAAGTGCTCTGGAATTGATTGACAGAACATTAAAAGATATAATGGAAGACCTATCACCGTTTGGTGGAAAAACTATGATACTGGGTGGAGACTTCAGACAAGTTTTACCAATTGTAAAACGAGGAGGTAAACAGCAAATAATAGAAGAAACAATTAAATATTCAACACTTTGGAGCATATTCGAAAAATTCAGCTTGAAGCAAAACATGCGAGCAAAGGAGGATGCCGTTACGTTTTCACAATGGCTACTTAATATAGGTAATGGAGAAATAGAAGAGTTCGTACCTGAGAAAGAAATGCAAAGTAATAATTTGATAGCAGATTTATATCCAAGTAGCCTATCACTCGATGAATTAACAAACAGAGCCATCTTAGCTAAATGTCGAAGTTAATCAGTTGAACACCGAGGTACTACGTAGAATGTATGGCAATTTATTAGAGTCAAGAAGCATAGATTATGCAACATTACAAGGAATTGATACTGCGGATGCAGCACTTGACGAAGAAGCTACTTTGCGATATCCAATAGAGTATTTAAATGGATTAACGCCATCAGGCTTACCACCACACAATCTACAGCTGAAAGTCGGCGCAATTGTGATGTCATTGCGAAATTTATCAATATCCGATGGTTTATGTAATGGAACCCGGTTAGTTGTAAAAGAACTTCACCCTCGAATTTTGATTGGTGAACTTCTAACGGGAGAGCGGAAAGGGCAAATAGTGGAAATACCGCGAATCAAATTAGATACACGAGGAGACACAGATATGCCGTTTATCCTTCACAGGCGACAGTTTCCAGTCCGCTTGGCATTCGCAATGACAATCAATAAATCACAAGGACAGAGTTTTGACTACGTGGGACTATACATTGACAGACCAATCTTTGGACACGGCCAACTCTACGTTGCATTGTCACGTTGCAGGGCGAAGAAAGGTATAAAAATTCAATTTACAAATAATGCAAATGCAATAAACAACATCGTATACAAGCAGATTCTTCAATAAATATAGCAGAACGTATATAAATCAAAGCAACTTACAAATAAATTAATATACAAACATCTGAGAGGAAAATTGACAGAAGGTGCACATCATTAAATTAATCTGATAGTTTTAATTCAGGATAGGTGAAATAATTTTCGAGAATTGTAGATCCAAATTTTAATTGATATGATTAATTTGATACTTCTAATTAATTTGATAAGTAGGTAAAATAATTTCGAAGAATCGTAGGTCTAAATTTTAGGTAGTATGTAAGAAAATTAATTTGATAGTTTCAATTAATTTCGTAGGTAGGTGATATAATTTTCGAGAATTGTAGGTCCAAATTTTAATTGATATCTAGAAAAGATAATTGGAGAGTTCGAATTCAGGGTAGGTAAAATGATTGTGAAGAATTATAGGTTTAAATCTTAGTATTTAAGAAATTCATTCGATAGTTCTAATTAATTTGTTAGGTAGGTGAAATAATTTCGAAGAATCGTAGGTCTAAATTTTAGTTAGTATGTGAGAAATTCATTCGATAGCTCTAATTAATTTGTTAGGTAGGTAAAATAATTTCGAAGAATCGTAGGTCTAAATTTTAGGTAGTATGTAAGAAAATTAATTTGATAGTTTTAATAATTTTATAGGTAGTTGAAATAATTTTCGAGAATTGTAGGTCCAAATTTCAATTGATATGTAGGAAAGTTAATCAGGTAGTTCGAATTCAGGGTAGGTGAAATGATTTTGAAGTTTTATAGGTTTAAATTTTAGTTAGTATGTAAGAAATTGATTCGATAGCTCTAATTAATTTGTTAGGTAGGTAAAATAATTTCGAAGAATCGTAGGTCTAAATTTTAGGTAGTATGTAAGAAAATTAATTTGATAGTTTTAATAATTTTATAGGTAGTTGAAATAATTTTCGAGAATTGTAGGTCCAAATTTCAATTGATATGTAGGAAAGTTAATCAGGTAGTTCGAATTCAGGGTAGGTGAAATGATTTTGAAGTTTTATAGGTTTAAATTTTAGTTAGTATGTAAGAAATTGATTCGATAGCTCTAATTAATTTGTTAGGTAGGTAAAATAATTTCGAAGAATCGTAGGTCTAAATTTTAGGTAGTATGTAAGAAAATTAATTTGATAGTTTCAATTAATTTTATAGGTAGGTGATATAATTTTCGAGAATTGTAGGTCCAAATTTTAGTTATCATGTAAGGAAACTTAATAATTTCAATTCAGAGTAGGTAAGATGATTTGTGAACATCAAATGTTAAAATTTTTAATGTATACGAAAATAAATTCAATAGTTCAAATTCATTCATAAAATTGATGTCAAGATATACTCTACATATAATTAAACCATTGTAAATTGTAACAAATAAAAATTGGCAAAAATAAAAACTTGTTAATATAAACTCTGAAACGTGCATACAATATTAAATTTAGTAAGAAATAAAACAAATATACAGGGTGTCTCGAAATTCGCGCATGTGCTACATACGGGCGGATTCCTTGCGAAGAATGGATACGGAATATCCAAGTAAAAACTTCCGCGAGGACTTAGTTTTCCTGTAAAAGCACTTATTAACGAACCAATCAGCGTTCATCTTTAGAAGACTGTCTAAAATCCGTATCGCCGTCCGCCTTATTAGCGCGAACGAAACAATAATGTGTGGTGTTGCCCACTCGCTTGTCACAACGCGCTCGTATATCTGTCTATGTATCGCGCTCACGTATACGAGCTCGTTGTGACAAGCGAGCGGGCAACACCACACATTATTGTTTCGCTCGTGCTAATAAGGCGGACGGCGATACGGATTTTAGACAGTCTTCTAAAGATGAACGCTGATTGGTTCGTTAATAAGTGCTTTTACAGGAAAAATAAGTCCTCGCCGAAGTATTTACTTGGATATTCCGTATCCATTCTTCGCAAGGAATCCGCCCGTATGTAGCACATGCGCGAATTTCGAGACACCCTGTATATACGTATGTGCATCTATCATAGTGAGAGTAATATAATCAATTAATCACATTATATCTGCACACAGTTTGCGTTTTCATTAGAAATCAGGCAAACCGTAAGGAAATGTGAACAACAAATGATGAAATATTAAATTTAATGTAAGTAGAAAAACCAACTTATATACGATAAGTAATAATGACTTGTTACGAGAGAAAAGATAAATAAATAATAATAAAAAAGAAATACCAATGAAAAAGGACGATAATACCACCAACTGTGAACGGTTATCACCGGGTGCATACAAAATAGCAAATTGGTGTGCTGATTGCAACAACGAAAGTCATAAATAATTACATGACCGTTGAAATGAAACACCATGGCTGAGAAGGAGCAAAAAATAATATGTGAGTGCTGCCCAGATGGGTGATATTTTGTTTTATCACAAAATAGAAAGCTATGTCAATCCCAGTAAGTAATTTGAAACGTAAATTAATAAATAGCAATTTAAAAGCAGTAAATTAAAATTAATCACTATTTTCGAAACAGGATAGCAATCAGACACGAGCGTGGAAGGAAGAAATTCCCGGTAAAGCATATTCAAATAATGTAATAGGAAAGCCAAATTCGACTTGACAAATCAAACAGTCGGACTTTTTTTTGTAAAATCATCATCATTCTACATCTGCCGATAAAAAATGGAAAAATAATTACATACGTTAAATTATTCGCGTCGAAACGACAAAACGACGAATGACGTTTAAATATACAGTGAAACGCGTACAAATCTTTAAGTAATTAATTCAACGCTTTTTTATTATATGAAACAAGATGACGGATTGGACGAATTATTATGCGCGGCAGCGGACGCTGCCGAAAACGAGCTCCATGAAGTGGAGCTAGAAGAAGAAACACCCGTATATACATGGTAAATGAAAATTATCTAAGAAAGAATGAAAAAAAAATAATGATGAATAATACATCTGTCCACAGCAAAAACATCCCGGACCAATAATCAGAAATCCTACAAATAATCTAAATTAAGAGTGAATTAATCGGATCGTCTAAATTATAGTACTATTGTTTTTATTTTAATTGGCAAATATATTAAAGTTAATTGAAAAATATGAATTGATATTATTTATTTGTATATCACAAAACACAAACACAAAGCACAAACAGTAGATGAATTTGCTGCTAAACAACCCTCGAAAATTGGTCGCAGACCACAAAAACTGTATATCTCTCTATATCTTTCGACATGTATAAAAAATCTCTATATCTGTCTCTATACGGGTAATTCTCATCTTGAAAAACGAGAGGTCACTTCCATAGACGACATTGTTTTCAAATTATTACCTTACCTATTACATTTTTTGCAGAATTCCTACCTTGGGATAAATATTCAGTACCTTAAGGTTAATGATCAATATTCACCGAGCTTGCAACCCCTAAGGTAGTGCAACCCTTAAATAAAACATGTCATCCACGGTAGGGACTTTCCGTTTTTCAAAATGAGAATTACCCATACATAAAAAAATCTTGGTGAAAAAAAAGATGAGCGCGATGAGTCGCATAATACCATTTGGGTTGCATGCCATCGGGCGTTTACACCGGCCAAGTATAGTATTACGTAGTTTGCCGGTAGATGAAAGGTGGTTAACCGTAGATTGCCGGTGGTTATGTCAGTAGATGAAAATTATACCGCGATTTTATCATTAACAGTTAATAGTGAAGTATCGGCGCGCGGACCAAAGAGTATGAGACTCGGCGTAAAAGTTGTACGAAGGGTTCTATCCCTTAGATTTCTCATACGCACATGCGAAAAACTCAGACGGTAGGTGCTGCTCCCAAAAGGTTAGAATAAATTAGGTCACCCCGCTGATGTAACATACACACACACACACATCAAGCCACTCACAGAGTGAGGCGCGTAGCGCCGAACAGCGAGGCGCGCAGCGCCGAGTCCTCGGCGGCGAGCGCAGCGAGCGCCGAGCGGGGTTGGCGCGCGAAGCGCGCAAGGGCGCAGCCCCTAGTGGTTGATAATTTTGTTGAGGCCGATCGCTGCTCCATTTTCAAAAATACTAAAAAAAAAATTCAAAATTTTTTTTTAGGCATACTGACTAATGTCAAATGCCTTTGGCATACTACTGATGCCAAAAATACCATAAAACACGAAAAAAAAATTTCACGAACTCACCTGTTTACTACACGCCGTCTGCAAACCTAGGTCTTTCGTGTCCTCTGCAAAGTTCGTGTGCTCGTTACCACTACCTGGAAGGTACTAAAATTTTGGAACTTGGGCATTAGTTCCCTTTCCTATATAACTTTTTTTACAGATTAGGAGGAGCCTCCGCCCTTCCCCTATTTTCCCGGTACAAACCAAAATTGTTTTCGCTCGGACACGAACGACCCAGGTTTGCAGACGAAGGGTTAATTGAAAGTATTGTTCTGTAAATAAATGTAATCGTGCCTTTGATAGCTGAGTGGAATAAAGTGTTGCATATTTGTAAAAATGATTACATTACAATGAGTTTCTATCATGTAATAACATTTTTTATTCATTAAACGTAGTACAATAACAATAAACTAAATGCGTTGTGCCGACGACATGCCGGCTTCTTGAGCAACTTTCGAGATAAGCTTCTGACCGTCTTCTGGAACTATGCGCAGTATTTCCGCAAAACTGTGCAT
Organism: Rhogogaster chlorosoma; assembly: GCA_944452935.1. Classification (NCBI taxonomy): domain Eukaryota; kingdom Metazoa; phylum Arthropoda; class Insecta; order Hymenoptera; family Tenthredinidae; genus Rhogogaster; species Rhogogaster chlorosoma. The sequence goes on along the minus strand of OX101801.1, from coordinate 5,986,070 downwards.
TCGAATTATTAGGAGGTGAAAAAATTTGGGGTTTGCTGCTACGTCAGAGATGCCTCGTAGATTGCTCGTTGAATCGAATTTACATCGGTGTGTTCCTGACCGTAGTTGTCGAAGTGATGCGACGAGTCAGTTCATCATCGAGGAACTGCTAGCTTGTAAATAATTTCGCAATCAAACATAACTCATAATCTGCGATCAATTCGTAACTTTATCGCGACTTTATTACGAATTATTATCGTTTGACATTTGTTGGTTACCTTTATTAAAATGATTCGTAAATTTCACCCCGACGGTTGTTTAGACCCAAATAACGCTGCAAATAAACAGAAATCGACATCTGCAATCAATTCGCTAATTCGTTACCACTTCTTCACGAATAAATATCGATTCCCGCTGCCTTACTAGTTATATTACGAACAACCTCAAATATGTTATTCTGTCACTTGATTCTGACCAAACGACGTGAAAGCTGCCGCTATGTCATCTGTAGATGCAGACGTTCGACTGTCCCTACGACAGCATTGCCGTTTCGGTGCAATACGCCTATACGTTGCCTAACAACTCATTATGGAGACACTCTTTAGTTTTCCACGCAGCTATTAGAATTCTCTGCTCAGAAAAACTAGCGCCAAAGTATCACGAACAATCAAAAGTATTTTTACTTTCCTTTGTTCAATTGGCAAAGCATTTATACAGTTTAGAAAGTCAAATCTTGAACATACACTTGCTCATCCATTTAATAGAAGATTTTCAAAATTTGAACTGTTCATTAGACAGATTGTCAGCATTCCCTTTCGAAAGCGCGTTAGGCAAACTTAAGAAAATGGTGCGAAGTGGTAGGCGTCCTTTATCGCAAATATGTCGTCGATACAATGAACAATTTTTTGCGAATAATGAAATAGTAAACATCAAACCGGACATCGAAATCATAAAAATAAAACGTGTGCGAAACGATGAGAATATGATTGTACAAAAACTCCGGTATAAATCTTGGATTTTAACAAACAATCGTCCGGATAACGTCATACTGCTGCGCAATAAAAAAAATTTAATGATAACAACTATGTACATTTTGGAGGATAATCCACCGAACGCGTTAAAAATAGTTGGCAAATTATTGACAGCAGATGCAGCTGTTTACGAATATCCGTGTGATTCAAAAATTCTCGACATTTGGAAAACAAAAATTACAAATATTAATAAGACATGTACCCTCGATGACATTGTTTCCAAAATGTTTTTCTGTCAACTTGATGACGGTCAGGGACTTATTAAAATGTACGCGATGTCGATGCTTCACGAATAAAATAATAATATAATATATAATATTAATAATAAAATAATAGAATAATAATATAATAATATAATAATATAAATATAATATGTGTTATATAATATTATATTATAATTATATAATATTATAATATAAATAATAATATAATATATAATATATAATACATATAATATATGTAATAATAAAATAACTAAAAACTATACCTACAAATAAACTATACCTTAAAAAACTCTCCTCACCATGCCACAACAAGAACGACGAAGCACATGCGCAAAATTCGGCGGGAAGCACGATTCGGCGGGATACGACGCAATATAAGGTATGACAGAAAATTCTATCAATTAATTAATCTTACAACAAAAAACGGTAGTTCTAATGGATCAAAGAATCGTGTGTGACAAGGGTATCGATTTAATAATTATTACAAGAGATTGTACGGAATCTGTTATTTGGAGGTTAAGCGTGGTGCAACCCGCATAGACTTCTTCATGTTCATTGTTTCGCTTTTTTGTACAGAGATGGATCGTCACAAAATCATTGAATTCCATGAGGAATCAGGGGTTGCAAGTAATATATTTATTTATATATCAATTGAGATTATTCGCGAATTTATATATAAATATTAGGGTGGGTTGGAAAAAAAAAATTTCTTAGCATGGGGGTAGAATTTGTACCTTATAAAAAAAGACAATTTTTCGATGAAAAAAAAATTTTTTTACTTAACGTTTAGAAGTGGCCCACTCGTTTTTTAAATAAATATTTAATGAAATGGGGTAGTTCTATATTTAATCAAATGGGGTAGTTTTAGAATCTGCAGGGTGTCCCCTCAAAAGCCAATTGGAAGTCAGAAGTTGAAAAAGTTTTTTCACATTATTTTTGTAATTTAAGTAAAAAATCAAAAAATGAAATGCACTTGCTTTTGTATTAGAATAAAAGTTGAGTGAAAAAAAATCACATTCGACAATTTTTACATGCTTTCCACGATTTTGGACCAAGAAAAGAATTTTCCGTTGGAACTACCCCATTTGATTGAATATTTATTTAAAAAACGACTGGGCCACCTCAAACTGTTGAGTAAAAAAATTTTTTTTTTTGAAAAATTTTCTTTTTTTATAAGGTACAAATTCTACCCCCATGCTAAAGAAAACAAAAAAAAAATTTTTTCAACCCACCCTAATAAATATATATTATGCAATAAAAGAAAGTATGAAGAAAAGCTGCAGGCAGGAGGAGGGAACGAACTTGCAAGAAGATGCTGGGGGGAAATCAGAACAAGCAATAGAGAGGAAAGATCGAAATGGGAAGAAGGAAGAAGGAAATTCTACGAAGAGAGAGGTTACAGCGCCGAAGAAATAGAGAGAAAAAGAGAAAGAGGAGAAGATGTAAAAACAGAACTTGAAGAAAGAGACAGAGAAGTACAAGCACAAATCAAATACGAAAGGATAAGAAACTCAAAGTACAATAGAATATATAAGGAAATAGCAGTAAACGGCAAACCCAGGTATCTGAGAACGAAAGGAAACGAAAAAGAAATGATAAGAATCGCAAGATTCAGGCTGGGAAACGAAATGGGGGAAGGAAAATACTGGGAAGAAGAAGACAAGAGAAAATGCAGAGTGTGCGAGGCAGAAGAGGAAAGCTGGGAACACGTGATAGAGAGATGCGCAGGAGGAGGAGAAAACGGGGGGAGAGAAAGAATAAAGGAAATTTTATGCGATGATGGAAGAGGAACGAGCTGGATGAGGAATCTAGAAAAGATAAGAAAAGAAGCAAGGAAGACAAGTGAAGAGGCAGAAGAGTAAGGAAAAGGACGAGTCTCAGATCCCGAACGGGGCCGAGGGGTCGACCCCCCCGTCAGGGATTCCGGGGAGACAGGGCAAAGAGAGTAAAAAGAGCACTACGCAACCAGGCAGATGAAGGCAAGCGAGAAACGACAGAGAGAGACAGAAACAAGCGAGGAAGAGAGCGGGGAATCGGGGCGTAACAGGCAGCCTGCCGCTGCCTGCAGGAGAAGGGAGGTGAGAAGCGGCAGAGCGGGGGTAACCACGAGCGCAAGAAGGAAATAGAAGGTAGGCAGTCAGACGCAAGCAAGCGCAAAGTGTGGGTCACGCAAGAGGCAGAAAAAGCAGGAGCGAAGAATGGGCGAGAAATTCGGAAAAGAAGAAGAAGAAAGAATGGAGCTATTGGAAGCGATGATAGAAGGATGGGCGGGGGAAGTAAGAGAGTTGAAGAAAGAGGTACAAAGCCTGAAAAAGGAAGTAAGAGAAGCGAGAGTGGAGAAAAAAGAAGTAGAAGAGATAAAGAAAGAAATAGAGAAGATAAGAAACAGAGAGAGCAAAGTGCAAACACACAGAGAGGAGGAAGAACAAGCAGAAAAAGGAGAGGAAGAAGAGAAAGACAAGAAAGCAGAGAAGGAGAAGAAAACAAGGGAGCAAGAAGAAGAAGCAGAAAGAATAGAAAAAGAGAAGAGAAAGAAGAACGTAGTGGTAAAAAGGGTAGGAGGCTCGAAAAGGTGGAGAGAAGATGTAAAAAAGATTATAAATACGGCAGCCGGGAAGAGTGTTCAAATAGAAAAGGAATGGGAATGCGGAGGAGCAGACATCACTAAAACATCGGGAACGGCGATTGTTGAGCTGTGGAGCGACGAAGAAAAGAAGGAGGTCATGAAGGGAAAAATAAGAGCGGAGATAAAAGAGGGAGTGATAATAGAAGAAGACCTAACATACAAGGAGAGGGAGAAGAGGTGGAGGTATAAAGCGAAGCTCGCAGAAGAGAGATACAGAAGGAATTGTGCACTAAAGGAGACGGCAGAAAAAGAGAGGCAAAGAAAGGAAAACAAAAGGCAAGAAGAAGCAAAGAGAGAAGATCCGAAAGAAACGGAGGGCACGGTGAGAAAGAAGAAACCGGAGACGCAACGAGAAAGCAAAGAAAAGGAGGAAGCGATGAAAGGAACAGAAACTAAAAACGAGCAAAGTAAGAAAGCACTACTGGACAAACTCGCGGAGGTGCTAAACGAGTTGAGAAAAGAAGAAATCAAGAAAGCGGAGGTAGAAAAAGACGAGTATGAATAAACGAAGAAATGAAGAGGAAAGAAAATGCAAGCGGACACAACACAGAAAGGAAGAAGGGCAAGCAGGAGTGAGAGAAATGAAAGTATGAATAAGTCAATCAAGATAGAAATAGAAGGTAAAATAAAATAAATACAAAGAAACAGGCAAAGTCACTGAGTATATTGTAAACAAGTCAGAATAAGCAGTCAGAAATACATAAGAAATGAAAATACAATGTATATATGACGTAAGCAAATGTAAGGCCGAAAGGCAAACAATAAATCCATTACTACTACAATAAAAGAAAGTATAGATATTTTATATCTGTACGACCAATCTAAACTTTACAGAAACATGTGCAGAGGCGAAGGCGAAAATAATCGAATTACGAGCGAAGAAAAAAGAAAATGTTTTTAGCTCGAATTCGGAGAAAACGTCTAAGGAAAAAGCAGAGTTTTACACGCAGGCTTATAGCCGAATCGAATCGGACGACTTGTCAGATCTATGGGCAATTCCAGCATCAATCGGCATGGATGATATCATGAGTGAGTGTTATTTTTTCCTTTTTTAATATTAATTTTTATTCCATCTTCGTACATAAGTAGATATAATACGAGAGTTCTGGACCTCACTCCCGGCTTCGCCACCAGAGGTGTTACAGGCTGACCAACAGACCGACGCTCGTCGGACGAAAACTAGCAGAAGACCGAAGTCTAATGCCAGGAAATCGACCGAAAAGGCAATCCAATGATTCAGTTTCAACGCAGGCCTCTATTAAGTTCACATGAACGGGTTCTCGAGAGGCTTATTAAGGATTGGGTTGTTTATGTAAATTGGGGAAAATATGAATTGATTTCTTACCTTTTTAATCTGCCTTGGATTCTTTCACAATTTCGGACGTAGAGGGTTGGAGAGGGTGGTCAGCGTGTGCGGCTGCGAAAGCTCCCTTAGGCGAGATGTCTTCTTGGGTATCTACGACGGTCTCTGTTCCCTTAGGTTGAGGACCTCGGTTTCTCCACGGTCGCGTTTATTTGAGTCTTCGACACTTAGGTCGGTTTTTACTGGTGAACTTGTAGCGAAACTAGGGTTTAGTGAGTTGGGACCCGAGTTAAGTATAGAATTTGTATTTGAGCTTGTAGCGATATTCAGATTTAGCAAATTATGATCTGAATAAAGTATATTTGATTTGACGTTTGAATTTAAACTTGTAGCGATATTCGGATTTAGCAAGTTAGGATCCGAATAAAGTATAGAATTTGTATTTGAACTTGAACTTGTAGCGATGCTCAGATTTAGTGAGTTAGGATCTGAACAAAGTATATTTGATTTGACGTTTGAATTTGAACTTGTAGCGATATTCGGATTTAGCAAGTTAGGATCCGAATAAAGTATAGAGTTTGTATTTGAACTTGAACTTGTAGCGATGCTCAGATTTAGTGAGTTAGGATCTCGTTTAAGCTTGAGAAATAAACGAGTTCACTTTTATATATTGAATTTATTTAACACAAAGTTTAAATGATTGAACGTCAGATTACACAAAATTTGAATGATTGAAAATTGGATTATTATTAATTTGGCTCCCGTAAAGCACCAAGACCAGATTTGCGCGTCTTACTATGTTCAGATTTAATGTTCTCTTTAAAGCGCCAAGATTTTAAGACTTGCGCGTCTTACTTATTGTGAGATTTTATTTCTGTCAAAGCACCAAATACTAGCTTGCGCGTCTTACTATACGAGATTGAATAGTAGTTTATTTTAATTTTAATCAAGGGTTTAGAATTGAATGAGAAATTAAACCGCACTGTCTCGAAATCGCGTTCAGTTCAGACTCTAAGTAGAACGGTGAATCTTGAAGATGAGAGGCGCGATTTTAATTGTATGAATGCCGAATGAGAACTGAATTTAGAAGCCAAGAGGCTTGATGTTAATCGTATGCGAGTCTGATGAGATCTGAATTGTTGAAGAAGTAAGGGAGGCTGTGGTCTTGGGGCTCATATGGGATCCCTACTCCTAGGTAGAGTGGGAGTTTGTTTATTACAAATTGCATACCGATCTCACGGTGGAGTTTGACAGTGGGCATGACTCACATGCACGTGGTGTTTTGATCTGTTGAAATTTCTAGTATCGTTTTTGACAGTTGATATTCAGAGTAAACAGTTTGGAAACTAATTCTTCGTGTGAAGTTTAGGGTTTGAGATAAGCAGTCGAAACTAATATTCGGCCGGATGGATTTATGGTTTATGGAATATGGTTTATGTTTCGCGTGCCAGTGCAATGCGTCATGCCTACGCTCTTTCTTATTCTATATTATATTTTAAAGTTTATAATATATTCTTAATATATTTTATACCTTATATGCTTATATTCTATAGAGTATAATTATTAACTCATTAATACATGGGTGCATGTGCATGCGTATGTATATATTGTAACGTATCAGGCTGGCTCCGAGGAAGGATCGGCGCGCGCACACCCTTACGCGGTAGGCAACGACCGGCGTGACGTCAGATTCTAGTATAAATAGAGGACAGCTGACCAGCTTCGGCAGCAATTGTCGCCTGTCGGGGCATATTGGCTCACTACCGTATTGTTTAAAGCATTTTATCGCCTGTCGGAATAACTTGGCTCATTATTTCAATTCTTTGTTAGGCATAGTCGTTTCAAGGTCTTCTTGAAACGATTCCCTTTAGCTTCAGATAGAATTTTTCGTAGAGTATTGCCTGTCGGGATAACTCATACTTATAAAAATTTAGCAAATCGCCAAACGCGGCATAATATCAAAATATCAGAATAATCGCCTGTCGGGATATTCGTAAAACTTAAAGAAATCAGAATCACAATCATTAGAATCAAAGTTAGAAAAATTAGAATTAAAATTTAGAGTTAGTCTATTATTTTGTAATATTATTTTTGTATTTTATTTTTCTTTTCGAACACATCATTGTTAAAATAAAATCAGAATTTTTGTAAACTTGAATTTTTACTCGATCAAACCGAATCAGTATAAAAACTGGGTTTAGGTGCACAGGTGTCTCCACTAGCCGTAAAACGCTCGTGTTTGCCGCTCTGAACACTCTCAACTCCAGCTTTTCACTTCCTTTTGCATAAAACATAACATAAAATCTAGGAGATCGAATCTAGATGCACTGGCGTCTTCATTAGCCTTAAAACGCTCATGTTTGCCGCTCAGAACATTCTCGATTTCGATAAACAGGATAAATTTCCTAATTTATTTCTGTTAGTAACAGATAGTTTCGTCTGTTGAGCTACTGCTTTTATCCCCCTAAGTGGCGATACAAGTCAGTAGTGTAGCTAGAGTTTGTCGCAATACTAAATAAATAAATAGCCGCCTAGAACAACAAAATCAATTAAGGGGTTATATACCTTTTTCATTTTCAAAAAATCGAATTTTTTTTTATTGCTTTATCTTAAAGAACAACTCCTTGAGAACATTTTCCCAAATTTTCATAGAGATTTGAGCAGTAGAAAGAAAGTTACAGCGCTCCTAGCCGCGCGCCTCGTCCCGGCCCTAAACCCGAGCGGCCAGCGCACAGTGGGGAATTTTCACGAATTCGTGGCCATAAATCGGGGGATTATTGGAACTTTACGAAATTTGGTATACTGACGTTTTTGGGGTCGCTGATTACGAATCCAATATCAAAATTTTGAAAAACAAAATGGCGGCTCCAATATGGCCGGTTGAAACCAAAATTTACCAATAAATTTGATCAAAAATCCACTTTCCTGAGGTTTTTGAGGTCGCTGATTACGAGTCCGATATCAAAATTTAGAAAAACAAAATGGCGGCTCCAATATGGCCGGTTGAAACCAAAGTTTGTCAATAAATTTGATCAAAAATCCACTTTCCCGATGTTTTCGAGGTCGCTGATTCCGAATCCAATATCAAAATTTAGAAAAACAAGATGGCGGCTCCAATATGGCCGGTTGAAACCAAAGTTTACCAATAAATTTGATCAAAAATCCACTATTCGGATGTTTTCGAGGTCGCTGATTATGAATCCAATGTCGAAATTTTGAAAAACAAATTACAGAACCCAAAGTATGTTTGTGGAGCGGCTGCAATAATAGATGATAGATTTGACTCGGAAATTTTCGGCCCGTTGCTAGGGGCCCAATGATTGTGTGTGTGTGTGTGTGTGTGTGTTATTATTATGGGCCAACCTAACCAAAACTCGCACTGAGATATTCTCCTCTGTTTACATCTTCTTGCCGTATTTTTTCGAAAATTCAGTATGAGTTCGAGAAAAAAAGTTTCGCGCGAGTGTCGGGACGAATCTAAGATTTTCAAGTCGGTCTCGAAAAAAAGAAAACAGTATTTCAATCCAAAAACTTTCGAAAGCGGCGAGCAAAGTTTCAGTGCGTCGCGTAAGAAACTGAAATTCAAAGACGATGTTCATGTGCCCGTTGATCAATCAGTGCAATACTTGTTCATCAATTTTTTGCAAGTATTTACGGCAGTTTCGCAGTTCGTAAAATGCAGCACATGTAACGGAGCCGTACAATTCAATCCTATCGAAATGCGAGGACTGGGATACAAAATAGCCGTGACTTGTGATAATTGTGAGCAGCGTAAAATAAACGCAGGTGCTGTTATTGATGGTGCATATGAAATTAACCGACGTTTCATAATGACAATGCGATTGCTTGGTTTGGGGTTATCGGGTTGTGCCAAGTTTTGTGGATTCATGGACATCCCACCGTTTTTGAAACAAAAATCGTACGATTCCACCATTAAACAAATTTTGACCACCGTGAAAGAAGTGTTTCTTGGGTTCAGTAAATTGGCTGTGCGCGAAGAAATTAAACAAAATGTGGGACAGATCAAAAATCATTTGACTGTATCTGGCGATGGTACTTGAAAAAAACGTGGATTTACTTCCTTGTACGGGGTCGCTTCTTTGGTGGGTTATTACACTGGTAAAATTTTGGATATTGTCGTGAAGAGTGCTTTCTGTAAAATGTGCCAGATGTGGGATGAAAAAAAGGATACGAGCGAATATGAACAGTGGATGGAATCTCATGAATCGCAGTGCACTTCTAATCATACGGGATCAGCGGGCAAAATGGAAGTGGACGCTATTCTGGAAATGTTTCAACGTTCCGAAAATTTGCATGATGTGAAGTACGAAAATTACGTTGGAGACGGCGACTCCAAAACCTTTTCGACCATCAAGAATGCAGCAATTTACGACGATCTACTTGTGCACAAAAAGGAATGCATTGGACATGTGCAGAAACGCATGGGAACACGCCTGAGAAATGCTAAAAAGAATAATAAAGGTCTTGGCGGAAAGGGGAAATTAACTGGAAAAATGATAGATAAGTTAGCAGTGTACTATGGATTAGCGATTCGCAGGAATTCGGATTCAGTGGAGAAGATGAAAAATGACATTTGGGCAACGTACTACCACTACAGCTCAACGGACAGTCACCCCCAACACGAGAAATGTCGCTCCGGTGATGAGTCTTGGTGCGAGTGGCAGAAAGCTTTTGCCGCGCTACCCAAGAAGAAGCTGAAAAAGAAAAACTGCATCCCTAAATTCGTCCACTCATACAAACTATTGCCCGATGATGTTTTGCAAGTTATAAAGCCGATGTACGAAGATTTATCGAAAGACGAATTGCTGGAAAGATGCCTTGGTGGATTCACCCAAAATAATAACGAAAGTTACAACCAGCTGATTTGGAAATTGAGCCCGAAACATCAGCCAGGAGGTGCTGTGCCAGTGGGAATTGCAGCTTACACAGCAGCCTGCATTTTCAACGAGGGGCAAGCATCTGTTTTGAAGATTTTCGAAGCGATGGGAGTGCCCTGTGGCAGAAATGCGCATGATTACGTCGCGCAACAGGACGAGAATCGCGTTTCGACGGCCGAGGTGCGGGCGCAAGCTGCGACAAGGGAGGGTCGGATAGCCAGCCGACGAAGACAGATCGGTGCTTTGGAGGGTGAAGATGGTGCAGATGATGCGTTATATGGTCCCGGAATCGACGATGACTTGTAAGTTCACTTGATCAACTTCTATCTTCGCATAAACTAAACTTGAAACTTTAAACGCGAATATCTCGAAATGGTGTCTTTTGCAAAATGACTTTGCGGTGATATGGATTGGCGAAAAACTACTGAACCGATTTTCTTCAAATTTTTTAAAAAATGTTCGTAATGAATTTTGTGTGTACTTGAACGATCGATTTTTCATGCACAAATTTTTATTTCGCCGAAATGAATTTTTTAGTAAAACCTCTAGCAACCGAAACATTCATTTTTTGCATAAAACGTTCCCGTATGCACAAAAAAAAAAAAAAAATTATAAAAACGATCGTTCAGATACACGGAATTACTCTAAACTAATGAAATTTTTTTATTTTTATGGTTTCAGTTGACCTGTTCGACCTGGGGAATTATCACCGCAAGGCTCTTCCAAAAAGAGACGTTTAAGGGAAACAGCCACCCCTTAAAAACTATTCAACATTTTTTCACAAATTTTCGCACAAACATTGTCAACAAACTGTACTATCAGAAAATAAAATCATTCATGTAATAAAAAAATTGCTACATACCTAAAAAAAAATCCAAACTTTCCTATTTTTTTTCGACAAAAAAGGTATATAACCCCTTAATGCAACAACACCCCCTGGTTTCAGATTTCAAAAATCGTCTTATTTAATTCTATTAAATAATCCGAAAAGTTGCAATGTATGTATCATGCGGCAACTACCGGCGTATCTTTAAAGTTTCAGCAAGTGGTTATATTCCATTTTATCATTAACTGAATATAAGTCCGTAATATTCTATTTTATCGTTAATTGGATATGAATCCGTAATATTCTATGGGTGGTAACTTAGATCTAATTATTAATAATGGATAATATAAGCCTATGAATGGTAAGGCAGATGTCTTATGTATCTAGAGTGGGTATGAGATATATGTTGGTAACTGCATTTCTATGGTTGTCAGAAATGACGCCGTCTGGGAGGTGGGAGTGGGTGCTTCGGAGCTTGTTTAAAACAAATCTCTGGTCTCATGTGGTTGTATGCTTTATTACTTCGATGTGTTCTCTCGGCGTCTACTGTCGGTGCAAAAAGGTCTGAGCCCTCTGTTTGAGTGATCATAACTTCTACAAAAAAAATGATAGAGCATCGAGCTTAGAATGACCGTAAAGCGCCAAGTTTTCTGCGTCTGATGGTTATTCGCAAATTTCTGTGTAAAAATCGTAAAGCGCGTTATGATCTCCGAAAAGTTAAAAAACGTAGTTTTTCGGAGTCCTTTGCCGTAGGTCAACTTCAACTCGTCACCGTATGTCTAAAATAAGTGTAAAAAATCTGGAAAAATTCAGGAATATTCCCTGAACATTAACAAACATGATAGCACTTGAAAATTTCCAAAATATTCATGAGTCCGTACGCCAGGTACAAAAAGGTCCAATGGTGTGATTTCGGTAACGGATTGGTGCGGGCGAACTTGAGACGGCTCAAAATTTTCGTGAGAACATACACTTTTTGATTCCGTAATCAGTTTTTGGTTCGCAATAGTGAACTTCCAGTAATCGACGTCAACAATTTTCCGAATTTGCGCGGGGCCGCGTGTCTCCCAGCCGCGATATTCGTCGCTGCATTTCCCCCATCCCCCGCATCGCCCGTCGCAAACTCAATTGTTACTCGCAGCTTACGCGACTGATATACAATGTGTATGCAGCCGTGAATATCGATTTTAACACGAAAAAATCTGTAGGCGATCGAAGTAAATTGAATTAAATCGATATAAATTATAATTTTTTAATAATGAAACGCATTTTTGACGAGCCTTCTGTGTAGGTATCCAAGTGTACAGGAATTGAAAAACATTTTGTAGAACCATTAACCATGAAAAAAGAATTACATTCCATACAATTCCCAAAATGTATACATTTTTTCATTGCCATTCATTAATACATTTTTTTAAAGGATTTTTAAAATAGTTCATTGATCTGAAAATTTTATTATACGACTTTCCCACTTCAGAAGTTATTTGTTAGTTTTTTAATAGTCGAAATTGACGAAATTCAATTTTAATTAAATAATGAGGATACCTGTAACAAATAATCGGCCCATAATGATGGTTGGCTTAATTCAATGCTCATGTTGTATGTATAATGACTATTTTTTAGGGTTGTTCAAAAAAGTTTTTTTTTTTTTTTTGTTCGAAAAAGCATTTCGAAGAAAAGAGAACAAGATTTTGAAAAGGATTTTCGATTTCCTCCAAATTTATTTACGTTGGTTTTTTACGCAGTTAGAAAACTATTAGTACGAAACGTGACATTCAAACCACTGTAACTTGTTGACGATTGAATTGAGTAAATTGAGTCAAAGGACCATTTTTGTCGATCATAAAATTCTCTAAAAAAATATATATTTCCATTATTTTTATATTTTAAAATTTCAAGAAAGAAAAAAAAAAGATACCGCAGCCTTACTTCACCAGAAAGTCCAATCAAATAAGACAAAACAAATCAATTAGAATATGAACAATTTCACGTATTTATCTTATCAGATTTCATTTGAAATTAAATATATTTTACTTTATATATATATATATGTAGGAACATTCCAGTAATCAATCCAACAGAAATATGTTAATCAGTGAAGGCATTTATTAATAATAAAGAAATCAAATTATAATATTCCAATACATATCGACCCTCTGCGGTCTTCTCTTCTTCGCTTTCAAAAATCAACTGCCCTTTCCCTCAGGCACTCAAGAGCCCTTGGCTCTCTTTACTCTCTCCTTCTTCTCAAAATCTTTCATGCATTTTCACCCACGCACTTACACAGTCGCACTTTTGTTCTTAACGTTACCATGCATCCGCCTCACACATTGCAGTCACTCGATCCTCAAACTTTCCATGCGCTCCAACCATAACATCTCTTCGACACTTAGCCACACATTTATTCTCTTCACACGTACCCTTAGAATCTAAACCTTATTTGTCTCTATTTAGTCTATAGCCCATAAACCTGGCGCCAAAACTCTATTCCTTATAGTCTACACTTTTCACTTCACTAAATACTTTTCTTAAACTTTAAAACTCATTCTTTATTCACATTTCAATAACTCAAACACTACACTCGGCCATTCTGCATACGGGTATCGTCCTCGATACCTCTGGCTTACTCGGCTGCACCTCTGTTGACCTCATCCTCAGGCTCGGAATCCTCTCCGGAAACAAAATCGAAATCTGACTCCTCAGACCAGAGTTTCATAAAATCAGCTGCTGAGCTGGTTTTGTTTGGTCCCTCATGAGAACCGACCTTTTCTACAATATAGCGATTATTTCTCATCACCGTAACCACTTTGTAAGGACCCAAAAACTTCGGATACAGCTTTAGACCAGAACCAAACTGGGTTCTTTGAATCGCCACTAAATCACCCACTTTGTACAATCTGGGTTTCTTCCGCTTATTGTTGAAAGTCTTCCTGTTTTCTTCTTGCACTTTCAACAAATTCATTCGAGCCTCTTCACGCGATTTATTACGTTGTTCTTCAAATACTTCAATAATTTCCTTATCAACAATCTCTCTGAGTTCAAAATCATCTTTAAGTCTCATTTTAGTGCCAATGAGCAATTCAAAAGGAGTCTTCCCTACACTTCGATTTAATGTTGAATTGATACACTTTTGCATAAAGTCCACGTGTTTAAACCATTCCATAGGTTTCTCCATCGATAGCTTCGTTAACACAGGTTTCTCTACTAGTGCTGCCTTTAAATCTTCAAATGCTGCCACTTGCTCTGTCTCAAAAGTAAATTTAGCGTTGTCTCTCAGCAAATTTGACAATGGTCGAGCTCGAATCGCGAACTGCGGGATAAATTTCCTGAAGTACCCTGTGAGCCCTAAAAAGCTCTGCACCTGTTTCACTGTACGCGGCTGGGGAAATTTGGCGACTGCCAATGTCTTTTTCTCCGAGGGTTGGTACTGTCCTGCTTCAACCACATACCCCAAATATTCGACGCGTGTCACTAGCAAATTACACTTTCTCCAATTGATCACTAGACCATACTCACTTGCTGTCTCTAATACCACTTTGAGTTTCTGTAACCCTTCTTCCTCCGTTTTCGAGGGGATTATTAAATCGTCGAGGTATGTTTGCACCATACCTTTATCGATTAACTCTTTTAACACTACTCTCACATGTCTCTGGAAAACCGCTGGAGAATTTGCAAATCCAAAAGGCGTCTTGCAAAATTCCCAGTGTCCGTCCGGCACAACAAACGCGGTGTATTTTCTGCTCTCTTCTGCCACTGGTACATGAAAGAAACCGTCTTTCAAATCCAATGTACTAAAAATCTTGGCGTCTTGTAGCCTGTCTAATTGATCTTCAATCAGAGGCATAGGATTTCGGTCTCTTAACACTTTTTTGTTTAATAGCCGGTAATCGACACACAGTCTGAATTCACCATTTTTTTTCTCGACCAGCACGATGGGACTAGCATACTCCGATACACTAGGCCTCACGACTCCGTTTTCTGCCCATTCACTTATGATACGATTAACCACCTCACGCTGTTGAGCTGATAACCGACGGGGATGTTGATGTACTGGGACATCATCTTTCAACATAATGTTCAACTCTACACCACTGTCTTTTGTATTCGTAGGCTCATAATTTTCAATTAATACACGGACTTCATCTTTAATCTCTGGATCCACGATATGACTCACTGAAATTTCACATTCGTCCTCCGGCTCATCGAGAACGTTAATATTGAGCACTTCGCTCAATCCTGGATCATCTGTTTGCACTTTTATCTCATTTGGATCAATCTTAGTTAGTGTCGCTTGTTTATGTCTCAGTTTAATCTCCGCGTATTCTGATAATTCACCACCAATTAGCAGATCATGTCCCACATAATTATCAGGAATTACATCAAATGCAAAATTAAATTTAATATCATCGATCACAATGTCAGCTCTGAACCGTCCTAGTGTAAACTGTCGACCAGTCACACCCACACCTTCAAACGGTATACTTTTGGATTCCAACGCTGGAGCCCCTAAACTCAGGTATAGACGTGCACGCACTAAATGTAAGTCACTACCAGGGTCTAACACTGCCATCACTTCTTGTCCCAAAATGTCCACTTTCTTATACGTCTTTTTGTCACCCGATTTCACTGCATCGACTCTCACTTTAGGCCTGTCATTGTTATTTTTCACTGTGTTTGTCTTGTCATTCCCCTTGTATTTCTCTGGATTTGTGCATTTCGAAGCTACATGCCCCCATTCATCACACTTAAAACACTTGGGACCCTTGCCCTTTTCGGGACAGTCCTCGCCCATATGATTTTTCCTTCCACAGTTAAAACATCTTTTCACTTTAGCTTTATCGCCATCTGTGGATTGACCTGCTCTTTTATTTTTATCAGTCCCTTGACTCTTAATTGAAGATGTTTTACGACTGTTGCTCTTTTGAATCTCGTATTGCTGCAGCTTTTTTCGTAGTTCTTTAATTGTCGTCGCACTGTACAAAATTGTTTTATTGTATTCTTCATCAGCAATGCCGTCAATGATATATTGGATCTGTGCCTCAGTCTCTATATCCGCATGACTTGCGATCTCCAACATACGATACACATACGCTTGATACGTCTCTTCAGATTTCTTCTTCGTAACACTTAATTGCTTGTGCACCTGTTTACTGTTTGTTGTTGCTGCAAACTCATCAATTAACGCTTTTTTCAACTCTTTCCACGTTTTGACACGACACTCGAATTGGGCGAATAATTTAGCCGAACCTCGCAGCTGCCTCTTTGCATTCACCACCTTTTCCACGTCAGACCAACTTGACATCTCGGCTGTTTCCTCAAAGTTGGCGATACAGTAACGAATATTCTCGCCCGAATCTCCACTGAAGAATTCAAGGGTATCACTCACGTCTTTATAATTCAACTTAGGCTTTTTCTCTTTGAGCTGTCTCATAAGCTCTTGTAAAAGCTCCACATTATCACCAGAGTCCTCTTCATTTGATTCTTCCTCTTCCTCTTCTTCGTCATCGGAAATATGACGATCTTCTTGGTCCAACGCCGATTTAAGACGCTGTACCAGCACCGCTTTCTTACCGGTCACTGCCAAATTCAAAGACCTCAAACGAGCTTTCAACTCACTCACTTTTAAGGCCAATAAATCACTCTCACTTTCCTCTTCTTCTACGTCGTCCGGTTCTTCCGTTGAAGTCCTACCAGACCCACCAGGTGCCGTTTTCTCTGTCTCTTTACCCCGTAACGCTTTACGCAGTCTTTCTGTTAACACAGCCTTTGCTCCGTTGGTTGATTTTCCGAGGCTTTCCAATTTCTGCCTCAACTCTTCCACTGTCATTGACTCCATACTCTCCACAGAGTCGTCTTTGCCATCAGTCATCTTGAATATCCGTGTGTACACTCAGTACGTCGAATAACTCTTATTATCGGTAGAACACTTTAAATATTCGTACATACACTCAGTATGTCGAATAACTCTTTGTAAGACGCCTTGAATATTCGTACACACACTCAGTATGCCGGATAACTCTTTGTAAGACGCCTTGAATATTCGTGCATACACTCAGTACGCCGAATAACTCTTTGGAAAACACCTTAAATATTCGTACATACACTCAGTATGCCGAATAACTCTTTAATAAAGTCACTTTAAATGTCACATGGAAAAGTTACTCTTGTCACTGTACTGCCGAACACTGAACTCCATACTTTGCAGATATAATTCACTGGCGCGATCCCGGTTGAGCCCCCAATTTTGTAGGAACATTCCAGTAATCAATCCAACAGAAATATGTTAATCAGTGAAGGCATTTATTAATAATAAAGAAATCAAATTATAATATTCCAATACATATCGACCCTCTGCGGTCTTCTCTTCTTCGCTTTCAAAAATCAACTGCCCTTTCCCTCAGGCACTCAAGAGCCCTTGGCTCTCTTTACTCTCTCCTTCTTCTCAAAATCTTTCATGCATTTTCACCCACGCACTTACACAGTCGCACTTTTGTTCTTAACGTTACCATGCATCCGCCTCACACATTGCAGTCACTCGATCCTCAAACTTTCCATGCGCTCCAACCATAACATCTCTTCGACACTTAGCCACACATTTATTCTCTTCACACGTACCCTTAGAATCTAAACCTTATTTGTCTCTATTTAGTCTATAGCCCATAAACCTGGCGCCAAAACTCTATTCCTTATAGTCTACACTTTTCACTTCACTAAATACTTTTCTTAAACTTTAAAACTCATTCTTTATTCACATTTCAATAACTCAAACACTACATATATATATTATATATATTGAAACATTTTGTTCTCTATTCACTCTTTCCGGAAGAGAAAAATCCCTGCTTCACGCAGGGATGAGATTCAGTTCTAATCCTTAGATATTTTAGAATTCCTCAGATGACAATTTTCTCATATTTGACGAGATAGGGGTCTTTCATCACTGGAATTAGAGTTGTTCTAATCAGGAATCTGGTGTTTTCGGAAGACTAACGTCATTTTGTGTGAATATGAGTGTGTCGAGTTCAAATATCGCGTGGGTCTGAATATGTGGAGTTTAAGTATTGTACGTTGTTTTTTGGGCAGTTAGAAAACTATTAGTACGAAATATTGTTTATTATCTAAATATATATTAGACTGGGTCAGAAAAAACGTTTTATTCTTCCTTTCTCGCTGCCATATTGAAAATAGTGAGTCTTTAATATAGAAAAAATTGTCCTCACAGCCCAGCTATGTAGCCTAATCACTGAAGCGGCGCTTATTTTGAATGGAAATTATTTTTAATTTTATTTTCATGTGTATAACTTTTTTCATTCGACTGATAAAAATCAAAAGAATATACATTTTTGTATAGAATTTCATGGTCTACCAAAATGGTATTTTGTCCCAAGCTGCTCAATTGAACCATTAACAAGTTACAGCGGTTTAAAAGTCATATTTATATTTGAGCAGTACTTACTTTCGACAAATTAACTTAAATTAATTTCTTTTAAAAAATTTTTAAGATATGTACTTTTCGACAAGAATAGTTGATTCTAAAAAAGTTCAAAATCAACAAAATTCAACTTGGAGATTATCAAAGTAGTAGATCATTTTTGTAGTAGGTTGAATATCTTTAAAAAAGGTATGAAAAAAATCAATTTAATTCAATCTGTCGAAAGTAAATAGTGATCAAATATAAATGTGACATTCAAACTACTGTAACTTGTTGACGATTGAATTGAGTAAATTGGGTCAAAGGACCATTTTTGTCGATCATAAAATTCTCCGAAAAAATTTATATTTGCTTCATTTTTATCATTCAAATGAAAAAAGTTATATAAATGAAACTAAAATAAAAAAAAATTCAAATAATCTTCAGTGTTCAGGCCACTGTATAGCTGGGCTAAAAGAGAATGAAAAACGAAATGTTAAAAATCAACTGTTTTCAAAATACTTCGGTGCCAAAAGAAGAATTGTAAAACCTCTTTACATAGTTCTTTAAAAAGCTTATTATTTTTTCTTAGAAAAGCTCGTTGAAATAATTTTTCACGATGTCTTCTCACCGGAATATCACATGTTTTGGTCCATCGTGAAATTCGCGAAGTGATCTCGTGCTTATGGACGTTACTATACGATCCACAACATTGTAGGCCAACAGCCGATTATTTAAAAAAATTGCAAACGTCGTGTATTCGCTCTCTCCTTTCCCCGTCCTGCCCAGGGTGGCAATTGTTTCCTCGATTGTTTCAATAATTTTTTCAGCGGAATTCATTGTTTAACTAGCATCCGAACTGACAAGACGGTATACGAATTAAACGATACTCTGCAATTCCAGCATTTCATCGAAATAATCACATCCCACTCACAAACTTCCTTCCTTGTCCTTTTTAGGGCAATCACGTACGTTTTACCTTTTATCATTACCTTTTATCATTCATATTATCTTACGAACATTTTCATTTTCATTGTTGTTTTCGTGAATCATAAGCATAGTATTAAATTTTTGCTTTTTTAGCAAAGATATATTTTTTGAATCGTAGTTTCCGTGAATCTCATCATTCATATTATTTTACGGACGTTTTCATACCCATTGCTGTTTTCGTAAATCATAAGCCTTGTATTAAATATTTGTTCTTTTTCACGCATTGATATTTTTTTTATCGTGGTTTCCATAAATTATAATAACCAATAGCTAACCAATTCTTGCACTCACTATTTTTGATCTCACGCTTTGAAAAATGGCGCCGACTCTAATCAATATTAACAGCGAAAATTTCGAAATTAAAGACGCGGGAGGCGGCGGGGACTGCTTATTCAAATCACTCGCTTTAGCTTTAAACAAGAGAAGTCACCACGTCGTACGCCAAGAAATCGTCGAACATGTAGTTCAACGATGGTCCCAGTATGAATTTTGGGTAAAATATGGATTGAACATAAATACAAAGCACAAATACCGTTCGCAAATGGGAAGATCCGGAGAGTATGGCTCATTGATCGAGTGCCGTGCAGCGTCTGAATATTACAAAACGAATGTTATCATCGTTAGAATGTTACCGGATGGAACCTATTTCAAGGATGAGAATTTGGTAGAGAACGAAAATCTGACATTCATTTATCTTTTATTCACTGGACAGCAAAATGAATCGCACAAGGACGGACACTTTCAATTATTAATTAAACTAGAGGCTGATAATATTTCTCACGAATTAAGTACAGCCAATAATACTATTGTCGACTTTAATACGACGGTTACTATGGACGTGGAATTACGCGAAACTGATTATACGAGCAACCTCAACAATATTGCGAGTTTTGATAAACTGAACGACGATGCAGTACATGAATGCGATGAGATGTCTGTAGAAGATTCTACCTCAGACCAATCCGGCGAAGACATTGGAAATTTATTGGAAATGTCAATGTCAGAAGAAAGATGTGACACTACAGCCGACAATGATTTTATTGGCATAAAAAATGAAATTGGAGCATCTGATCGAGCAAAGCGATTGAAAACATCCAGCACAGAGGCCTTCAGCGTGCGTATGAAACAGATGATTTACAGGGCGCGTTCATATTTTGAAATGGAGAAAATCGTAGGTCATGTCCTAGACGTTAAAAAAGTAATACAGAGGACCGCATCTTGTCTTGGCGTATCTAAAAGTTCAGTAAAACGAGTGACAAACGAAGGAAATAACGGTGTGTGGAAAAAACCATACGAGAGCACACCGGGGAGACCATCAATTGAATTCGATGAATTCTTGTTGGGTGTTATTCGTAGAAAAATTATGGACTTCTACATGAGGAAAGAGTATCCCACCGTTAAAAATTTGATGAAGCAGTTGAAGCAGGATGTTGAAGATTTACCAGATTTTTGCGAAAACACATTGAGAAAGCAGCTCAAAAAAATGAAATTTAAATACAAAAGACTAAATAAAAGGCCGGTTCTAATGGAGAGTCAAGTCATCGCTGGGAAAAGGTCGGAATTTTTGAGATTAATACAGCATTACAGGAATAACGATTGGAAAATTTACTATACGGATGAAACATGGAGCGGTGCTAATCAGTCTCGTACGCATGGATGGGTTGAATGCGTACAACCTGACAATAATTATCATGATAATTTTGACGAATATCGTGGCGGAGTTCAGATGGTTATGGGATTTCGTGGGGGTTTTGTAACACCTTCTGGTTCTGGCAGGAGAGTAATTATTTTGCATATTGGGAGCAAAGAGGGATTTCTAGGAAATGACTGCATGAAGTGCTTCGTTGGGAAGAAGGGAAGTATGGACTATCACGACGAAATGAATGCGGAACATTACGAAGAATGGTTCCGCCATGTATTAACAGTTATACCGGAGAAATCAATTATCGTGATAGATCAAGCTCCATACCACACCATGCTTGATCCGGACTATCGGAATCCCACGACAGCATGGAAAAAGGCTAAAATAGTTGCATGGATGAATAACAGAAACGTACCATTGCCAGCATATGCAACATCTTTTGATGATTTGACAAAAGCAAATTTGCTCCTTCAGTCTCGTGCCTATCACTTTCCTAAAAAATATCTCCTGGAAAAAATTACCGAAGAACTGAGGGGTGACAGCGTGAAATTGTTGTGGCTTCCTGTTGCTCATTGCGAGTTCAATGCTATCGAACTGATTTGGGCTTACGTAAAAAATAAAGTCGCTACACAAAACAAAACCTTCAAAATAAATGACGTCCATCGTTTATGTGTAGAGATTATGAATAATATTCCATCAGATTTATGGCCAAACTGTGTCAGGCATGCAGAGAACATTCAAGAAAAGTACATCAATAGTGAGTCGGCGATGGCAATGGCTGTTGAGCCAATGATAATAGACGTAAACGAAGATACAGAATCAGAAACAGATATTGACTTAGAATCTGACGATGAGACTACGATTGAATGAAGCACGTTGAGAATGAAAAGACACAGTTGATCCTCTGAGTATAGCCCAGGCTCGATAGCAGTATCCCATATCGAGCAAGTATCCTTCTCATTGCATAATCGTTTAGGAAATCAACTCTCGGAATAATTTATCACGAAATCCAACTTCACTAGAGTCAGTAAAAATATTAAAGTATAAATATCCATTTAGCTATCAAGCAGATAAGTCTAGATTCGCCTGGTAACAGAATAGTTAGACATTCATACAATACTTAAACTCCACATATTCAGACCCACGCGATATTTGAACTCGACACACTCATATTCACACAAAATGACGTTAGTCTTCCGAAAACACCAGATTCCTGATTAGAACAACTCTAATTCCAGTGATGAAAGACCCCTATCTCGTCAAATATGAGAAAATTGTCATCTGAGGAATTCTAAAATATCTAAGGATTAGAACTGAATCTCATCCCTGCGTGAAGCAGGGATTTTTCTCTTCCGGAAAGAGTGAATAGAGAACAAAATGTTTCAATATATATAATATATATATATATATATATATAAAGTAAAATATATTTAATTTCAAATGAAATCTGATAAGATAAATACGTGAAATTGTTCATATTCTAATTGATTTGTTTTGTCTTATTTGATTGGACTTTCTGGTGAAGTAAGGCTGCGGTATCTTTTTTTTTTCTTTCTTGAAATTTTAAAATATAAAAATAATGGAAATATATATTTTTTTAGAGAATTTTATGATCGACAAAAATGGTCCTTTGACTCAATTTACTCAATTCAATCGTCAACAAGTTACAGTGGTTTGAATGTCACGTTTCGTACTAATAGTTTTCTAACTGCGTAAAAAACCAACGTAAATAAATTTGGAGGAAATCGAAAATCCTTTTCAAAATCTTGTTCTCTTTTCTTCGAAATGCTTTTTCGAACAAAAAAAAAAAAAAAACTTTTTTGAACAACCCTAAAAAATAGTCATTATACATACAACATGAGCATTGAATTAAGCCAACCATCATTATGGGCCGATTATTTGTTACAGGTATCCTCATTATTTAATTAAAATTGAATTTCGTCAATTTCGACTATTAAAAAACTAACAAATAACTTCTGAAGTGGGAAAGTCGTATAATAAAATTTTCAGATCAATGAACTATTTTAAAAATCCTTTAAAAAAATGTATTAATGAATGGCAATGAAAAAATGTATACATTTTGGGAATTGTATGGAATGTAATTCTTTTTTCATGGTTAATGGTTCTACAAAATGTTTTTCAATTCCTGTACACTTGGATACCTACACAGAAGGCTCGTCAAAAATGCGTTTCATTATTAAAAAATTATAATTTATATCGATTTAATTCAATTTACTTCGATCGCCTACAGATTTTTTCGTGTTAAAATCGATATTCACGGCTGCATACACATTGTATATCAGTCGCGTAAGCTGCGAGTAACAATTGAGTTTGCGACGGGCGATGCGGGGGATGGGGGAAATGCAGCGACGAATATCGCGGCTGGGAGACACGCGGCCCCGCGCAAATTCGGAAAATTGTTGACGTCGATTACTGGAAGTTCACTATTGCGAACCAAAAACTGATTACGGAATCAAAAAGTGTATGTTCTCACGAAAATTTTGAGCCGTCTCAAGTTCGCCCGCACCAATCCGTTACCGAAATCACACCATTGGACCTTTTTGTACCTGGCGTACGGACTCATGAATATTTTGGAAATTTTCAAGTGCTATCATGTTTGTTAATGTTCAGGGAATATTCCTGAATTTTTCCAGATTTTTTACACTTATTTTAGACATACGGTGACGAGTTGAAGTTGACCTACGGCAAAGGACTCCGAAAAACTACGTTTTTTAACTTTTCGGAGATCATAACGCGCTTTACGATTTTTACACAGAAATTTGCGAATAACCATCAGACGCAGAAAACTTGGCGCTTTACGGTCATTCTAAGCTCGATGCTCTATCATTTTTTTTGTAGAAGTTATGATCACTCAAACAGAGGGCTCAGACCTTTTTGCACCGACAGTAGGTGACTGAATGTTACTTTTCAGCGCGCAGGCTGCTGCTTGTATACAGAATACTTATTGCTAGTCTCGCCCTGATTGGCCCGACGGGAGTAGTGGGGGGTCTGCCCGGCGTCCGAGGCCCGAGCCTATCACTCGGCGTGAGTCTCGTTGCCACCCGACGCTCGGGCCTACTCGGCAGCTCTATACTGAGCCGAGCGTCGGGCTTGCGTTCGGCTTTCTTCGGCTGCTCTCGGGGGACCTCGGTCGCCGGGCTCTCCTTCGGCGGGCAAACGTCTATAGCTATGTCTCGGCGCGTAACATGGTTAATAAAATAAACATATGGTATAGTATTGTTAATAAAGTGAATATATTATATGCCTGTAACTAATTATATGTAGGTTTTATAAAGGGTAAAGAAGGTTTTTGGGTTTTTAGTCGTCGGTCGTCGAGTGTACTGTGACATCCTCACAGATTTACGCAGACGTACACTCGACGACCAACGACTAAAAACCCTAAAAACCTTCTTTACCCTTTATAAACACGTATACATTTAATCATAAGCATATAATATATTCATTTTTATTAACACATACTATACCATATGTTCATTTTATAAAAACCATAGAAATGTAGTTACCAAACTATATATATATATATATATGGGACATTCCACGTCACTTCAAACACCGGAATTTTTTTGTTTTTTTTTTATAAATTTTTATTACGATGACCTTGAAGTTCATGATTCATAGAATGTTCATGCTAAATTTCATTCCCCCCGTATTATTATTTCAGAAGATAATACATGTTGAAGATGAATATTTTGAACGGCTATATCTCTTGAACGATTCATCGGATTTTGATGTTTAAAAAAAGGTTTGTTTTGGTATTTCGCGGACTTTCTGATGAAATAATAAATTGGATAATCGCACTGCTGGATCATTATTTAATTGATAAATTCATTTCAAATATCGATTTCTTTCCAAAAGGCCTAACGCCATTGAATCGGCTAATTTTTTCTTTAACCAGTAGCAGCAATATTTTTTTTTTTCAAAAAGTTCCGGAGTGGGCGGAGGCCAATGAAACGGAAAATAGTTTTTCTTTTTATCATAATATGCAGTGATTTATTATCTATAATGATAAAAAAAACAAAAAACATAATACATGATCAATATCGGTTAAAAAAAAAAGAATCTATTCGATTTTAAATTCGTTCTTTATGCTCTGCGCCGTCTTTGCTTAGGAAAAATTGAAATTGAAATTGAATAAAATAATTGAAACAAAGGTACATAACCAACCAATTTGGAACGATATTAATTCGTTATTAAGTCTTAAAGAAGTTATGAATTGATTGCTGATGTCAATTTATGTTCATTTACGACATTATTTACAAGCTAGGAGTTCCGCGATGACTGACTGACTCGTGGCATCACTTTGACAACTACGGTCAGGAACACAGTGGCGCAG
Organism: Rhogogaster chlorosoma; assembly: GCA_944452935.1. Classification (NCBI taxonomy): domain Eukaryota; kingdom Metazoa; phylum Arthropoda; class Insecta; order Hymenoptera; family Tenthredinidae; genus Rhogogaster; species Rhogogaster chlorosoma. The sequence continues at coordinate 5,960,786 of OX101801.1, read as the reverse complement.
ATTTGATCCAACGAGCAATCTACGAGCAATCTTTGACGTAGCAGACAGTACTCCGAATTTCTTCAGTGTCACCGCCTAAGAAGTCTGAAAGCACAGCCTTGTGGATACCTTACAGCTAACGCTGTAAACCTTACTTGGCAACAGTCCTGCAGAGATTTTCAGTTTGACTATCAATTCGGGTATACCTTTCAGCGAGTAATGAATTAATGAAAAGTATTGCTTATGGTGTAAATCAATGTAATTGTGGCGTGTGAGGAGTAGAATAAAGCGGTACCTGTTTCTGAAGATAAGCTCATTCGCAATATTTGTATAAATTTAAAATGATTTATTTTGTCTTTAAATACAATATTGGAATAGGGTAAGAAAATGTCGAGAATTATGATGAGGAAGATTTTAACCCCGAAGGGGATCAAGAAACGAATGTATAATAAAAATACAAGATTATTTTTTCCAACATATGCGTGTAGAGGCCCTTTTTCTCGCATGTAGAGTGGATGGAAGATTCCTCATGACTAGCATTGTCTTTATTACCTCTCTAGGTAATGAGTCGATTTCCTCCCAAAGAGAGGGAACTCTATGAAGGATGAAATCTTCTGAAATTTCCGTCCTACATGCGAAAAAAGGGCCTATACATGGACTTGTTGAAATAAGTACGGTGTGCAATACGGGGGGAGGTTAATTTGCGAAGAAATCCAAACCAGCCTCAAGAGTTGCGCGAGAGATTGGGATTTTGGAATTTTCGGTACAACGGATCGTCAAGGTCGCACATGTTATACCCTCCAAGTACGATACGGCACAGAAGCTTGAGTCACCAGATAGTGGCAGTCGACAAATCTTCTCTGAGACGTTGCTGAACTGACTTAGGGAAGATGAAGATATCCGCAGGATATTTTTCACCAAACAGTCCATCATCCTACCACAATTACATTAATTTACAACATAAGCAATACTTTTCATTAATTCATTACTCGCACAAAGGTATACCCGAACTGATAGTCAAACTGAAAATCTCTGCAGGACTGTTTCCAAGTAAGGTTTACAGCGTTAGCTGTAAGGTATCCACAAGGCTGTGCTTTCAGACTTCTTAGGCGGTGACGCTGAAGAAATTCGGAGCACTGTCTGCTACGTCAAAGATTGCTCGTAGATTGCTCGTTGGATCAAATCTACGCCACTGTGTTCCTGACCGTAGTTGTCGAAGTGATGCCACGAGTCAGTCAGTCATCGCGGAACTCCTAGCTTGTAAATAATGTCGTAAATGAATATAAATTGACATCAGCAATCAATTCATAACTTCTTTAAGACTTAATAACGAATTAATATCGTTCCAAATTGGTTGGTTATGTACCTTTGTTTCAATTAGATTCGTAGATTTCACCCCGATAGTTATAACCAAATAATGTTGCAAATAAACCGACATAGGCATCTGCAATCGATTTACTAATTCATTACCACTAATTTCTTACGAATGAATGTCCATTCCCGTTGTCTTATTAGTTATATCGCGATTAACCTCGAATATGTCACTCTGTCAGTTAATTCTGACCCAACGACGTGAAAGCTGCAATCTGAAATTGTCCGTCTTTGTGGATATGTCGTTTCACCACTCTATGCGTTCGACAGCGTTGCCATTTACGTGTTTACACGAATTGCCTAACGTTAGGCTCATCCAGTTTCCAGTGAACCTCACTGTATATATATATATATATATATATTGTAACGTATCGGCTAGTCGGCCGGCAAGAAAGAACGATCTCGTGATCGACCGACCACGTGATCACCCTACCACCCAGCTGTGACGTCAAATGACGTGCTCGTGTCGGCGAAGAAGGCGACGACGGGTATAAAAGCTGGTGAGGACGAGCCTCACCAGCGATACGCAGTCAGAACTCGTAGCCGTCTCAATTACACGATTATACTTTGGGCCATCCAAGGATAATAACTTAGAGTCAGTAGAATCAAGTATAAATTTCAATTTCAATATAAAATAAAAGCAAACTTCAAAATCAAAGAAAGATACGCGAAAACAGCTATTGTTTCAAATTTCCATTTAATAAAATCTATTGCTGCAGCATTGAGAATAGATTTCAGAAAATCTAGAGGCATTTATCGATAAACTGAACTTGCACTCCAAAACGCGAAATAAAACAAAATATCGATCGAGTAGAGAATAAAAGAGCCAAATAGAATAAGGTAGAAAATTAAGGGCGTTGACTAGGTAAAAAACGCGGGCTGATCCGTTTCCCGCGTAAACTGCGAGGAGCGAGACAGCAGACGAACAACAATGACAGTGCATCGTAGCGGCCACTGGGGTGTGAGGAGAATGAGAACGCTGAGCTCCCTACTCCTCAGTAGCCACAGATTCGGTTTAGGTTTAAAATACATTCGAGCGAGTCTGAGAGACGTTTTTTCATCTTACCCATATTACACTAGACAACCCGAATTTTATAATTGAAAAACACGAATTAAATCGAAGAACTACAGCTCACACGTGCGCGTGAAGAGATTCTAATTCGCGAAAGGAGAAGAGTAGTGGGAGGTTTGTATTTATCCCTAACAACGCCTGTTATTTGTGTCGCGACCGCCCAACGCGGCAGAGCCCGAAATCGCATAATTTTTCCGCCAAATATCGGCAGTTCAATGCTTCAGGATGGTCGTGATTCTTCCTAAGCCATTGATCCGATTGTAAAGATCTTGATCTTGATTCAAAGATAAAGGATATAGCTATGAAATGTCTTTCGCCAAATATTTAAAAAAAAATCACTTCTCGTTGTAACTCATCTCAAAGATGGCCTATTTTCAAGATTTGTTTTCGCAAAGCTGAAAGTGAAATCGCGAATTCGGCCAAATAGGTGAGCCAGATACATCTTTCATCTATAAGAATCTTCATTAAAAACTCCATTATCTAGAAAAATGAGGAAATGAGAAGAAACGTCCTGAGAGTCTATAAGCGCGCGCTCGGCGAGGCCTAGTCAACGCCCTTAAGAACATAGAAGTAAGAACAATTTTTGTTATTTTATTTTGTAAATTCAGATTCAGACAGTATTTGATTAAAACGTTTTGATTTCACAAATTTCAAATCAACGCTATATCTTTGTCCGACATTTCCGTCGCTCATTTCCATTATAAAAAACTCTTGTACACAACATAAAGCCGAGATAGTATAAATTCAGCGAACAGCTTTGAAGAGCAATCTTCCGAGTCTGGATATAGTCTTGGGTGCAAACCCCGGATCTGAGTGCAGGGAATAGTTAGAAAAGATAAACGCAAAAACATTGTAAATGTAAAAAATTAAAACCGAGTTCCAAAATGGTTTCCCCAGCCAAAAACTCGAGAACATCCATACTCTTTTTCAGCGTCAGATTACAAACATCATTTCCTTACAAAAATAGTACAAAATAATACGTGAAATCAGGCATCGAAGCCGAGCGTTCCCTTTGTTAATTTTCAGACTTCAAATTATGTTCTTCAAATGCTAATCAATGGAAATGAATGGAAAACCAATAGAATCATTGATAAAACCTGTGATAAAACAGTATATTGGCGACGGAAAATATTGCTGAAGGAAGTTAGCTGGTATGATGATACGAACTCGGCGGGCATAGATTGTTCTGAAAATTATCAATTGCACTCTTTTTTTTAAATTATTTCTTCCAGTCAATGTGTAACGATCACACCCACAAAATTGTCGGAAGCATGATCAAATACTGTTAGGATATTCTTGGCATTGATAATATATTTATTATTGTAGACTGAAACTGCGATATAATAGTAGTTTATATGGCAATGGCGCAGAAAGACCTCATCTTCGAATCGTGTGACACTTTCACACTCCTCATAAAGTCCTTTTCAGTGCCCGTGCCCTACATACTATCCTTTTTTTCTTCAAATTTAAAAATCAGAAAACATTTTCCACGCACTAGTGCTTCGTGGTTTTCGCAAGAGGTTGTGTTGAAACAAATGAATGAAAGGAATGAGTAATCCGTTGAAAATTGATGTTAAAAAAATACCTATAGTGTGTTCATAACAAGAACTAATGGTCCAGGCACGGTGATTTCAGTAATTTAAATTCGAATGCAAGTTTTGAAGAAGAGTTCAATTTCATTCTGCATCTATCGTTTACCGATTTTCGACTAAAGTTATAACGCCATGCTACAAACATGTCACATCCATAAAACGAAACATACTTATACTGGACGTACCCATTATCGGTACACTTCGGTGATGCTCTTGCGACGTCTCTCTTTCTATTCGACTTACAGTATAGATACACATATTCTGCATTGAAAGACGCACTAATTGCTGATCTTACCTCACACTTCAGCAATTGATAATTTTCAGAACAATCTATGCCCGCCGAGTTCGTATCATCATACCAGCTAACTTCCTTCAGCAATATTTTCCGTCGCCAATATACTGTTTTATCACAGGTTTTATCAATGATTCTATTGGTTTTCCATTCATTTCCATTGATTAGCATTTGAAGAACATAATTTGAAGTCTGAAAATTAACAAAGGGAACGCTCGGCTTCGATGCCTGATTTCACGTATTATTTTGTACTATTTTTGTAAGGAAATGATGTTTGTAATCTGACGCTGAAAAAGAGTATGGATGTTCTCGAGTTTTTGGCTGGGGAAACCATTTTGGAACTCGGTTTTAATTTTTTACATTTACAATGTTTTTGCGTTTATCTTATTATTAACTAGGATTTCGCCCGCAACTCGCTGATTAACTGATTAATCCGCACGCGCGGCACCCCCTTGGTCCTAGCACCGCAGCGGTTCGCTCGGATTGCCCTCCCTCTAAAGCCGATACTGACTTTTAAGCTATAGACTAAACCCATAGACTGAATAACAGATAGTCATATCATTGTGTCTCATTCTACCCAATATTGAAAACAAGGATAGACATTCCTTGTTGTATTTTCGAATATGCGTGTCAACCTGTGGCTTTTTTAAAAATACACATATTTGAATACCCATCTGTGTGAGCCGAATCCTTCTCTTTCTATCTACGGTCACCTCAGCCTACAGCTCAATCGAATTCATTAGAAGAGAAAGACTGTAAGAGTTCACATGTCTGGTGAGTACAGACTATTTATTTCATTTATTACACATTAATATCTAATTTACAGATATTTTCACGATAGAAAGAACTTGATGATTTTATAAGTTAATGGAAGCATAGATTGAGCTTAATCACTGATAACGATAATACCTACGAACTGATCCAACTGGATAAATCTGATTGATATTATATCGCGAAGTATATAGTAATAATATTGCATTTCGCTCATAATTAGAAACATGCTAGTGCTAATAAACTATCAAGTTCTTAAAATGAATCTGATGTTTTATCTGTACAATATTGAGATCATAGTACAGTAGATTATTAATAACAAAACTATGTACATTATTTATAAATCGAATAATTCGGTTGTACTCAATCTGCTTCAACTTTAATGCATTTCTATATGGTGTAACACAATCACCGTTCCTAAATAATAATGTAATTCATAACCACGACATTTACTTAATACGATTCTTTTATTCCAATTTTCTGAAATAAATAATAGATGACGAATTCCTAAAAATCACCATGGCGGATAATGACAATGACGTCGAAATGAATCCACCACCACAGCAGCGTGTGCCAGATGACGACATGCGGGTGGTGGTTCAAAACCCACCCGCAGAACCTCCGCCCGCGCCGGTACCCGCGGTAGTACCACCACCGCCCGACGTGCAGCCGCAGCCGATTGGCGAACAAATCGTACGTATTTTACAGAATTTTACCGATGCGTATATTTCGCAAACCTATTCCAACACAATCACAGTATTTCGAACTAACTCAATCAAATCTCGAGATTTATTTCGCCAAGCAGCATCATACATTTGGCTGTCCGTTATAAAAAAAAAAAAAAAAATTCGCTTTCACGCCCCCTCAATCCTGAGTTTATACCGCAACACTCAAATTCAGACACACCGAAATACCTCCGATTCCTTTAAACCGTGCCGAATCACTGTACTTTTCTCACTCATGATACATGTGATTTTTTCATTATTTGTAAGTTAATTTTTTCTTAGTCGTTTTATCAGGTATCCAAAGTATTCTTAGTAATTTTCTTTCTTATATGGTGTCCCTCGATCAAGAATTTTGAACAACGGTAATTATTTGATTTTTAACTATACAGCAAATACCCCCACGAGCTGCTTCGATTAATGATAGTTGAATATTTTACACGTATAAAAAAAAAATTCCAAACGTATAAAAATTTTTCTATCACGAGACACGATCCGATCAACCAAATTGCCAATAATTCGTTGTGTACTTGATTGAGAGTTGATGAAATGACTCCAAAAAAATAATTCCAGAAAACGAAAAATCCCATGTTGAATGAATGGGAAAAGTAAAGTGATTCGGCACAGTTCAAAGAAATTTTGAAAATTTTTAGTTTTCACTCAATTTCAGTTTCAGGGTATAAACTTATGATTTCGGGGACATCTAGGAAAAAAAAATCGAAAAATAACGCACACCCTAATCATACATACGTATACTATTGAATAAAAAATAATTTATATGAATGGACCTAACAAATATGTGTGTCTTTCATGAATTATTCTCAGCTGCTTATCACAGAAACAGTCTAAAAAAAGTGTTATTCAATTTCATTGAATAACTTTTAAATAAATCGATTGAAATATGAAGTGATCTCAATCAATGCATACATATTTCGCTTCTCTTTACATCATTGAATCTGATTTATAAGTGACTGCCGATTTGCATCGACATATTTATAAAAAATATATTGCCATTTGATAATCGTCTAATAATGTAATAATCATTTCATTTAACATACGATGACTTCTTACAGAATGCAATGGTAGTAGCAGCAGTTAACAACTGTATGCGTGAACTACTGCTACGCGGACGCGGACGGGGGCGCGGCTGGCGGGGGCGCGGCTGGCGCGGCGGTCGCGGCGGTCGCGGGGGCTACCGCGGGCGACGCGGTGGTGGAGGCCGAGGTGGCCGCGGCGGGCCAGGTGGGAGGGGACGAGGGTCCTCGTTGACCATTTTTATGTAAAAATATAAAAAATATTAATAAATTGAATTTAAAATGTCCTAAATACATTCTAGTAACTTTATTGATTGAACCTTCACTGTAAGATGTCAAATATTCGCGGCGCTTAGCAGCGCCGCGCTTCACTAATAGATCGCAGATTTGACGCGCCTGCGTAGCACAGGTGACGTCACCAAAAAGGACTACCTGCCGAATATCGACAGGTAGATCCACCTCTTTCTCTCCAGGGACTCCGAAGACGACGCATATCGCACGACAATATCCAGGCCTGGTTGGAAGATTAGAAAATTTACGAGAATTGCCACCATCGAATTCACGGGGTTCCTGGAGTCGAAAGGAAAGAGCCTACGATACTCTGATCTAGGATTCGATAGATAAGTTCTTTTGATTATAATTAGAGTTAAATTATAACGACAATTTCGAGCTCTGTAAATTTTGGAATGTTTCCCTATTGGTATGAATGAAGGAGTTCTGTGTGACGAGTCTAGTAAGACGAATTATTATACATCCGTGCTATTATTTAAACTTTTTTGTTCTGAATTCCCGACTCACCCTGAATTGTTAAGCAAGAGGAATGAGGACTCAGTGATTGTAAGAGTCGGGAAGCTTTGAGTCTTGTGACAAATCCAGTAAAATAAAAAAGGGAAAAAGAAAAATAACACGTCACCATTATTGCCTGTGGTTGAATCATTTTTATCTATCATAGTCTATAATTGATACTCGAATTTTACAATGGCGCCCAACAATGTGGCACGATATGGTTGCTAAATTAATTTCAGTAACGGATATCGAGACCCCAACTCAAAAGAAAAAAAGACATACGGATAAATAATGATAATTGACTCTGAATGAAATATTGGTGTAGAAATCTAGATTGAAATTTGTTTTATATTGTGTGTGTTGATTTTATGGAATATGTTATTGTATGGCTGAAGATTGCCGAGAGACATACGTGACACAATCAGGCCGAATTTCAAAGCAAAAATTTAGTAATTATAATTTTTCAAGCAGGTCACGTGTAAAAAAGGTGAATATGCCGATAATACGTGAAAACGAGGAAGAGGAGAGTAGACGCCGCGAAATAGAGAGGGAGCAGGAGAATTTGGAGAGACAGCGTCGTGAGCTCGAACAACTACGCGAAACCATCGAGGCTCAACGAGTCGCCCTTGAGCGGAGACAACAACAGGAGCAGCCGGTGATATCTGCTAATCCGCAAGGTGTATATAGGCCAGACCAAAACAACAGGCATATCGAGGAACTGGCAGCGATTGTAGGTAGCGTACAAAATTTTCAGGTTGAAATTAAAATACCGAAATTCAATAACGAGACACAAAGAAATCCAGCCGAGTTCTTAGATGAGATGGAAAAATTTTTTAAAATCAAAAATATAAAAAATGATCGGAAAATGATGATGATAGAACACGCGTTAGAGGGAAAAGCCGCGTTGTGGTTCGAACTAAGGCCAGGTTTCCGAGATTACGAAGAATTCAAAGAATCCTTTTTAAATGAATTTTATTCTATCCCAATCAGAGTAATGTTCAAAAACAGATGGTTAGATCGCCGATGCGACATAAATGATGAGTCGCTCCAAACGTTTTATTACCAACAAGTTCGGGATTCAAGGTATTTCAGTCCAAGACTGACATCATATGAAGTAAATTATAATATTATACAACAATATCCGGTGTGGGTCAGAGAGGCGTTGGCCACAGTCGATTTTAGCAATGATACAGTAATTGGCCAAACACTTGGCAGCTTAGACGGAATCCGCCGAGAACGCGCAAAATTCAAAGAAAATAAATCGTGGAATCACAATAATGAGAATCAGAGACAACCGGTAAGAGTGAGACAGGTAGATGTGTATGAATCCGGGCACAATAACGGTTATAGACGCGAAAATAAACAATACTCGAGGAATCATAGAGATTATGAATATGTACGTCACAAATATAGAGACGCGAACCATGATGCATATAATAGGGATCGGTATTCCCCGTCAACGTTTCGGTTGCCCGACACGCGCTTCCCACCACCAATAGAGACGCGGAGGCAAACCTCTAATCGGGACAGTCAAGATAATTGGCGATCTGAAACAAATTCGTCTTCTTTAAACTACCATGCGACGCGTTGAGTAGAGGTCCGGCAACGCGTCGCCAAGAATTCGACTTTATCGACGAGTTATCAAAAGGGATCAATGGAGAAATAGATCGGGAGGGAAAAGAAAACTGTACTTCTCCAGCAGCGCGCTGTCCGCATCTACGGGTCACTATTTTTGGTCAAACGCGAACGGCCTTACTAGATTCCGGAAGTCAAATCACAGCCATATCGGACGAATTTTATAAAGAAATATCGGTAAAACAACATAATATGCATATCCTGCCAGTCTCGAATCTTTATGTTACCACAGCGATCGGGAAAAAATCTACAACGATAAAACAACAAGTTTGGGTAGAACTCGAGTTAGAGGGTCGCATACTGAGTTTTCCTTTCCTAATAATCCCGTATTTAACGTCTAGCATCATTTTAGGGAACGACTGGATGTCGAGAAACGAAGTTGTACTTAATTACAAAAATAACAGAGTTGAGGTCGCGGGAAGAGTTCTGTGTAGTAAAACGGTAATGTTCGAGCGAGGAGCTTCGGAAACTCTTCGTTGCTCACGGAAAGAAAACGACATATACGTGTATGTGATCAATTTGCCGGACGTATCCTCGAAGGACGAGGAGGTTTGCGAGAAACAGAACATTATAATCCAAGAAATATCACCGCGAGTCGCCGCTAAGGGGGATAGATCTCCTCTCGTGGGAAAATCGAAGGAAAGCAATAAAGTTGCATTATTAAATGAGATGAATAAATATTCTCCCAATGAAGCAATTCCCACGGAAAATAGCGGTCCGGTAAATACCGCGAAAAACGATATCGCTGAAAGCGTGAGCCACGGCGAATTTTCGGACACTCTTCGCTCGATCGCGTGTAAACTAACATTGCTGGATAGCTCACAGAAACATACCGTTGTTAGTACCCTCGAGAAATTCAGACCGTTATTCTCAGACAAACCAGGTTGTGCAAAAGGATATGAACATGAACTTAAACTGACCACTAATCGACCGAGTATAAGGCACACGTATCCCGTCCCGTTTCATTTAAGAGAACCAACAAGAAAAGCTATAGATGGTATGATAGAAAATAGAGTTATCGAAAGAGCGGTGAGCCAGTATTGTAATCCGTTGAGGGTAGTGATGAAAGAGGACGGTTCGGTGAGAGTATGTTTGGATGCGCGACATGTTAATAAAATGATCGAAGATGACCATGAATCACCACCGTTAATAAACGAACTATTGCAAAAATTTCATGGCGCCAAATGGTTCTCGAAACTCGATTTGACTCAGGGATATTGGCAAGTTAAATTACACCCCAACTCTAGGCCATTCACGGCATTTCTTTTTGATTCTAAGCTATACCAATTTTGTCGCATACCGTTTGGCCTAAAAACGGCAGGCAGCGGTTTCATGCGTGCTCTCAGCCACGCATTGGAAAATGAATTCGATTCGTATATCTCATGCTATATCGATGACATAGTCATCGGTACAAATACGTTCGATCAGCATTTAAGGGTACTTGAGGGTATATTCCAGCGATTAACGGAATTCAATTTCACAATTAAAATGTCAAAGTGCAGTTTTTTTCAAAATCAGGTCCCATTTTTAGGGTTTATAATCACGCGTGACGGAATTAGCCCTCAACCAGATAAATTGAAGGCGATTCTCGATTTTGATGAACCGAAAAACAAACGACAATTACAACAAATATTGGGAACCTTTAATTATTACCGCCAATTTAATGTAAACCATAGCTATGCGATCGATAAGCTACGTGATCTCTTAATGAAAGACCGAGAATGGGTATGGACCGAAGCACATTCCGAGGCATTTCGGAAATTAAAACAAAATTTTGTCAACTGTATCCAACTGAAACACGTGATTCCCGGTGCTGAATTTAGGGTACAAACGGACGCGAGTGATAGAGGCGTGAGTGGGATTCTTTATCAACTAGACGAGAAAATGAATCATAACATCGTCGGCGTCGTGAGTAGATGTTTGACTAAATGCGAAGTGAACTATACCACGACTGAGAAAGAACTCTTGGCAATCGTTTATTCGGTAGAAAAATTTAGAGTCTATTTGCTCGGGATACGTTTCATAATAATCACCGATCATCAATGTTTAACGTTTCTTAATAGGGCCGTGTTCCAAAACTCCCGAATTACCCGGTGGAGTTTGCTCTTGCAGCAATATGATTTCACGGTAGAGTATTGTCGGGGAGTTGATAATATCGTCGCTGATTTTTTTAGTAGGAATCCTAGTGGAAGGTTTGAGGAGGATCGCTCGGAAAGGATTATAATTTCATCGTTGCATCGATGCTTTCTTCCTATCGTAGAGTGCACTAAAGAATCAGCTTTGCTAACCCTAGCTCTCTTGAACTGCGATGAGAATCTCAATCGAGGTTTCAAGGATCTAATCCAGTTGCAAAGGTCTGATACTGAGACGAAAAAGGCGATTGATGACAATGAAATTGCTTCCGAAGATTCAAATTATCTTCTTTATAGTAATATTCTTTTCCATCGAGATAAAAATAGCAAAGATTGGCAAATAGTGATTCCAAAAAGCTTACAGCGCCCGTTAATCGAAGCAATCCACGTAAAACTTGGCCACCCCGGCGTGTACAAAACCGTAAGACATTTGAAAAAATTCTACTACTGGAAGGGTCTATCTGCACATGTAAAAAAATTCGTGACTCGTTGTGACCTCTGCCAAAGAGTTAAATATCTTTCAATAGCCATGGAGGGAGAGCATCAGTTGGTAACTTCGGAGAAACCCAATGATCTAGTAACGGTTGATTATTATGGACCGCTCCCGAGGGCACGGGGGGGGATGCAGTATATTTTTGTCATGCTCGATGCATTTTCGAAGCACGTAAGTTTGTATCCGATGAGGAACGCGACGGTTAAAGTAACTTTAAAGAAAATATTTGATCATTTCATCCCGAAATTTGGCAAGCCGAATAAAATTCTATCGGATCACGGAACGCAATTTACGGCGCACATGTGGAAAACCGAATTGGAAGCGCACGGAATCACGGTGCTCTACAGCTCGATTAGACATCCCCAGTCAAATCCGACCGAAAGAGTCATGCGAGAACTCGGCCGATTATTTCGTACCGTATGTGCCGATAAACACACAAAGTGGGTTGAGTATGTCCCGAATATTGAAAAGATTTTAAATGTCACTGTGCACCAGAGCACGCAATTATCTCCGTATGAACTCCATTTTGGAAAACCAGTTCAGGAAGAACTTCACAAAGCTATTACATTTCCGCCATCCCGATCCCGGTCTCATGAATATCTCGTAACCCTGGCTCGTGAAAATATGTTGAGGAACTTTGAAAACCGGAAGAAGGCGCACAAGCGCTTTTCTAAGGTAAAATTATCAGTAGGCGATAAGGTTTTGTTGCGGGTGCGACATCTATCGAACGCTTTGGACAAGGTTATTAAGAAATTTTTCCATCTCTTCGAAGGACCGTATGTGATTGTTCGTAAGATCGGAGAAAATGCGTTTGTATTAGCCGACCCGGAAAATAGAACCGAAGAACTCGGTACCTACAACCGCTGCAACCTACGTCTATACCAGGCGCCTGTTGATGCCTCCACTGGGGCAGTTTAAAAAAAAAAAAAAAAAAAAAAAAAAAAAAAAAAAATATATATATATATAAATAAATAAATAAAAGTCAAATAAAGAACCGCGATATGTATCGACGTTCACTATCGCGGCGAAGGTGTCTGCAAATTCTCTTGTAAATTCTCATATCAATAATGTAAATTACATTTAAATATTATCGGCTTAGACTTAATATAATATAACTAGGATTAATCTGACGATGACTAGAATGTAGTGGAATGACGCCTGGGCTTAGTGCCTCAAATTTTCTGTAAAGGCATGAATGAATGTGTACCTCTGGAGTGTATAGAACATAAGATCGACGCAATAGGTGATCCGCCAAAGACTTAATCTACTCGTTCAATGCTTTTATTTTTTCTCGTTACGCCACTTATTAATTTCTGCCCATCGCGCAGACTTCGCTCTGGACAAAAAAGGGGGATTTTGTAAGATGTCAAATATTCGCGGCGCTTAGCAGCGCCGCGCTTCACTAATAGATCGCAGATTTGACGCGCCTGCGTAGCACAGGTGACGTCACCAAAAAGGACTACCTGCCGAATATCGACAGGTAGATCCACCTCTTTCTCTCCAGGGACTCCGAAGACGACGCATATCGCACGACAATATCCAGGCCTGGTTGGAAGATTAGAAAATTTACGAGAATTGCCACCATCGAATTCACGGGGTTCCTGGAGTCGAAAGGAAAGAGCCTACGATACTCTGATCTAGGATTCGATAGATAAGTTCTTTTGATTATAATTAGAGTTAAATTATAACGACAATTTCGAGCTCTGTAAATTTTGGAATGTTTCCCTATTGGTATGAATGAAGGAGTTCTGTGTGACGAGTCTAGTAAGACGAATTATTATACATCCGTGCTATTATTTAAACTTTTTTGTTCTGAATTCCCGACTCACCCTGAATTGTTAAGCAAGAGGAATGAGGACTCAGTGATTGTAAGAGTCGGGAAGCTTTGAGTCTTGTGACAAATCCAGTAAAATAAAAAAGGGAAAAAGAAAAATAACACGTCACCATTATTGCCTGTGGTTGAATCATTTTTATCTATCATAGTCTATAATTGATACTCGAATTTTACATCACCGTAATCTGATCCTTTCCTATTTATCGAAAATCAACTCAAATTGTATACAACTTCATATCACTAAAACGCATACACCTTTTCGACACATGTCAGTTTTCGCAAGGAATGTCTCTGCTTTACTTACAGTTCAAAATTTTTAAATTAAGCATAAAGTGCAGCAATTTCTCAGTTCCATAAATTGCTTGGGAAACCGTACTTGTTATGTAAGAATATTGAATAAGTTCTCGGAGATATGTTGTGGCCCACACTGAGAGAAATCAATTCATAAAAATCAACATTTTCGATATAGGTGCCCGGGAAACAAATTTTTTTATATAATTATATAAAATTATATATATATAATTATATAAAATTATATATATGGGGCATTCCACGCCAAATCGACCTGGTCGTGACCCTTGACCTCTCAGATCTGGTTCGCGATTTTCTGTAAAATTCTTCAGACCTTGAGTAGCAATCACAATTTTTTTCAGATTTTTCAAACTAAATTTGAGTGAGTCATGAATTTTTGAATTCTTTTATCCAGCACCCCGATGGCCGTGATCGAAAAATCTCAAAAAATTCTCGAAAATTTTGTTTGAGAAATGAAAATTTTCGAACTAAAATTCAAAGTGTCTGGGCCCTTGCTTCGACCTGTTTTCTTTTTAGGTTTTTTTGAGAATATCACTATGAATCCGGAAGTTGTTCCGATATTTTTTTTTTTAACGTAGTCAAGTATAGTTGATTCATGACCGATCACGAACAGTGATCGCTCTCAATTAATCACAATTTCACGTTGAAATTCAAGAAAAAAAAAAAAAAAAACGCTCAAAAATCAAGAAGCAAGAGCCCAGACATTTTGAATTTTAGTTCGAAAATTTTCATTTCTCAAACAAAATTTTCGAGAATTTTTTCAGATTTTTCGATCACGGCCATCGGGGTACTGGAAAAAAAAATTCAAAAATTCATGACTCACTCAAATATATTTTGAAAAATCTGAAAAAAATTGTGATTGCTACTCAAGGTCTGAAGAATTTTACAAAAAATCGCGGACTAGATCTGAGAGGTCGAGGGTCACGACCAGGTCGATTTGGCGTGAAATGCCCCATATATTATTATATAAAATTATGTATATATTATTATACAGAATTATACATGAGTTTTGGCCATATACAGAGATGATCTGTGGAAAGTTATAAGCCGTGTGGGTATGCAACCGGTGTTTCACTACGAAATGGCAACGTAGTCGATGCGAGAGTCGAATGAGTCGAATGAGTCGAATGACCGTATCTACAGACGACGTAACGGCAGCTGTCATTCTGCGGGGTTATAACCTAATAATGTTAGGTTATAACCTAATAATGTTCGAAATAAACCGATATTGACATCCGCAATTACCTGAATAACCCATTACACTTTCTTAAGAAAGAATATTTACCGTTGTATTAAGGAACTGTGATTACAAAATCTAAATCTGACAATTATTCATAACTCTCATTCTAACCTAACAACATGAGAGCCGCAGAATGACAGCTGCCGTTACGTCGTCTGTAGATACGGTCATTCGACTTATTCGACTCTCGCATCGACAGCGTTGCCATTTCGTAGTGTATCACCGGTTGCCTACCCACACGGCTTATAACTTTCCACAGATCATCTCTGTATAACTTTATATAGTTTCATCTGATCCTATATAATTCTATATGATTATATATTCGGGTGATCCAAAAAAACTAACCTATAGAATCTATGGTCTTAAAAGGACCTATTTACTGAGAAAAAAATTCCCTCAATTAGAAAAATTTTTATTCAAATTTTTATAGGTGTCGGTAGCCGTTTGAAATTTCCCATTTAAATGAGGATTAAAAAAATTCTTTTTCATTGGAAATGCTGTAACTATTGAACCGTTTCAGATGAAAAAAAATTCCAGGCATATTCTTGTAGGGCATTAAATTCTCTAAAAATTGACCTCCGAGTTAATGGTCTAGACTCAAAAAGTCATATACTTATGGGCTACGAAAGTAAAACAAAAGTAGAAATAGCCTGCCTATTTAGGGCTTTATAATCGGAAATATTCATGCTAAATAAAAAAAACACACTGAAATGAAATAAAATGTGTGAAAAATGTTGATTAAAAACTAGATTTGTCAAAGAGAATAGAGTTTTAATCCACTTATTTATTTTTTATTGCACAATTCATAGCCCATAAGTATATGAATTTTCGAGTCTAGACAATTAACTCGGAGGTCAATTTTTCGAGAATTAAATGCCCTACAAGAATATGCCTGTAAATTTTTTTTCATCTCAAACGGTTCAATAGTTACAGCATTTTTAATGAAAAAGAATTTTTTTACGTGTCATTTAAATGGGAAATTTCAAACGGCTATCGATACCTCTAAAAATTTGAATAAGAATTTTTCCAATTGTGGAAATTTTTTTCTCAGTAAATAGGTCTTTTTAAGACCATAGATTTGATAGGTTAGTTTTTTTGGATCACCCTATTATATATGTATAGTTTTATATGATTTTGCATAACTATATATGATTTTATATATTATAAATTATGATATAATTATATATATTATTATCTAATTTAAAATGATCATATGAAATTAAATATAAATGATTATATGTAATTATATAACATTGAATCGTGCCAAGATTTTTATCTAATTTTATGCAATTTTATATTCATATTTAATTTCATATTATATAAATGTAGTGACTTGAAAATTTTTGAGTGTAGAAATAATGAAAGGTAACCTTATTGATTATCAAACATTATTATTGTATTTGTTTAACATGTTAATAAATATTTTAACCATATAAATAATTATGTTTATAGACAGAACTTCAAACTGTAAACTTATAAACATGTGAATAAACGACTTTGAAAATTAAAGAAAATTATTTACCTTTTATTATATGATATAATACTTTATTACCAACATAATTACACTTTATTATTTTTAATAATCTTTAGTAGAGACATGCCTTTTATTTCAACAGCTATGTAAACGATTGAGCTGATTTGAAATGTATAATATGTTACATGCGACTAAACCGCTTGATTTCAATTTTGTTGCAAAACAACATACAAGCTTCTAAAAATTTATATGTATAAAGGTTGAGTTTGGAATTGATGAAGTTAAAATAAACACCGAAAACTACGGAGCGGAGGACCTGGGCACTGAAAACTACGGAGCGGAAGACCTGGGCACCGAAAACTATGAAACGAAAGAAGTTAAATTGAACACCGTAAACTTCGTAGCGGAGGACATGTACACTAAAAAGTACGGTGCGGTGGATCTAGACAGCGAAAACTACGAAGCGGTGGACCTGGACACCGAAAACCATAGAGCAAAGAACCTGAACACCGAGAACTACGAAGTGGAGGACCTGGATACCGAAAACTGCCGAGCGAAGGACCTGGATACCGAAAACTACGGAGCCAAAGACCTGGATACCGAAAACTACGGAGCGAAGGACCTGGATACCGAAAACTACGGAGCGAAGGACCTGGATACCGAAAACTACGGAGCGAAGGACCTGGATACCGAAAACTACGGAGCGAAGGACCTGGATACCGAAAACTACGGAGCGAAGGACCTGGATACCGAAAACTACGGAGCGAAGGACCTGGGCACCGAAAACTGCGGTGCGAACACATTACTGAGTACAAATTTTTTTGGGGAGCACGAGTAGACGTGACGCATCAATAATAATGACAATAATAATAACAATGATAAATGAAATATGATTATAAATAATACTATAATAATATAATAATATTATATAGTATAATAATATAATAATATTATATTATAATCATACTGGCACGCGGCCGCGATTTGCTGCTGCGCATGCGCATTTTGTAAATCAGGCATCGATCAATAATTCTGCGCATGCGCATTTTGTAAAATAATTAATATTATTAATAACTCAGTTATGCGTGGTCAATTATTGCTCAAAAACAATAGGGGGCGAGATTTCGGTGACGAGAACACTCCTTCCAAATGGCAAGTTCATAAGTGCAACGGTTCGACAGATATCGTGGTCCCAAGAAGAACGTCTGCAACGAAGAAGGAGAAGAAGGAGAAGAAGGAGAAGAAGAAGATTGTGTTTTTCGATCAACTTCGACGATCAATATCTCAGGAACCACGCGGCAGATTTTGTCGAAATTTCGCGAGCAAGGTCAAATGGCGAGGGCCTTACGCCCATATAAATTTTATTCGGAAATAATCAGCGGTTCAAAAGATATGACAGATTTTTTACAAGAACAAGAGCTGGCTCGGGTAAATGTTTCGTGGCTGGCGCGCCGAGTTTTCACTGTCGGAGGGGGGGGGGGAACTCGGCGATTCGCTGCCGCGAATCTTGATTTGTGGGTAAGACCACCTTGAAGAACATTGGGGGTGAAACCGAGCAATCGACCGATGGAATCTTTTGGTCGAAAGTCTATCAGTTGATTACATCTAATTTCACTGAGCAGCTCATTGTTATTAGCTTTTAGACTAAGATTTATATCCTTAGTTAGTGCCCTCTTCAAATAATTCGAGATATCTTCAATTTCATAGCTCCTGGTGGGTATTGTAATTATTGTGTCTGGTTGTATATAAAACTTATTACACCCCTCATCTATATTGGGGATTGCGTTGAATGTCAAGAGCTCTATGAGTCCGAGAACATACGTCTTTGTTGTTGATAACTCGATAGGGGGAAAATATTGAGTCCTTAATACCGATGATTCTCCGGAGAGTGTCAACGTGAATGAATCAGCCATGACTAATATCACATTGGCGTTACACATGCGCCTTATAGCTGTCCGCTGAGAAACTTGAGACACAAGTGTCCACAAATTATTGTGTTATATTCTTGATATCTCTTATGATTATATTTTACACTACCTACACCGAGATATTTCATAAGATCTCTAGGCGGTTGTAAATCACCGAAACTATCGAAATAGACCGCATCGTTACTGTTTTTCGTGTATGCAACCCAATGCGTCCCGGGACCGTTTTTATCATCAAGATTTATGATGGCTGATACACGCTGACTTGGTCCTGAACTTGGTAAATCATTTCGCATAAAAACACCTCGAAAATGTCGAATTTTCATAGCTCTGGCATACTTGAGTAAATCGGCATCAGTGAGGGCTCGGTGTGGTAGCTTTATTAGTTTTTTGCTGACTTCAAATACAATCCCATACCCTTCTTGTACGGTTTCAAGTATAATCCCTTTCCCAAAGCAATCGCCTCCATTGCCGCATTGTGTCGCTTGGATTCTTGCAATTGCTGCTTGTTCGCCTTAGCCTCATGGACAGCCTTTGCTATACCTGCCGCACCGCCAGCTAAAGCACCTGTGGCACTAAGGCTTGCAAAAATTGGTATAAGGAACGGTAACAAACCGCCGATTTTCTTGGGAACTGGTAGAATACGAGGCACGCGCACTTTTCCTTTAGATGCGGCCGAACGGGCACCTGCCAACGCTGACTCAATAGCTCTGGGACCCGGTTTCATGGATTTCTTCGCCGCTTGTATAATAGCTTTGAGTGTCCTTTTCTTGTTCTTCAACGATGTTTGCGCCTTGCTCCCCCTCATACCCATACCTAGTTTAGATTTTGCTTTCATGGTGTTGGTGACCGCCCAGGCGACAGCTTTTTCAGCTACACTTGCGTCTTTAGCCAAAACCCGTTTCCAAGCCCTCTCGGCAAGCGCTTTATCGGCCTTATAGCGCTCCGCAAGATTATCGTGATTCTTGGAGTATGCAATATCGTGCTGCTTGCATGCAGCGTCTAAAGCATTGACACCTTGATCACCACGAGCTAACCTCTTCGCCAATTTTGTACCAGGCCCGCAGTACTGATAGCCAGGAACATGTAATTCGACGGGGAGATTGTTGATGACTTTATTTACTAATCCACAACCGCTCGTTTGTCTGCGTGTGTGTCCAACCATGGTTCACCATGAACTAACACAAATTCTATAAAAGCGCATATTTTATACGTAAATATATTAGTTCACATTGCGACGTTTACCAAGCATCATGAAATTTCAAGATCAAACGATTAAACTACCCATTGCCAATTTCGATAAATTGGTTGAGCGAAAAAAGAAGATGGGGAAACGACACGGGGCCCTACTACCAAACAGTGTGAGGGCTGCCTTTTGCGGGCCTTCTAATTGCGGCAAAACTAATGCCCTTCTCACACTATTGACTCATGCTAATGGTCTACGGTTTGAGAATGGGTACGTCTACTCAAAATCCCTCAATTAGCCAACGTATGAGTTTTTGAGGAAGTTGTTGGAACCGGTGGAGGGGCTGGGTTATTTTCCGTTTGATGAGCACAAGGAGGTTGTAAAGCCAAAAGATGCACATCCCAACTCGATTATGGTTTTCGATGACGTGGCCTGTGAGAAGCAGGATAATATTAGAGCATATTTCTGCATGGGGTGGCACAGAGATGTCGATAGTTTTTATCTTTGTCAAACGTACGCTAGAATTCCGAAACATTCGGTGCGCGATAATGCGAACTTATTGGTTCTTTTCCGTCAAGATGAAATGAATTTGAAGCATATCTACGCTGATCATGTGAACACCGATATGACCTATCAGCAATTTAAAGATTTATGCCTGGCGTGTTGAAATGATGATAGATATAGTTTTGTAACCATCGACAAAGATAGCGAGATTAACACTGGACGATATAGGAGAGGCTTTGACTGCTTTATAAGCCTGATCCATTAATAAATCGCATACAGTCACAACGCATCGATCAAACTAACAGCAGCAGTATGGAGAGCTCCAAGATACGTAAGCAAAACGATGTGTTGCGAGAAATAGCGAGGGCTAGCGATATCATTCGACGTAAGCACAAAATGATCAAAATGGGGAAAGACACCAGTGAGCAGGCCATTAATGAAATCTTTCAACCTCTGGTTACACCGCTGCATAAGTTGGTAGATTCATCGAAACAGCAGCAGCGACTACTAATAAAGCGAGAAGTTAAAACGGAGCCGGGTTCGATTAAGACGGAGAAAACAGAAGATTTTGCAAAAACAGAAGACTATGAAAACATTGATGCTAATGAAGAAGATGATGATGATGATGATGATAATGATGCATATAAGAGTGCCCTTGATGGGAGCTTGGCAGCTAAAATTGCTATTGGTGATAATGCTACAGCTGTCGCCGCTATAAATGATGCGGATGATGTCCATGATGATGATAACAACCAGGATGATGCGTTTACAGCTGCCTCTACAAGCTCGCCAATGCCGAAAAAAAAAGTTAAGGCGGTACGCTATTTAAGCATGTTTCCCTCACCAAACAATCCAAGAACTTGGACACGAAATAGGGTGTTCGAAAATTGGTCGGTGGAATGAAGATCGGTGATTCGGATATCGTATTTGACGATGATCGGATATATGTAGGCAATAAGAGCTATGAGAACACACCGGGATTGCTCGAATTGTTATTCAAAAAGTCGCCCGATCTTACGATCGTGAATAAAAGCGATAAATTGAATTATATCAGAATCGAGAAAAAAACGAATGCGCATCGAAGATATTACAAAGCCGACAATAGTCCTCATTATGATAGAGAAAAAAGTTCAAAGTATAGAGATTATATTGGCCCGTCCATCGATCTGTCGACGAAAACACCTGGACGAAGATCCGGGAAGGGTTCCCTGCAAAAAATGTCAGACAGGTTCCGGATATGAAATGAAACTTATGTGGTTCTACCCATGATGAATCCGGAATTTGAAACATCATTTTTATACGGTTGTGTATGGGATTCGTCCGAAATTCTATACGGTTTATATGCAGTTTTGTGCGGGATTATTTTCGAAACGATCAAATTTTTTTGCGCGGATGCTATCCGGTCTGATCCGAAATCATAGTCGGTATCCCGCTTCGAAACTCATTCGGTCGTATATGTAATGTCCCAACAATACGGATAGCTCGTTCACTCGTTTTTTATCCGGGTGCATCCGAAATGTATTTCCCAAACCAGATTGCTCTTTCGCTCGGTTTATATCCGGCTGCATGCGGAACAAATACCCATGGCCGCATTTTTTCCATCCGGTTTCTATTGGGGTAGATGCGGAACGAACACCCCGGACCGCCATGCTTCCATCCGGTTTCTATGCGAGCAGAAGCGGAACCGATACCCTGGACCGCGTTTTCCACCCGGTTACTATTCGGGTCGATGCGGAACGAACACCCCGGACCGCCATGCTTCCATCCGGTTTTTATGCAAGCAGAAGCGGAACCGATACCCTGGACCGCGTTTTCCACCCGGTTTCTATTCGGGTGGATGCGGGATGGATTTCCCTGGCCGGATTTCCACTGTAGTAGTAGGTTCTATTCCGCTCAATCCGACAAAGTCCTTGGGTGAAAAAAATGTACGAATGCATGACACACAGTCCAAAAAAATACAGTGGTATCGAATTTTGCATCACACGCAGTGCCGGCAAGTTATGAATTTTCCGTGTGTGGTGGATTTGGTGATGGGGGGGGTGGGGTGGGGCCCCAAATATATGGGGGGGATTAATAAATTATTTTCTTGAGTTTTCAGATTTTTTATTTAATCATGGCGAAAGTAGCTTTCCGAACAGAATTTCTACTTATGAAATCATTTACAAGCTCTGTTGTGTCCAGGTTTTCTGTCATTTCACGATGGACCCGTAAAATAGCGATGCTATTGAGCCTGTTCTGGGTCATCGTCGATCTTAGATACGTCTTAAGTCTCCTGAGGGCTGAAAACGAGCGTTCCGCCGTGCACGAAGAAGTTGGAATAGTTAGCAACAGTCTGAGCAATTTACCAAACTCGGGTAACAACTGTGATACTTCTGGATTTTCCTTCATGTACTCTACAACGCTCTTCAAACTTTTTATTTCCAGATTTCGCCGTTTCACAATATCTTTAAACATATCGGAATGCAGTATCAACTTTTCCAAATCCAAATCGTCCTTATAGAAGTCTGTTACCGTTTTAACATCAGTCTGGTTTCCCAATACGAAATTCTCACAGGTCTTCAAAAAATGCATTGTCTTTGTTGTGAATCGGCTATTCAAAGACATGATTACTTGGTCCAACATTTCATTGAAAATTCGCCGATAATATTCTGCTGGCGTTTCAAATATGTGGCTGTCACTCTCTTGTAACCGTTTCGGTGCTTTTCGTCGTCGAGGTAATTCAGGTTCTTCTATGTCATGCTCTCCGATCTCGCCTTGCGCTTTCCCCCACAAATTATCGAAACCAGATTCTCGCATCTCTTTCATGCAATCAAGCACTAGATTCACTTTGGCATGGGATTCGTTAATATTTAGGTCGCTTTGTTGAAGTTGTGCGTTCAGAATTTTAATTCTTTCCAATACTCGGATGGTCGTTAGCAGCATAAAGTAGAATGCAAATTGTCCCAATAGATTCAAAAAGCCTCTGGCTTTGTATGTCGATTCATCTGGTCTTTCGGAACTCACTTCTTCCAAAAATTCTTTAATGGTATCGAAATTAGCGTAAACTGTTTTTAAAGACTTAATCCTCATGCACCATCTGCAATATTCGATATACAAATTTCTGGGTTAGCAATCAAAATAATAAATTGCAAGATGATGAATATAAATATGCGAAATATCAAATCAATATCAATAAAATTAACTTTGCTAGAATTGTACATCCAACACAATGCTGAAGGGCTGTTGGTGAAAATTGAAAATTATAAATATGTACCTTGTGAGTAAAAATGTATAGAATACCTTGTTGGGCAAAATGGAGCAAGATTAGGCAAGTTCTGAGTCTCAGATGATTGTGCTTGGAGATCCTTGAAAGCAGCTACCCTCTTGGGTGAATCTCGGATAAAGTTTATGAGATCCTTTGCGTTCCCGATAAAGTCACTTGCTGGTGCAACTTTGGTCGCCGCATCCTGCACAACAAGATTTAGTGTATGGGCCGTACAATGCACATAAACTGCCCTCGATTCAAGGTCTTTAATCTTTGTTTGAACTCCTGATATTTCTCCGCTCATGTTCGCGGCACCATCATAACATTGCCCTCTGAGGCAGGATATTTCCAAGTTAAATCTTAATAAAACGTCTTGAAGTAATTTGACCAAAGTTGCTGCCTTTGTATCATTAGTTTGATGGAAGCCCATAAAGATTTCTTTTATTTCAAAATCCGGTGTTACTATCCGGGAGTTTATTGAGACTTGCTCCATCCTCGAAGTGTCTGCCGCTTCGTCGACAATTATTGCAAAATATCTCGCCTTTCGAATTTCATCAAGATTTGTCCGTATTACTCGGTGGGCCATTATATCCAGCATTTCATTGACATATTCGTGATGTAACCACTTGTATCCATTTCGATTCAGCCAGATATCTAATTCCGGGATTTTCCTTGCCATCATTTTTAAAAGGATTCGCAAATTCGAGTCCTCATCATTCATACTGCCGCGAAAAGCTGAACCTTGTTGCGCCATAGCATTAATAGTAGTGAATATGGTTTCTAATGCTATTCTTGCGGCTGCCATTTCTTTCAGTTTAGCTTCTGAAATGTAGTTGATGATAGTTTTTTTTTTCTTTGAATTGGCTAGTGCTTCGATGTTGCTCCGGTGAAATTCCGAATTTTCGTGATCTTTGAATCGTTTAACAGCGTTCTTCCAGCAATTGAACCCACTGAGGACGAAAGCTTCGCGTGAGCGCAAAGCTCGACTATCCAAAGTTGCAGTCGTCAGATTATTGTCCAATGCTTCGGTGCAAGTACTGCAGATAGCTTTTTGATCACCATTCAGTGCCAACCACGTGAAATTCCCTTGCCACGATTTAAATGACCGAGGTTTTATTGCATCTGAACCAAATACAAAATAAATACTGGGATAAAAATGAAATACTACACTACCTCATAGGATTAAAATTGAAAAAAAAAAAAAACAATGTCTGCATCATATATTTTAAATCGTAATTTCAATAATAAAATTACAGAAGACAATATTACAAAGTTGTAACAGTTTATAAGTAATATTTATAAGCGTTCGTGAACGGTGAATTCGTGACGGAACAACAATGTATTGCATGCATTTAAAATTTCCAAGTAAATAATCATTAATTTATCAATCGTACCGTTGATAATTTCTTTTTTGGCCGAGTTTTTCGTTTTTGTGTTAGTTAAAACAGATTTTGAATTTTCGCTTTTCGTCCGCACCTCAAATACGTTGGCACTGTTACCTGCTGCAGTTCCCGTAGAAATGGAAGCACAAGAAGCAATGTCTGGCTCTTTTGAAGTCGGCCCCAAACCACCTGGCTCTTTTTTTTTCCCTCACAACGAACCTATCCATAGTAACCTGGTCACGTGGTCACTCACACAAAATCAACGAATCGTAAAGTTCCAAACCCCGACCGTCATCATTACTGCAATTTAATTGTGAACTTCAATTTCTTTTTTTTATTATCGACACATATCGACATACAAAGGTATATATGCATATATAGCATGCCATGTCACGAACAAAAAGACATTTATGGACCATAATCTGTGAGAATTAGTGCTTATTGTCATGAAATAACTATGTTTGTAATAAAAATCTAACAACTTATGTTAAACACATCATATAGGAACAATAGATATAGTAATACACCGTGCACTGCACAATCTTCTACCATCAACTTACATCTTAACATCATATAGCACATCCTCATTATATATTCTTTATATTATACTCCATGAACTAGTGTTTACTTAATATTAATGTGACTCGCGATACAAATATATATGGCGGGTTCTACAATCACGTTTTATGTTTGTTTGAGTTTTTTCGATATGGCAAATAAAGAATGCTCATCGGCATAAAATAACTATTTTTGTAATAAAAGTATGGCTTATGTAGAACGTATCATATAGGAACAATATAGCAATACATGCATCAATATCTTATATTATTATCTTATAGCAATCTTATATTAATATTGCTTTGTGAACACGATCTATTATACACGTTGAC
The DNA here is from genome assembly GCA_944452935.1 of Rhogogaster chlorosoma. Taxonomy (NCBI): domain Eukaryota; kingdom Metazoa; phylum Arthropoda; class Insecta; order Hymenoptera; family Tenthredinidae; genus Rhogogaster; species Rhogogaster chlorosoma. Next base: position 5,934,916 of record OX101801.1, on the reverse strand, counting down.
TCTGCAGATTCTCATCAATGCGATCCATAGCTTTTGCATTTTCGTCTATAATCAGGTCTGCATCCTCTGTAGTAACGCTACTCTCTTCGGCATCCTGTGCCCTGTAAACTTTCTTCGGTATTTTATTCGCACTGTCGTCATGTTCCTGGTCGTCATCATTATCTCTGTCGTCTCGCGGACGCGGCGGCTGTTGCGACGAGATCGTTCCATGCCAACTGTCATCGCTGTCTATCTTCGTCCCTTCTGCTGTCACATCTTCATCATCATCATCATCATCGACCTCTGTAGTCTTCGGGGACACGTGTTTACGGACGTATTTTCGATCTACCCTCGGAGGACGATTCAGGTCGGCAATCTTCTTCGCCAAGTACGTCGGTAAAAGACTTAAATGGTTTTCTATAACATGCTTCTCTAGATTTTCCTTGGTCATCCAATACTTGGAAATCGCTGCAACAATTGCAAATAATCATTAGACAAACATATTGTCAGACATACGTGTTAACAGTACATTGTGTACCAAGGAGGCAAAGGTGGTCTTTTAAAAACGAATATTGCGAACACGCGAGGCGCGAAAGACCTTGCCTCCGCGGTGCACACGATTCTTTATATAACAGAAGCATGGTTAACAATTTTGTTTTGTCGGAAGTACAAAAATCAATAAAATCGAAGAGAAAATCTATGACAGACCACTGCGCGTGGCGGCGGGGTCGAGGGGCGAAGCCCCCGTGGGGGGGGGGGGGGGGGGGGGGCTTCGCCCCCCCCTACTGAAAACAGAAATCTCATTTTTTAATCAAAAAATACTATTGAAATATTTCATAGTTTTTGTTTCATTTATTTTATAATACTGTCCTTAGCTGTACTTAGTTGCATATTCTCTTTCACCGTCGTAAAAATGGCCACTTTCAATGCCAAAAATTACCGCAGAAAAACGCGTAAATCATGCTTGCGTTATATAAAAAGTTTTATCATGTAATATTGCTTATGGCATATAGATTGCAACGGCGTTTTCCTGGGTAGGAAGGGAGGAAGAAGAGGAAACTCCTCGCGTTACCCTACGGCGCTCGTCTCTAGTTCGACGATACGATAAAAATTATAAAATCAACAATAATTAAATTTTGATTGGGCGCCAGACGCTGCTTGCGTCAACTATCAATAATTTATCAAATTTACTAGAGATTCACGACGGTTGTGCTCGGCTAAATCAGAATAAAAACCAGAGGGTAGAGGGGGTAGGTCACCAGGTGGTCTACAAAAAATTACTTCAATAACACAGATTTGATTTCTTTGATTTCCCAGATTTTTAATCACAAAATCATCTCAAAATAACAAACTGGTTCGATACGATAACATAATTAATAAGAGAACACAGTCAGAGAAAAATCTAACAATCGCAAATAAGAGATACTGGTCAAAATCGAGATTTACAAGCAATTATAGATTTCAACAATTAATAATTAGCTTAAATAATAACGTGGAAAATCCCAGCAAAGAAAATTTACAATATAATAGAGAGAAAAGAAATTACGGGACGAGACTATTTCTCTCCACGGCTACAACTACGCTCACAATACCCAGGTTCGGCAAGACAGAATAGAAAATTATATTTCCTACTATAGAAAAATCAAATAACCAATAATAGTAGCTAAACTACAAATAATAGGACGATAAAGTCCGCAATCACAAACTACTAGAAAATATTCTAATTATACAAGGCTTTTGCCATAGATCATGCTAAATCAACCAAAGAACAGCCAGTCACGAAATATTTCAATAATTAAATCAACAAAATATCAAAAAAGGATCGGTACGAGACGATATAATAAAATTACATAGAGCAATCAAAATTTACACAGCAAGGCGAGACCTCGTGGCCCAACGCCTGCGTAGAAAACTACACTATTTTACACTCTCGATACCATACAACAATTATTTACGAATTATTTCGTGGCTTCACATAGGAAAAATAGGCTTACCTCAGAAGAATGAACTTGGAAACTTGAAACTTGGCCACACGGCACTACTCAAACTTTTAACTAATTAAGTGACTCGAAATTACAATTATATTTCGAGTCTCGTTCTTCGAGATCACAACGTAGTACCGCTACTTCCGCTAGGTCGCGCCACAAGTTTTAGAGTATTTGTAAAAAGGAATACGCTCGGAGCGCCCCACGCGCCACCGCATAACCACGTCTTCATAACGTTTTTTGTGCTAAGACGCAACACAAGTTAAAGAAAGTTATTACCGGATTTAACGGTTATTTCCCAACAAAGGAACAAAAATTCGTCATACACGGTTACAGACGAGTCTAGTACCCACTTATAAAAATGGGTAAAAACAAGAAACGTCACAGAGAAGAATACTCAGAGGATAAGATTCGTGAAAAGATACGGAGGTTAGAAAGAAAAATCCAACATGGACGAAGTCGCGAACCATCCAACAGTTCGAAAGCAGGTAAAAAAAAAAAACACGATTTTCGGCGGCGTGGTCTCTTTATGAATGAGACGCGTCCGCGCGTTCGTTGGGTATTTTTAGGGCTGACAAGATTTGCACGTAGGAGGCAATAACCGTCAGTGCCTCTATGAATGTTTATGCCTTCCAGACAAAATGACCGAAGACAACGAAAATCGAAACCCAAATTTGCAAGATGACATTCTTGTTGGAGAAATATTGCCAGACCAAATACCTGACCGACAATTCAAGGTTAGAGCCACTGAAGCTGACATGGATGACCTCTCTACAGACAATCCACTACAAGACGTAGATCCCGAAAACCCCAGGCCGTTGGTTGTCGAAGCACAACCTTCAACCTCGAAAGAATTAGATGACGAAACGAGGAAAGTGCTCGGGGTTGACCCAATAATGAAAAGAGTTGAAGATTTAGATCTTCATTCAGATCTGGTGTCTCGTTGGACGTCATACTTGACAGAAGGTTTGTCAAAAGAGATCATGGACGATCTGCTATTGAAGCATTCAAGGAAAGGAAATATTGCTTTGGAAGCGCCAATCCTAAACCAAGAGATAGCAGCCATTCTTAACGAAGCTGGTTTAAAAAGAGATAATCTCTTTATCCAAGAACAAAAATGGACTGGCACAGCCCTTTCATCACTGGGCTCAGCTATCACTATGATTTTGAGAGGTGAGGATGAGCCGGTGGATCGGTTACAACTTCTCGAATACCTGGCCGATGCAGGAATGTGTTTAACACAAGTACATCGCCAGATCTCGCTAGCCAGGAAGGCCTTCATAGCGCCTGTGTTAACAAAATCAACTAAGGAGTTACTACAAAAAACAACTCCAGGTGACTATCTTTATGGAAATCACCTCGCAGATGCCATTAATTCTGCTAAGTCAACGGAAAAGTTGGCAAAAGAAATAAAATATCAGAACACGCCAACTCCCTCCACGAATATGGCAAAAAAGCCCTTTACAAGACCAGGAGCACGGTCTTTAAACCGGAAAGGCCCTTATACAAAACAGGGGATGACGTATCAGGGCCAAAGGACAAGCCAAACAAAGTCGAGATACACAAGAGGCGGACCCCACAGAACCAACTACAACAACCAAAACAGGAATCAACCAACACGTCAGGATCAACGGCGTCACTAAATCAAGAGGTGAGAATAGCGGGTCGATTAAGAAACTTCATCCAAACCTGGAAAAATATCACACAGGATAAATTTATCCTAGAGTGTATAAAAGGTTACAAAATTCCATTTACTAAACCTGTCTATCAAAATGTTAGTTATATAAGAGTTTTTTCCGCGGGGGAAAAAAGAGAGGTAAGCAAACAGATTAAAAAATTGTTGGCTAAGGGTGCCGTTACTAGGTGTAGACCAGTAAAGGATCAATTTTTGTCCCCTTTCTTCTTAGTCCCTAAGCCAAATGGCAGCAAACGCTTCATATTGAATCTCAAAGGGCTAAATCAGTTTATAGAAACGTCTCATTTTAAAATAGAGGACTTAAGGACAGTAACAAAACTTATCTCAAAAAATTCATATATGCTCAATCTAGACCTTAAGGATGCATATTTCTTGATCCCTGTAGACGAGCAAAGTAGAAAATACTTACGTTTCATCTTCGAAGGCCAAATATTCGAATTCACATGCATGCCTTTTGGACTGTGTACAAGTCCCTTTGTATTTACCAAGGTAATGAAGCCTGTAATTATCTGTTTAAGAGAGTCGGGTCAAGTCTCAACCATTTACCTAGATGATTTTCTCTGCATAGCCAATACCTTCCAAGATTGTTTAGTTAATGCACAAAGAACCAGGGAGCTACTCTCATCCCTAGGTTTCATACTTAATGAAGAAAAAAGCATAACTATACCGAGTACAAAGTGCAAGTATTTAGGATTGATCATACATTCTGCGAACTTGACTTTAGAATTACCAGAAAATAAGAAACTCTCACTTGTCAAAATGATCGAGACCTTTCTAAAAAAGATTAAATCTAGTATCAGAGATTTCGCTCATGTTTCGCTCATTGGCTCATTGATCGCAGCCTGTCCAGCGGTAGTGTATGGCTGGCTTTACACTAAATCCTTAGAGCGTGAAAAATTTTTAGCCCTAATTTTACATAACCAAGACTATGAACAAGAAATTACGATTTCAAAAAGTGCTCGCGCAGAACTACTCTGGTGGAAATCAGTAATTCCATCGGCCAAAAACCCCATCAGACAATTTATTTTTGCAAAGGAAATATACTCCGATGCGTCCACCACAGGTTGGGGCGCGCATTGTGAGCAGGAAAATACTCACGGGTTTTGGTCAGCACATGAAAAGGCGTTGCATATTAACCATCTCGAATTAATCGCAGCCTTTCTCGCACTTAAATGCTTTGCCACAGAGTTACATGATTGTGAAATTCTCCTCAGAGTGGATAACACCACTGCGCTATCTTATATAAACAGGATGGGGAGTATACAATATCCCACACTAAATAGACTGGCCAGAGACATTTGGCTTTGGTGTCAATTGCGAAGAATTTGGGTGTTTGCGGCCTACATACCATCTCGTGACAATGTAGACGCTGATAGAGAATCTAGAAGGGATAATATCGATACGGAGTGGGAGTTGGCCGACTTTGCTTTTAGACGAATCGTGAAAAAATGGGGAACCCCTGAAATTGACCTTTTTGCATCAAGGTGCAATACAAAAGTCAAAAAATTTTGCTCTTGGAAGAGGGATCCCGAAGCCACAGCTATAGATGCATTCACCATTAATTGGAAACATTATTCCTTTTATGCCTTCCCCCCTTTTGCGTTAATATTGAGAACATTAAACAAAATAAAACAAGAAAAAGCATCAGGCATTGTTGTCGCGCCTTATTGGCCGACACAACCCTGGTTTCCCATTTTCAAGTCTATGTTAGTTGGAGACTTAGAAATTTCTTCACCGTCATCTAATCTGCTATTGTCCCCATGTAGGTCTCTGTGTCACCCCCTGGCCAATCAGCTTACCCTGGTTGTAGGGAGGCTATACGGATAGCCTACGCACGGCAACATTTATCAGAAGAATCCATCAACATACTAATAGCCTCACTCACAGATTCAACGATTCGGCAATATAATTCCGGACTAAAAAGATGGTGGCAATTTTGTGAAAACACACATCTTGACCCCTTCCAACCGACCGCAAACACAGTGGTCTCCTTCTTAACAGAACGTTTTCAAGCTGACGCCTCATATGGAACATTAAATTCAGAACGATCTGCCATTGCCTTAATCAGTTCAAGCGAATTTTCAAATGACCCGATTGTGAGCCGATTTTTCAAAGGACTTTTCAAATTGCGACCCACCAAACCTAAATACAACTCTATCTGGAATACAGAAACAGTATTGAAATGGGCAGAAACCTTGGAACCGGTTGAATCATTAGACCTGAAGTCATTAACTTATAAATTAGTTATATTGCTCGCTCTGGGAACTGCTCATAGGGTACAAACCCTATCCCTAATAAAAATAAATAATATCACTACCTTGTCAGATGGGGTTGAAATAAGAGTCACTGATCCAATCAAAACTACCAAAGTAGGTTCATCGTTACCTCAATTTTTCCTACCCTTTTTCAAGGAGAGAAAAGCAGTTTGCGTACCCTACTTAAAATGAGCGATAGGTTACCGGATCGCAAAGTTTCCGGGTTTATCCCGAATTTGGGTCCGGGTGGTAGTGATAAGAATCCTATCCTGATTCATCCGGGTAATATCCAGCAATTACCACCCCTGCTGGGAACCGGTTCTGTCCGGTTTTTGCACGGGAATTATTACCCCGGTGGGACCGGTTCTGTCCGGTTTTTGCACGGGAATTACTACCCCAGTGGGAATCGGGTTCTATCCGGATAGTATCCCCGCACTGGTTAGCTACCCAGGTGGGGTTCTATCCGGATAGTATCCTCACCTAGGTGGCTACCCAGGTAGGGTTCTATCCGGATAGTATCCGGGATACCTAGGTTTACATGAAAGTTTACATCAAGGTTTACATTAAAACTGTTTATTATCACAATTAATAACATAGGAGTAATCTCCTCTTTTCATGCACATTATCTTATATTATCACGTACGTCTAACTTCATTATAGACTCACATAATTATCTCTTTTTCTTCATCAGGTACGTCGTTTGACTTAATATCGTTATAGGAATATAATCTCTAATATTTTGTATAAAAATTCAAGATATCTTATTATCACTTCATAATATCTTGTTCATGCACGTACGTCTAACTTCATTATAGACTCACATAATTATCTCTTTTTCTTCATTAGGCACGTCGTTTGACTTAATATCGTTATAGGAATATAATCTCTAATATTTTGTATAAAAATCCAAGATATCTTATTATCACTTCATAATATCTTCTTCATGCACGTACGTCTGACTTTATTATAGACTCACATAATTACATCTCTTCTTCATCAGGCACGTCGTTTGACTCCGTTATGGGAACATGATCTCTCCAACTCTTCTTCGTAAATCTTTAGCTCGCACGCACACATCACACATCGCCGAAAATCTGTAACACATATATTACAATTTTAGATATCTAGTCAACGCGAATTTTGAGTTTGAGTTCTAAATGAAATCAAACATTGATTGCTTCCACGTGACCCATGGAAGAAAAAACAGCTCCATTAGACGAAGCTTGCTTTATCGCAGCCAGGAGAAAGCTAATGGAAATATTGAGAAAATGCATGATTTATATTTTTTCAGTCGATAAAAACTAAAATAAATGTTTTCGTAAATTCTGGCAATTAATTTCAATCATTAAAGTAGTCGACGAAACAATAAAAAAAAAAAAAACTAAATTCACAAACGAAGCCCTTTATTTTTTCTTCGTTATTATTTCTCCAGAGAATTTGAATGCAAACTTTGACAGGGGTGTAGATATTTTTTCGTCGATTTCATGCTTTCAAACGACCCCCCTAAACATACCCTTTTAGTGCGAAGGAGTATAATAGTTACCGCATTTAAATCGTCCTCCACCTGCCCACTCGGATCTTCATTACGAAATGAAGACTCATTGAACGAACTTATAAATGACATTGTGCTGGGTGTTGAGCTTCTGCTGTTGTTTCTATTCGTATCACCTGGAAACAACAAATGACCGAATAAATTAACGGAATGTCAGTAGAAACACATGTTAGAGTTATATATAGTTGTCGAAATTAGATGCCGTTGTTTCTACTCGTATCACCTGGAAACAACAAATGACCGAATAAATTAACGGAATGTCAGTAGAAACACATGTTAGAGTTATATATAGTTGTCGAAATTAGATGCCGCATCTAGGGTGGCAGGTATTATGTATATAACTTAATCATATGTACCTAGTACGATCGTTTTGGTATCAGAATCGATCTGTACGTCTTCCATCTTCGATTTTTCGCGTTCTGCAGACCCATCCATCTCTGCAGACGTGTCAATAATTAGTCTCTGTGAGTTAACTTTGTCAGAATCGTCGTTACTCGCCCGGATGCTAACCGATCGTGAGGCCTGTAGTACTGCTTATCGTGCCTGTCACACTCAAAACAGAAATCTCATTTTTTATTTAAAAAATACTATTGAAATATTTCATAGTTTTTGTTTCATTTATTTTATAATACTGTCCTTTATGTGAGGTTAGGTTAGAAAAACGCGTAAATCATGCTTGCGTTATATAAAAAAAAAAAATATATATATATATATACCTTTTCTAGCAGCTCGTCCACGTACCCCACAGGCAGGTCCATCCCCTTCTCCATCGTTTGGCTTAGATTCACTCTGGCATCATCCTCAATAGTCGTTATTGTTGCTGCAATCGTGAACAAACCCATTAGAGAACGTACATTGAAATCGAACGCGTCAACAACTGCGGTCTCACAGTTTTATACATTACAGAACGAACGTACTACATGATTAGCCGTTGCATTAACGATGGCTGTACTCGCAATGGTGACTTCATTCCCGAGAGCCGTCTCGACGTTTTCGACGGTGAACGGCCATTGCGAGCACGTGGGCCTGGCCCTATTAGCTCTATCCATCGCTGATAACTTCGTATTATTCAAGTCCGAAATACTCGATCACTTTTTGTAATCACTTCACACGTACATATATCACTTCTATTATCACCTCACTTCTATTATCACCTCACTTCGAAATTCCTCCAGACTATATCACTTAAATCCCTTCGACAAGCATGCGGCTACGCGTGATCAGCTTCGACCATATTGCGATGTGCCTCGTTGGCACGTCGAAGAAGGCGGTAACATACTCGACTAATCAAATGAGTAATGTAAATCGCAACTTTCTATAACCCAAGAAAAAGATTCTTGGACGATATAGCGTGCATGACTGTTTCAGAAAAGATTAAATTTCTGGATTCACCGCCTCAACGCGCAAGATATTATATTAATACATTTATATATCCATATACGCAGCGACAGTCGGCGCTATATGGATAGTCGTTTGAACTACTTAGTCGTATAGCGTCGCATCGGACGTTAATTCAAACCGCGTAGACATATATTTACGTTCCTGAACGCACTCAAGCCGACACACGCTGTCGGCGTGACGTCACTTCTCCGCCTATGCCGACACACACTGTCGGCGTGACGTCACTTCTCCGCCTATGCCGATACACACTGTCGGCGTGACGTTACTTTTAGCGAAGATTACTTTTTTCCATAATTTTGCATGATTTCATTACAGGAAAAATAATTTGTGTCTTGCCAGTCTTTTTCAGTTTCATTTTTTGAAGTGACGTCACGCCGACAGTGTATGGGCTTGAGTGCGTTCAGGAACGCCGAGAGACACAATTTCCGTATATGGGGATATATCGGCCATTACAGAAAAAGAAGAAGAAAAATAAAGTGGCCGCGTACTGTGAGAAGAAGATATAATATGGGTAATTGGCGGTATCAGCCACATTGCCTGCGAGTGGATTAATTATATAATAATATCATAGTGCAGTGCAGTGCATTGGATCCACATCATACGGTGAGTATAGCGTGTGTATAATGTATATATATATATATATATATATATATATATATATATATATATATATATAAGTGAGCTATGGAGCAATGCTATTTTGAGGTTATTTGTTGATTATCGAATATAACATGGCGCGTTTCGATCAGGACAGAAATTTTGAGGTTATATTGATACGTGACACATACTGTATATCCAAATACAGGTACGCGTATAATATTAACAGATTTTCAATGCTTCGCTGTACGCCTGCGAGTGGAAAGTAACGGAATCATTCATGTACCATGCAGCTGTGAACATCAGGGACATTCTGTAAATTATAACTTATTGTAGTCTGCGGTCTTGGGGGAGCTTCGCTTATTCGTTGGATAGATGCGAACTTATCTATATTCTGAATTCTATATTTTCAGATATGAGTGAGCCACCTGCCAAGCGGCGTAAGCTCTTATACTTTCCTGACGGAACGCGGATACCATCTAGGGAAACATTGCGGCGCAGAAAAAACCTATTGAAGGCAGCTAGAGAAGCGCGTGAGTTAATTCAGTATAGAAACACTATATAAACTTAATGCGAGTGTATAAATGATGTATCGAATGAAAAGGCCAAATGCATTGCTGCGTTCTTACAGCGTTCAGCAAACGGGTTGATAACCGTCATACTAAGAAGCACGAAGGGAAAACAGAAGATGGACCGAACGAAGGGGATTGCGAAGCACCTGAAGCTGCGCCACCTACGTCATCGGCATCGAAGAATGTGGAGACAGCTGACCGCGTCGAAGAACCGCAGTCGCACATCAGCGGTGAACTTATATTATACAGCTGACAGATTACTTCATGTATATATGGTATATGTAGTACACTGATATACCCTATAACAGCTATTACGCTCTATATATAAGTAATACATTTATTTATATATAGTGAGCGAAGCAGCATCTTCCCCCGACGTTGGTCAAGCCTCGTCGTGCTACAGTGATTTCTGCAGCGACAGCAGCAGTGACCCACCGAGGGATTGTGAATCGTCGGATGACTCGTCACCGACGACAGCACCGAGCATGAACGAAGACTTGATGTTAGAGGACTCCGATTCACAAGGATTCAACGTGAGAAGATTGAAGGATTTCATACTTCGCGGAGGCGACGCTGTTATGTTTACAGAATCGAAGCTAATGGTGTGGCAAGTTTTGATAATAATACTTACGCTTAGCAATACTTGTGCGTTGAGCACTGTAGCGAGACGAGCCTTGATCGAAGCGACAAAATTATTTGCTGGTCCCGCGTTTCGTCATTGGAATATTACCGATTATGAGATATCTCAAGTGTTAGATCCACCCGATGAGATGACAAAGTATCATTTTTATTGCGAAGTATGTTTTAAAAAATTGGAGCGACCGACGACAAAACGTCGGTTTACGAATCACGAGGCAGTTTGTGAGCAATGCTCGATAAAGTATAATTTGTCACTGGAGTCACCCAATTATTTCATAACTCTGAAACTCAAGTTTCAGATAACTTCGTTGCTTAACTTGCCAATAATTCAGAAGGGTCTTTTGGAAAATATCGCGAGGATTCGTCATGGTCAAGCTATAATTGGGGATAGTACGATGGAAGATGTTTACGATAGCCTGTTGTACAGAAAATTATTGTCACAGACGGACGAGAATGACAAACTTCTGACTTACAGTTTTAATACCGACGGGGCGCCTTTGTTTAACAGTTCTAAAAGAAGTTTTTGGCCTGTTCAACTTGTTGTGAACGAACTGCCTCCAAAGATTCGCTTCAGGTATCCGTTACTCGTAGGTTTATTGATAGTAAAGAAAGAACCGTCGCCCGATTTGATCAATACTTTCTTGAAGTCGTTTGCGGAGGAAGCGAACAAGTTAAATACCGAAGGTTTTGAAATGAAGGTGGACGGAGAGAGCGTACATTTTTTATTAAAGCCTCTATTATGTAGCGTCGACAGCGTCGCTCGCCCCATTCTACAAAATAGGTTACAGTTTAATGGATACCATGGGTGTTCCTGGTGTTATTCGATGGGTACGCATACACACGGTTGCGTACGGTTTCTCATGGAAGAGAACGATTCGGCGGACCGAGGGCATAGGGATTATGTGGAGGACTGTAGGGCGGTAATTAGGAAAAGAGGGTCAACGATGTCCAAAAAAAAGACAAGAGTGAACGTACGGGGCGTTAAAGGCGATTCGATTCTGCGACATTTGAAGGACTTTGATATGATATGGGGGTTTGCCCGAGACTACCTCCATGCGGATTTAGCCGGTGTAGTAACGCAATTGACGAATATGTGGTCCGATAGTCAATGTCCTATCCGGTTGACGAAGAAGGAATTTGAGGAGGTGAATGAAAGACTGATGAAGATGACTCCGCCGCGAGAAGTTCATCGACTTGTACGCCCGTTGAATACAGAAAGAGCAAAGTGGAAGGCGTCGGAATGGCGCAGCTGGTTACTGTTTTATGCGATACCCTGTCTGTGGGGGATACAGTCGGACCTCGTTATAAGACTACGCGTTATAAGACTCTTCCCCTCAATTTGTTGAAACTCGCTCGAAACGCTTCCCCCACCAACAATTCAATTAAAATTTTGTGCCGCAACCTCGCTATAAGACTAACGAACAGTACGACTAAAAGCGAGATAAAATGTATACATATGTACATAAATACAACGCAAAACGGCGATAGTCTTATAGCGAGGCTTGGGCGCAAACACTGTTAAGCACAATAGTGGGGGAACCTCAATTCTAAGAATTTTTTCCCCTACAGCCCCGAACTAGTCTTATAACGAGGTCCGACTGTACTACCGGATTACGCTTTGCAACACTTTGCTTTGTTGTCTAGAAGTATATTGTAACTTTCTAGGGGTTTTATATTAAGTTATTTTCTAATGTACCTCCTAGTGAGGTACAGAGCTAACTTAACCCCAGGATATGCTCTCCGAGTGAGAGTTACCCTAAGTCCGGGTGTGTTCTTTTCTATTTATTTAGAACTCGATTGTGGTATAAAAATTAAGAATATCCCTGTACCCTATATTATCTGAGTCGTTTTAGCAATTATACTGAACTAAGAACCTCGCTGAGAAAAGATCCCTTCAGCGTCGTCTCGGTACAGTTTCACCGCTCTACCTGATTGGTTTGTCTTAAATAGTTTGCTCGGTCTGAGAATCTCGCTGAGAAAAGATCCCTTCAGCGTTGTCTCTGACTTTGCTAGCTATTTCTAACGATTCCCTAACGATAATAACTCGACTAAATAAGGAATCTCGCTGAGAAAAGATCCCTTCAGCGTTGTCCGAATTCAGCTTCGTTATTCTACCTAGCTCCTAACAAATAACTACGTCAGACTGAGAACCTCGCTGAGAAAAGATCCCTTCAGCGTCGTCTCTTGTCTGATTTCGCTATTTCTAACGTTCCCTAACAATAATAACTCAACCAAATAAGGAATCTCGCTGAGAAAAGATCCCTTCAGCGTTGTCCGAATTCAGCTTCGTTATTCTACCTAGCTCCTAACAAATAACTACGTCAGACTGAGAACCTCGCTGAGAAAAGATCCCTTCAGCGTCGTCTCTTGTTTGATTTCGCTATTTCTAACGTTCCCTAACAATAATAACTCAACCAAATAAGGAATCTCGCTGAGAAAAGATCCCTTCAGCGTTGTCCGAATTCAGTTTCGTTATTCTACCTATTTTTGTTTTATCTAAGTTTTCTAAATTTTAATTAAACAGAGAATGGATTCGGAAAGATTAGTTTTAACGAAGTGGTTATATTGATAGTGACATATGTTGACACATAAGTCATTTATTGAAAATAATATGTTTGCGTTTGATGTTATAAAGGTTTTGAACATAAAAATAATTAAAGGATAATTTTATAATTCTATGTTTTGATTATTTCTAATTTCTCTAGTTTTTAGTTGAAATTAACAGTTTATCGTTAAAGTTATCTTAATTAATACGATATAAAATACTCTTGATTTTATTCTTTGATATTTGGTGATTTGATATAATTCAATATAAAATACTCTTGATTTTATTTGATCAACAAAATGGTGGCTTGATATAAAATACTCTTGATTTTATTCTTTTCTTTTTTCTCTGGTAGCACGGCTGCTTTAGCACAATACTCCAATTATATAAGCGTTTAATATAAGCGTTATTATAAGCGACTTTATAAGCAATTCTACAAACGATTCTACAAACGACTCGCACGGCTGCTTTAGCTCAACTGCGGTCTGATAGACTCTATACGTGTGACACGCACGGCTGCTTTAGCTCAACTGCGGTCCTTGAGCTCGGTGTTACCGCCTTTTTATAGTTAGTTACGGCGTAGTATGTGTTGACGCGGGGTCCCCTCGCCTATACTTCACCTACTAATGTGCGCAGCTATCGCCTGTCGTCTGCTGTAAATATGCTATACTCGTTACATGGCCTGTGCTATAGTCTCGTTACTTGGAATATGCTATAGTTGAGTCGCGCTCTATGCTATAGTCTAGTGGCGTTAGGCTTGAAACGTTACAATATATACACTTTTAAAAGCGAGCATTACAAAAGCAGATTTAAGGAAGGTGGAGTTTGATTTGCAGCGATTTGTCATTGTGTTTGAATTGCTATACGGTGAAAAATATATGACATTTAACGTAAATTCTCTCAAGCATTTAGTAAAATCCGTTAGACATTGCGGTCCGCTTTGGGTGACGTCGACTTTTCCGTTCGAAGGTTCGATACGTAATTTGAAGCGTTTTGTGCATGGACCCAAGGGGGTGTATCAACAAATGTCTAAAAGAGCCGTACAGATGAACATGATCAATAATTTGGTTGACGAATTAGAAGATTCTCCTGCCTCTTTGATGCTTTACGACTCATTGACCGGAAGGTATGGAGCACGGAGGGCGTCGTGTCGTCGAACTAGGGATGGAGTTGCGTTGATCGGTAGGGGTTATAGATACCGAAATGATAATAACTAAGTAAGATGTGAAGAAGATGAAGCTGGTGACGTTATTCGGTTCAAACGTTGTATCAAATCTGGCACAGTGGTCACTAGTCTTGCGTACGAAAAGGCGAAAAAATCTAACGATACGGTGTTTCGTGATAAACGCGGCGTCTTTGTCCAAGTATTGTACCTGCTATATCGCGATGAGACCGCGTTCGCTAAAGTATCCTGCTTCGAAGCGAGAAATGTGGTGGTACCGAATATGGGTAGAAATCGTCCAAACTTCGAGGATTGCCCTATTGTGCTAAAAGATGTAGTTGTAAGTAACTTGTTTACACTAAGCGAAGAAGCATATCGTACGACTGAGATACCGGTAACAGATTTAAGCGAGAAGTTTGTTGTAATGAAGTTTGATGGGAAAACCTACGTTTCAGGGTTGCCGAATACCTTTGAAATTCAATAGAATAAATGTATAGTCGAGGTGTTAATATACGTGATTAAAGCGAGAAGTGTGTTGTAATGAAGTTTGATGGGAAAACCTACGTTTCAGGGTTGCCCTATTATGATAAAAGATGTAGCAAGTAACTTGTTTTCGATAAGCGAAGAGGCATAGCGTACGACTAAGATACCGGTAACAGATTTAAGCGAGAAGTGTGTATTGTAAAGAGATTACAAATCTCATAGTTGTGGATTATATGATGTACTATATATTTACGACTGGTTGTTAATACAACTAAAAGAGGATTTATGATTTCGTAATTATTAATTGATTTTCATTTAGAGATGAGACAAAAATATATGAAGTATACATGTAATATAAAAATATCTATTGTATATTTAGCAGTCAAGCGATAAATGTCTATAAATATGTGATAATATATTAACGACTGTTATACTCTATATGCATTGTGTGTTAATTGTGTTATATCGATGTTCACGCGACGATTTGCAGGACCCGAACCGGACAGACACGGACAGATAGCGAACTTGGACTTATAAAATGGACAAATAGTGAACTTGGACTTAGAAATTTGCGGTGGTTTCTTCGGTGCCGGACCGAAACTCGACAGAAACGAACAGATAGCGAACTTGGACTTAGAAAATGGACAAATAGCGAAATTGGACTTAGAAATTTGCGGTGGTTTCTTCGGTGCCGGACCGAAACTCGACAGAAACGGACAGATAGCGAACTTGGACTTAGAAAATGGACAAATAGCGAAATTGGACTTAGAAATTTGCGGTGGTTCCTTCGGTGCCGGACCGAAACTCGACAGAAACGGACAGATAGCGAACTTGGACTTAGAAAATGGACAAATAGCGAAATTGGACTTAGAAATTTGCGGTGGTTCCTTCGGTGCCGGACCGAAACTCGACAGAAACGGACAGATAGCGAACTTGGACTTAGAAATTTGCAGTGGTTTCATCGGTACCGGTTCGAAACCCGACAACGACGGACAGAGAGCGGACTTGGACTTAGAAATTTGCGGTGGTTTCTTCGGTGCCGGACCGAAACCCGACAACGACGGACAGAGAGCGGACTTGGACTTAGAAATTTGCGGTGGTTTCTTCGGTGCCGGACCGAAACCCGACAACGACGGACAGAGAGCGGAATTGGACTTAGAAATTTGCGGTGGTTTCTTCAGTGCCGGACCGAAACCCGACAACGACGGACAGAGAGCGAAATTGGACTTTGAAGAATTTCGCCCTCGGATGATTTCCGGATAAGCCCGGATAGAACGCCGAGCTTGCAAAAATGAAACCGAACGAATTAAGGACAGGAACGGACAGGTTTCCGGACAAGTTTTTTCTAAACGACGAAATAAGGATAGAA
The DNA here is from genome assembly GCA_944452935.1 of Rhogogaster chlorosoma. Lineage (NCBI taxonomy): Eukaryota > Metazoa > Arthropoda > Insecta > Hymenoptera > Tenthredinidae > Rhogogaster > Rhogogaster chlorosoma. The sequence goes on along the minus strand of OX101801.1, from coordinate 5,918,681 downwards.
CCGGACAAAGTGTAATACGATTCGTATTAGGAATCCTTTACGGAATCCTATTCGGTTCTATCGATTCCTGTCAGGCTTTTTTACCAGGGTAGCTAAAACGATTTGAGCTTACCTAGCTCTAACGAAAGACCTACGAAAGGACATCAGAAACTTATTTATTACGATGAAAAAACCTTATTGCGCGGCTTCAACTCAAACGTTGAGCAGGTGGATAAAAACATGTTTAATGCAGGCAGGTCTGGATAAGAGATTTACGGCACACAGTACGAGACACGCTGCGGTCTCGACGGCCGAGTTAAAAGGGATAGATATAGGTATTATCAAATCTACGGCAGGCTGGTCTGAACAGTCCCAAGTTTTCGCAAGATTTTATAAAAGACATATTGAATCAGACCCAGGCATATTTGTGTCACGTCTGCTACGTGATGAATGACCAAAGAAATATTAAAGTTCCTACTATAGTTTGTATTATCATTTGTATGTCTCACTTCGAATGTGCAATAAAAATATCTGTCAAAAATGAAAAAGGGGAAGTATAAAATACAGATAAAACTCTAAACATCTACGTTGTGATCTCGAAGAACGAGACTCGAAATATAATTCAAAATCAAACGAACTTACCTTAAGTGAAGTTCGATTGGAATTATATGAGAAGTCTCGTTCGAGATGATCACAACCCACCCACTGCTCCTAAAAAATTCCTCGCTTCCCAACCCATAAACCCCTTTTTCTTTCATTTTTGAAAGAAGCTTTAAAAGTTATGAAGACGTGGTTATGCGGTGGCGCGTGGGGCGCTCCGAGCGTATTCCTTTTTACAAATACTCTAAAACTTGTGGCGTGACCTAGCGGAAGTAGCGGTACTACGTTGTGATCATCTCGAACGAGACTTCTCATATAATTCCAATCGAACTTCACTTAAGGTAAGTTCGTTTGATTTTGAATTTTAAAGAAAAGACTCGATACGGTACGGTACGAAAATACAGCGTGTGTCGCAGCCGACAGTCGAGCGTAGAAGAGAAGGATCGTTGGTAGCTCCTTAGGCTCGCTAGGTGAGGTGGTGCGAATCCTGTATTCCTGAACGGAACGATTTTGGCGTAAGTCGGTGATTGGCCTAATCGGTCGTCATGAGTGGCGCAGATCTAACGGACGTTAGGTGCGCGTCACGTTAGATTCTGGCTGACGGATTTTGTTTTCCCTTGTACCTTGCTGCTAATCGGTCGCATCCAGACAGCGTACCGATCGCAGACGACATATGTCGCCGCGCCAATTTTCGAATTCATGTTCGTGCGCTGATTGAATCGTGGTCTTAGATGGGAGTTGAATTTTCCTCTATCGTCGTCTTTGCTTACTCCCTGGCCGTTGTCGACTAGGAGAGGGTTTTCAGTCGTCCACTCACCAGAAGCTTTCCTAACTGTAGACCCGTTGCCGCCGCGGAAGGTCACCAGAACCTCCTCACACGAGGCGATCTCGTCGTCGAGACGATATTCGTGAGCTTTCTGGGCCAACACGGTACCGTACGCTAGCCAGGAGGGTAGATGGTACTCCGTGGTTCAGCACCTGGCTGATTAGTCGGCGATGCAGGAGGCTTTTTCGGGCTACTCGGTTCACCCAGCCCTGTACGCTGGCATCGCGGCATCCACTTCTTGGCACGATCTCGATAGACTCGACTCGAACTCAGCTGACCTTGGTGGGTTGCTCCCTCGATGGTAGATCAGCTCGACGTAGAGTACAATTTTCATAGAGAGAGGAAATACAAAATACAAAAAATTAGAAATAATTCTATCCTGCCTAATTCTGTCTTGACGAAATCTGGGTATCCTGCCAACCGCGCGCACACGCCGCTGTTTTCCGTAACCCCTGGGACGCTTGCACAAAGTGCAACGTCACAAGATATGTGGTTGCTCACCCGCTACTGCTTGCATTTTAGTAACGTTCAATGCTGGTTTGGGAAGCCTAACGCGTCCAGGTGGTGCTTTTTGAGCGTTGCTCAGAGTTCCAGTAACGCTGCATTTTTTCATCACGTCGGCGGTGAATATTAAAGCAGCCACTCTGGCGATGAATATTCGCGGCCTTAATGTATGCTTGTACCTCAATTTATCGTAGTCCGCACGATTGATCCACTCGCCGAATCCCGCGTGCACCTGCAGCATAATATACATCGTGTTTTATACATAACTGTACTGGATGATTAATATACATGAAATATATATAAATTGCATACCATATATATATTAACAAAAATATACAGTGCGATTCTGTGGAAAGTTGGGAGCCGTGTGGGTAGGCAACCGGCGTATTCACCGAAACGGCAACGCTGTCGTAGGGATAGTCGAACGTCTGCATCTACAGATGACATAGCGGCAGCTTTCACGTCGTTTGGTCAGAATCAAGTGACAGAATGACATATTTGAGGTTGATCGTAATATAACTAGTAAGACAGCGGGAATCGATATTCATTCGTGAAGAAGTGGTAACGAATTAGCGAATTGATTGCAGATGTCGATTTCTTTCGATTCGAGGTTGATCGTAATATAACTAGTAAGACAGCGGGAATCGATATTCATTCGTGAAGAAGTGGTAACGAATTAGCGAATTGATTGCAGATGTCGATTTCTGTTTATTCGCAACGTTATTCGGGTCTAAACAACCCTCGGGGTGAAATTTACGAATCATTCTAATGAAGGTAACCAACAAATGTCAAACGATAATAATTCGTAATAAAGTCGTGGTAAAGTTACGAATTGATCGCAGATTCGGAGTTATGTTTATTTGCAAAATTATTTACAAGCTAGCAGTTCCTCGATGATGGACTGACTCGTCGCATCACGTCGACAACTACGGTCAGGAACACAGCGATGTAAATTCGATACAACAAGCAATCTACGAGGCATCTCTGACGTAGCAGCAAACCCCAAATTTTTTCACCTCCTAATAATTTGAATGCACAGTTTTGCGGAAATACTGCGCATAGTTCCAGAAGACGGTCAGAAGCTTATCTCGAAAGTTTCTCAAGAAGTCGGCATGTCGTCGGCACAACGCATTTAGTTTATTGTTATTGTACTACGTTGAATGAATAAAAAATGTTATTACATGATAGAAACTCATTGTAATGTAATCATTTTTACAAATATGCGACGCTTTATTCCACTCAGCTATCAAAGGCACAATTACGTTTATTTACAGAACAATACTTTCAATTAATTAATTCCTCGCTGAGACTTCTACAAGATTATCGGTAGGCAAACAGGTGATCTTTGATTCGTAAATTTCACCTCGAGGGTTGTTTGGACCCAAATAATGTTGCAAATAAACAGAAATCGACATCTGCAATCAATTCGCTAATTCGTTACCACTTCTTTACGAATTAATATCGATCCCCGTTGTCTTACTCGTTATATTACGATCAACCTCAAATATGTCACTCTGTATGTTGATTCTGACCCAACGAAGTGACAGCTGTCGCTACGTCATCAATAGGTGCAGACGTTCGACTGTCCCTACGACAGCGTTGCCGTTTCGGTGGAATACGCCGGTTGCCTACCCACACGGCTCCCAACTTTCCACAGAATCGCTCTGTATATGGGTCATTCCATGTCAATTCAACGACGTTGCGACGGTGACCCTCTTCGATTTTTTTGATTTTTTAATATGTTTTCATAGACGTAGAAAGAAGTCTTCAGCTAAATTTTCAGCTCTTTATCTCCACCCATCCCGGAGTCATCGATTTTTGCTTGAAAAGTGTATATCTTTGACTATAATTATGATAATCTTATTTTATAGGGGGTCATTTTTTTTCATTTCCAATGCACTTTCTGAAAAAAAATTAAAAAACTGAAAAAAAAATTTTTTTTCAACTTTTTGATGCTTTTTTGGACATTTTTTGTCAAAAAATGCGTTTTTCGTTCAAAGGGACACTTTTGATTTTTTCCAAAAAAATTCACAAAATTCTACGTTAAAAAACAAAATTTTTGAGCCATAACTCAAGATGGGCTTCAAATAACTTCTCGTAAAAAAAATTAAAAAACAATTTTTCTCTCCGTATAATAAATCAGAATCACAGAAAAAAAAAGTTTTTTAATTTTTTTCACTAGAAGTTATTTGAAGCCCATCTTGAGTTATGGCTCAACAATTTTGTTTTTTAACGTAGAATTTTGTGAATTTTTTTGAAAAAAATCAAAAGTGTCCCATTGAACGAAGAATGCATTTTTTGAGTAAAAATGGCCGAAGAAGCATCAAAAAGTTTGAAAAAATTTTTTTTTTCAGTTTTTTAATTTTTTTTCAGAAAGTCGAAGAGGGTCACCGTCGCAACGTCGTTGAATTGACATGGAATATATATATATATATGGGTCATTCCATGTCAATTCAACGACGTTGCGACGGTGACCCTCTCCGATTTTTTTGATTTTTTAATATGTTTTCATAGACGTAGAAAAAAGTCTTCAGCTAAATTTTCAGCTCTTTATCTCCACCCATTCCGGAGTCATCGATTTTTGCTCAAAAAGTGTATATCTTCGACTATAATTATGATAATTTTATTTTATAGGGAGTCATTTTTTTTCATTTCCAACGCACTTTCTGAAAAAAAATTGAAAAACTGAAAACAAAAATTTTTTTTAACTTTTTGATGCTTTTTCGGCCATTTTTAGTCAAAAAATGGGGTTTTCGTTCAATGGGACACTTTTGATTTTTTTCAAAAAAATTCACAAAATTCTATGTTGAAAAACAAAATTTTTGAGCCATAACTCAAGATGGGCTTCAAATAACTTCTAGTAAAAAAAATTGGAAAACAATTTTTTTTCTGTAATTCTGATTTATTATACGGGGAAAAAAATTGTTTTTTAATTTTTTTTACTAGAAGTTATTTGAAGCCCATCTTGAGTTATGGCTCAAAAATTTTGTTTTTCAACATAGAATTTTGTGAATTTTTTTGAAAAAAATCAAAAGTGTCCCATTAAACGAAAACCGCATTTTTTGACTAAAAATGGCCGAAAAAGCATCAAAAAGTTGAAAAAAAAAATTTTTTCCAGTTTTTCAATTTTTTTTCAGAAAGTGCGTTGGAAATGAAAAAAAATGACCCCCTATAAAATAAGATTATCATAATTATAGTCAAAGATATACACTTTTTAAGCAAAAATCGATGACTCCGGAATGGGTGGAGATAAAGAGCTGAAAATTTAGCTGAAGACTTCTTTCTACGTCTATGAAAACATATTAAGAAATCAAAGAAATCGAAGAGGGTCACCGTCGCAACGTCGTTGAATTGACATGGAATGACCCATATATACACTTGGAATACGTGTACGTTACGAATTTAGAGATGCTATATATAATTGATAGCGAATGCGTATACAATAGTTCATAATGTATTATATAATATAGTATACAGGGTGCGCCAAAATTAAGTGCGTAAAATGATAGGGGTAATAGAGGGGGTCGAGCTGAGTAAATCGACCCCAAGAACATGTGGTCTCCGAAGTCGCGTTCGCAAAATATGGCACGTTAAAAAATCTCGCTACACGCCGGAATTTAGGCAACCGAATACACAGCTGGCAGCAGTTAACAGTATTGTTGACAAGCGCGCTCGACTGCTGATGTAAACCATAACACTTTCAAATCTACGAATTTCAAATGTCAACACTCTTGGCATTCAATTTTACACATACACTGTAAAAAATGGGCGGTGTTGATTTGGTACGGTGTGAGTGGTTAAGGGATGCGGTGTTACGATCAGCACCATTTCGTTATTATAGTTAACCACATACACCGTTTTCGGTGTTGAGCAATATTATATCGAAATTTCAAAAAATTCAACACTAGGTTGAGTACCTGACCACATGTCACACAATTCCGTGAGGAACATACTCCTTTCGTGGAGTACTTATGGTGCGACATCAGTTCGGTGTCGTGATATTTCGAACTTGGTGTAATTTTCTCGTCCGAAGTTGCAGCAACGCACGATAGACACCGTCTGAGTGCTATTATTATTGATCGAATACCCCTGCGGTTTTGAATTGAACATTTTCTTGTGCACTTCTACATTACTTTGATGGTATTAGATGGTCTGTCAAACTCAAAAAATTTACAGTCTCAGAGAAAATTCAGAGAAAGAAACATTTTCATTAAAATCAGAGCGACTTTTCGCTGGAATTTTTATGGATTCCTCCAGAAATTTCTGAGATTAACTAAAATTTCTTACATTATCACTACTGAATAACGAATTTTTGGAATTTCCACAGAAATTATAATATAAATTGCTAAGTCAACACGTAGCATGTTGGCACTCTGTACTGTGTGAATATCACACGCAAAGTGTTATAAGTTAACTCCACTACACTTGTTCGTTTCATCGGTAACACCACTGGTATAGCACCCTAACACCAATCGCCTACGCTGATTTCATAGGCTAACACCGCATTGATATGCGAAAATCGTTGGATTCGAATTTCATTCCGGACGATGTTACAGCAGCACGATGCGTTTATTTTGTCTTGACTCATGCACATGCAGACTGTAACCTACAGTGTACCATGCTTGCGCCCTACTTTACAATGAGTTTTTCTGTGCTTCCACATTCAGTATTAGTACTGGAATTTTTACGACGTGATCCTAATAAACGTCAAATGTATTTCACGTGAAAGAATTAATATGAAACTTTTTTCATCGGCGTTATGTTTTGCTATATTAATTTCAGATTAGCTCCTGAATATTAAGAAATAAACGTGTACGTAGGTAAACGAATGTCAAAACATATACAGAAAAGTTTCTCTATTCCGCAAGCGTTATCGTGGTGTAGTGGTTAGAGCGTCTGACTGAAAAGTGAGCGTCCCCGGTTCAAATCCCTCGACTAATATAGGTTTAGGAAATAAAAAGATTAGGCTAACACGGCGAAGTGGTTACATGCGAAGCAACCGTGCTTTCCGTTCGGTGTGGATACGGAAAAATTGAGCCACATATAGTGTTGGAAAATATCTCGGTTCTGTGCTATGATCTTGATGTTTCGAACACCAACCTCGTAACACCGAACCCTACTTTTGGACCACTATAGACTATATCTCGGTGTCAGATTGGAGTAACCACATTTTGGTGTCATTATAATTAACCACCGTCTGGTGTCAAACATTTATGCACCGAATGGAGTAACTAATGATGTGTGGCTTTTTAACACTATCTTAACACCGGACGATTAACACCACCAGGTTACACCGAACAGGGTGGACCACTATAGAATCTGTAAGCAGTGTTGAATCTGTGTTAAATTCAACACCGCATTTTTTACAGTGTAAACATAACAACAAGTAACCAAGCTAGATGTAAAATTGTATGACAAGTGTGTTGACGTTCGAAATTCGTAGATTTGAAAGTGTATGGTTTACATCAGCAGTCGAGCGCGCTTATCAACAATACTGCTAACCGCTGCCTGCTGTGTATTCGGTTGCCTAAATTCCGGCGTGTAGCGAGATTTTTTAACGTGCCGTATTTCGCGAACGCGACTTCGGAGACCACATGTTCTTGGGGTCGATTTACTCAGCTCGACCCCCTCTATTACCCCTATCATTTTACGCACTTAATTTTGGCGCACCCTGTATATATCTATAGATCGATGTATAGTTACGTTACATGATTTTCGACGATATACGCGTACCTTCTGGTTTGCAACATCGATAAAACCCACCGGCATGTCTTCGCCCCGTTCAATTCTTCCTCGTATTTGAACTTTGGCTTCGTCTTCGACTTTCTCGATTGTTGCTGAAATTGAAACGTATATAATATAAGTTATACATATTAATGTATCACATAACGAATAAACCCGACCAACAATGCATCATGCACAAATAGTCCAGTCAAATTAGACCAATTTTCGACAAATAAAAACATTAATCGGTAAAAATCTGAATTTTAGTATACACGTTTACTGGGGCTTCCCATTGAACATACAAAAAGTCCCCGTCAAAACCTGTTGCGCTCGAGCCGCCATCTTGAAAAAAGGGTACACTTTTTCAGTTTATTGCCTATATCTCGGCAACTATAACTGATACGAAAAAATAGTTCAGATGAAAAATATAGTTTATTAAATTGCCCATAAAAAAGCTCATGAACATTTTTTTTGCATCTCCAATACTTCAGCTGTAATCCGACATCGAATAAAGAAGAAAGTCTCCTGAGCTCTTAAAGCTGTTGTGCAAATAGTTTTTGGCAGCTTCATGACCTGTAAAGATTATGAATAAATGACAAATAATTAAATTTATTGAAAATTGTGTTGGTATTTCTTATATATGGGGCATTCCATGCCAAATCGACCACTTCTGAACCCGACCCCTTTCGATTTAGCTGAAACTTTTGTACCTCTTTCTACCCCACTAAAGACGGTCCTCATAATTTTTTCAAATTTTTTTACCCAACCCAAACAAGTCGCTCTTTTTTTTTCAAATAGCCATAACTTCTTCAAAAATTGACTAATCGGGACGCTTTTTTTCCTAAAAAGTTTCGTTTTGGAATGTCCTTTTCAAAGATAAATACAAATAAACTTTCGGATGTCAAATTCTATAAAATATCTGACTTTTTTGAGAAAGATCGCCATTTTTTTTTTTTTTTTTGATTCCCCAAAAAACTTTGATTCATTCTGTGAATAATGCCACTAGGTCCAGAGTGGGCCGACTTTTCCTTCTATTTTTTTTTTTTTAAGGAAAACAAACTTCATTTTTTCTCAATTGTTTTGTTATCAATTAAGTACCGAAACTGAATACTTAAATTAAGTACTGAATAAGGGTTGAGCTGGTACCAGTAGTATGTGTGAGACTGGAGTTTTCGTTGAGTTCGTTCCTCGTTTTACACCTTCAGGTAACCGGGTTTTGGATGGTAGGTGACTGATGTGAATTTATGTATAATAACTGAATGATCGTTTATTGGTAATGATCATAATCATTGTAGAACTAGTTACATGAGTGTTACAAGCTTATGGTGCTTAAGTGAAGAGTGATTTTGGATTAGTGATTTATGATTCTGAAGCGAGTCTGAGAGTGACTGCTTTCTTTGACGATCTGGACGCAAGTGTTAATATAATATTCGCTACTGCTGAGCTGAATGATGAGATCATTCTTTTCCATTGTTCTCCCGGGCATGGGTGCGTTTATGCAGGTGCGTTTAGATAGGGTTACAGTTCTTTGAATCAGAGGTTAGAGCCTGAGAGACTGGATGTATGCAGGATGTTATGTCTTAGGGACTGGAGGTAAGGGTGTATGAGAGTGTGGAGTAGTATGGAATACGTAACAGTTTATTTTTTCTATTTTGAAAACGAAGCTTGAAAAAAGATTGTAAAACAAAGGCTTGTGAAATCGAAAAAATAAACAATTGAGAAAAAATGAAGTTTGTTTTCCTCAAAAAAAAAAATAGAAGGAAAAGTCGGCCCACTCTGGACCTAGTGGCATTATTCACAGAATGAATCAAAGTTTTTTGAGGAATCAAAAAAAAAAAAAAAAATTAAATATGGCGATCTTTGAAAAACTGACGATTTTTCTCAAAAAAGTCAGATATTTTATAGAATTTGACATCCGAAAGTTTATTTGTATTTATCTTTGAAAAGGACATTCCAAAACGAAACTTTTTAAGAAAAAAAGCGTCCCGATTAGTCAATTTTTGAAGAAGTTATGGCTATTTGAAAAAAAAAGAGCGACTTGTTTGGGTTGGGTAAAAAAATTTGAAAAAATTATGAGGACCGTCTTTAGTGGGGTAGAAAGAGGTACAAAAGTTTCAGCCAAATCGAAAGGGGTCGAGTTCAGAAGTGGTCGATTTGGCATGGAATGCCCCATATATAAGAAATACCAACACAATTTTCAATAAATTTAATTATTTGTCATTTATTCATAATCTTTACAGGTCATGAAGCTGCCAAAAACTATTTGCACAACAGCTTTAAGAGCTCAGGAGACTTTCTTCTTTATTCGATGTCGGATTACAGCTGAAGTATTGGAGATACAAAACAAATGTTCATGAGCTTTTTTATAGGCAATTTAATAAACTATATTTTTTATCTGAACTATTTTTTCGTGTCAGTTATAGTTGCCGAGATATAGGCAATAAACTGAAAAAGTGTACCCTTTTTTCAAGATGGCGGCTCGAGCGCAACAGGTTTTGACGGGGACTCTTTGTATGTTCAATGGGAAGCCCCAATAAACGTGTATACTAAAATTCAGATTTTTACCGATTAATGTTTTTATTTTTCCTAATTTGACTGGACTAAAAAATTGGACCATATTACACACAACTACAACGCTACATGCATAGGTAAATTTCATACATAATGGATTTGTGACATATCATGTTATAATCGATAAACCTTCAATTTTTTTGACGTCGCCCTGCAGCTTCCGCTGCAATTCTAAATTCAATGCTCTCAACGACTTGTTCTCAGCAGCCAACGACTTTATCGTACGTCGAAATTTCATTTCTACGGATTGTTGCAGCTCTTCATCTGAGTCATCAAGTACCGCACCGCGATTACGTCCTGCCTCAGTCGAACTCACCGGCCCTGCAGATATCTCGTCGTCTTCGAGACCTTCCGAATCCTGCATCGTACCGCTTTGGTTCAGTATGGACAGCAGCTTTACCAACGATTGATATATTAGTATACGGGGCATTCCACGCCAAATCGACCTGGTCGTGACCCTTGACCTCTCAGATCTGGTTCGCGATTTTCTGTAAAATTCTTCAGACCTTGAGTAGCAATCACAATTTTTTTCAGATTTTTCAAACTAAATTTGAGTGAGTCATGAATTTTTGAATTCTTTTATCCAGCACCCCGATGGCCGTGATCGAAAAATCTCAAAAAATTCTCGAAAATTTTGTTTGAGAAATGAAAATTTTCGAACTAAAATTCAAAGTGTCTGGGCCCTTGCTTCGACCTGTTTTCTTTTTAGGTTTTTTTGAGAATATCACTATGAATCCGGAAGTTGTTCCGATATTTTTTTTTTTAACGTAGTCAAGTATAGTTGATTCATGACCGATCACGAACAGTGATCGCTCTCAATTAATCACAATTTCACGTTGAAATTCAAGAAAAAAAAAAAAAAAAACGCTCAAAAATCAAGAAGCAAGAGCCCAGACATTTTGAATTTTAGTTCGAAAATTTTCATTTCTCAAACAAAATTTTCGAGAATTTTTTCAGATTTTTCGATCACGGCCATCGGGGTACTGGAAAAAAAAATTCAAAAATTCATGACTCACTCAAATATATTTTGAAAAATCTGAAAAAAATTGTGATTGCTACTCAAGGTCTGAAGAATTTTACAAAAAATCGCGGACTAGATCTGAGAGGTCGAGGGTCACGACCAGGTCGATTTGGCGTGAAATGCCCCATACGTATATCGCGTCACTCATGCCATAAGTTCGAAAGCGCTGGATGACAAACTTGCCAAAAAAAAAAAAATAGAAATGTTCGAAATTACCAACCTTCGAGCAGTTGTCCTTAGCGACACCTGTACTCTGACGAGCCATTTTCGGAACTGCAGCACTTTTCGCAGGTAATACTGATCCTTCAATTCTACGTCGCTGCATGTCCCTTTCATACAAGTCTTGCGTATCGTCGCTATCTTCAAATTGTTCGGTTGACCCTGCCCCGTCATTAGACTTGACAACTTTCTTCAAATGACGTTCCATTAAATTAGATTCCGTGTCCTTCCTATTTTGCGAGCACGTTCGCCCATGCGCATTACTTTTCATATCTATATTCACCTTCTTAACATTACGACCAGCAGGAGCGGCATCGACAAGATCACTGATCCTACTACTATCGGATGTTTCGTCGAAAAAAAAACCCAACTGACGTACTGCTGGATGCAGGCGATGACGCCTCTGAATGCCTTATTTTCTTATTACGTGCATGAGGCGGTTGTTTTATTGCGTCAGTTTGATGATCAGCATTTTTCAGCCGCTGCGTAGGCTTTTCCTTCCCAATTACCGTCTTCAAATTGAACGACCCTTTCTTTTCTTCATTTGCTACCGGGGGCGTGCGTGTGCACTCTATCTTACGCGGAGTCTTGATCACCTTTTGTACGTCGACATGTTTGTTGTCAACGCCAGTTTGCGTCTGAATGCGGTCGTTTCGCGTTGCAACAACAACCTGTTTTTTTTTCAGTTTTCGCGTGCGACGGCACACCTTTCAATTCATCTTCAATAGCATGAACTCTTGGCTCCTCAACGTGATCATCAATCTTCGCTTTCTTCGCTTTCTTCGAACTCGGACAGCTACCGCGTTCATCCTGCACCAGCTGTGCAGCTGGCGCATGACGTTTATTAGAACCCGCAGAGCCTGCAGACCTATCTGCAGCGAGTTTTACCTCAGAACTTGTTCCTTTCTTTGCAGTGGGATTAGCTTCTTTCACAGCATCCCTCTCCTTGATTCCTTCGATACTCATTATTTTTAATTTCTTGGAAATTAGTGTCGCCTTATTAGGCGACGCAGGTACATTCTGCGAGCTCTACGATTAGCAATAAACAGGAACTGGTTAATATCATTCATGATACATTCACATGCATCATTAGATCGATTATGCGGTATGCGTGTACATATGGTCCATCGCCAAAATATGTGATTCTAAATTCACTCTATATAAAATAGTTTGTTCGATTCTGGACACGTGTATCCAGTTTTTGTTAGCGAATTCTTTCAGAATCTACAGATTCTATCCGACATTTCCACCAGGGATATACAACACCTGTATGAATTAATGGGCTATCCAAGTAGGAAATGACGGATAAACACGATAACAGTTCATACAGATTCGGAGACAATCCGGATTAAAAAACCGTATACATATACGAATTTGTATGGATCGTAAACGTGTTTAACCGGCATATTATAACTGAATATAATACGTGTACCACACACATAAAGCGTACATTATACAAACAGCATACATATATTCATGCGTATCGCCATGTGTGCGTACCTTGTTGGTTTTTGATGGCCCGCTTTCAGCTGACGACGATAGCCGATCTGTAGGTGGCCGCGAAATTTTCGACGCTACGAATTTCACTCTTTTCTTGTCATTTGCTGCCTTCAGCTCTTCCTCGGTTGCTGGAAAATACATGCGAAAGAATGAACATAGATATAGCGATATATCCCGAAACGCTGCACATATGCTAATGTACGCGTTTCGCCCAGTACGTGTAAAATTCTGACTCAAATTATTGTGACTGTATGTGAATCAGCGGATATTGCGTACCATATACAATTTATGTATGAGGCATGAGAAGATCTCTGCAGTATATTATTAATGTCGCATCGTCCAGTCACGATGTTTATGATAATTAAGACATAAAGACATGTATATAATAGCCGATATGTGTTGACGAATAGCCGGAATTGTCGTAAAAAGCGTGTAATATGGAATCGCAGACGTACAAGCGCCTTGAGCATACGCATATGTCGTCGCATGAACAAGTTTCATGTACCGGAACGTGTACTGGCGTTGATACTGGCGATAGGCATGATTTTATACGTACCTACAACTATACTATGCATAACGCGTATACCTATACCATACAGGATATATTACAGCGAACGACTTATGTGCCATAGTCACGTACTATATATGATATTTAATATACCGAGAAATATATATTCGTATGAGGCATACGTACGTGGACACCACAATTTTTTATGTGATGCGATAACATAGTATGCACCCACAATCATAACATATAAGCTAACCGCAGTAACTATAGTAGGTGTGGCGATCATAAGTAACATGTATCCAAACCACCGATACATGTGCAATTACAATAACGTGCAATTACGGTCTAAAATTCGTCTCCTAAGAGACTGTCGGCACGCAGTAACACGCCTACTACGCGCAAGCATGACTTCAATCATATTGACGATTGACGCCTGCAGTTGCGCCGCGCACGCATCACTTTTCGCCGAGATTTCCAGGTACGGTAGGATCGCGTTATTGAGATCACTCGTAGACGTGCTGGTATTTGAATATTGTTCCAACTCATTGCATGCACGCAGGTCAGCTTTATTACCCACAAGGCACAAGTTTAAGTTGCGACCGGTTAATCCATAAATCGTCGCGTAACATTGTAATGCATATCGGTAGGTCCGGAACGAGTCAATGGCGAATATCAACAGAATCGCATCGGCATTACGTATCGATTCAATTTCTCTACTGTCATATTCAATTTTTCCGCCCAATTCCGTTATGACAACGCGGAACAATCTACTTTTTACCTCTAAGTACTTTACGTACGTATCCTCTATTGTCGGCTCGTATTCTTCAATAAATATATCTTCCAACAATCTAGCAATTAACGCGGTTTTGCCTACTTTAGCGTCCCCCAATACGACGACGTCGAACTTTGGGATCATACTGAGTACCGCGGGTAGCACGTGCGTATAATAATACTAAACTCGACAATACAACGATAATTAAAATCATGCGATAGAATCCTGAAGCCTGTATCGTACTGCCTGATTACGGAATTATTATTAATCGATCAGTGTAACCGATGACGTAGAACGAATCAGAGTGTGCAATGTTACAACGAAGATGTTGAGGCACGCAGTGACCGCCTTTCGGATGAGTTGTGACATACCGCACGCAGTGAAACAGCTCATAAACGGTTGCAGTATCTATAATGACAAGAGTGCATACATGCACATGCGCGCGCGCCCTTACAACGTCTTGACGCACAACCCGGCTGTTACTATGCGTGTCAAAAAATTATCAAATAGTCATAACGGCTATAAAATTCGAAAACGCAGTGATTAACCTTAACGCATGGCTACGTGTGCGTACATTATTATTTATAGAGCATTGCATGCGAGATCAACTATATACGGCTTGGAATCCTCACTATTTCGGATTATATGGCGGGCGCTTTTTGTATACTATATCGTATGTAACTTAGTATCTTTGAGTTTCATCCCGCCTAACAGAATTATATTCCACATACGTTTCTGAGCTAGAAATATTCAAACTTTTTCCGATTTGTCTATTCTGGATTAAGGGGGTATATACACCTTTGAATTTTGAAAAAATCGAACTTGTGTTTTTTGCATTTTTGGAACATTAGGGATGTAAACTATCTGTAAAAAAATCATCATGTGAAAATATGTAAAAATGAAGAAGTTACAGCGATTTTTTGGAATTTTTTGAAATTTAAAAAAAAAACAATTTTGTATTTTTTGCATTTTTGGAGCACTAGAGGTTTAAACTATCTGTCTTACTATTGAAATGCTTACGGAACAACCCCAAATTAGTTCAAGGTATAAAAACAGCTATATGGGCTATATGGTACCACAAGTCTTCGACAGACGATAAGCCGCAGCACCATCTCTACCCGGAGGGTCGAGACTCTTAGTGTAAGTATCAACAGGCAATTGCAGTTCAAACAGTTGAGACATTCAAACACCGGGCTAATCTCCTAGAAATTGAGATGAATGAGGTCAGACCAGTCTCCGTTGACTTCAGCGACAAGGGATTACTAAAGCGCTGTGTCGGAGGTAAGACACAGCCTACGAGCGAGTCCTAAGACTTTATTTTCAGGTCGTGACGTCCTTCCAGTTGAAGCCAACATTGCAGCGATCAACTCCCAAAGTCAACGAGGTATGTTGAGAATCATGCAAAAACTTTCAGTAGAGCCAAGACGCTACGCTGTCGCTGCAGCGAAACTACAGGGCTAAGCCCGAATCGAAGCTGTCGATAGGCGAGCGGAGCAGAGGACCAAGGAAGCTCGTGTTGCTCTGAGGCAACTACGGACAAGCCCGCAGGAGGAGGCCATCGAGGTGGAAGGTAGCAGTTATGAACCAGGTGGTTTATAGAAATAAGGCGGCGCACGACTTAGGCGACGTAGCAAAACAAGCTTTTAACTTTACCTGCGTCGGTCCAACGCCTGGATCAAAAAGAAGGATGGAAAACTGTTTTGCATTATTAACTCACTCAATAGATCATAGAGAAGTAGAATAGTAGTTTATTGGCATCCAGAACCATCAACGTAGTGATAAAGTTTAAAAGTTAATTTCTGAACAATCACTATTTTGACCGGTTGTCGTAAAGAATAAAATCAACCGATGGACCGATCTCTGATTTTTTGGTCTTGAATCATTCATGAGAGATGCCTCTATCAGATGAACATAGAACTTTTTGATGAACCCATTTTTAGTTGAGATAATAGAAAAATGAGCCAAAATTTTGTAAAAATCGAAAAAAAAAATCGAAAAAATTCAATAACTCAAGTAATTCTTGCAATATCAAAAAGTTCTATGTTCATCTGATAGAGGCATGTCTTATGAACAATTGAGGACCAAAAATTCAAAGATCGGTCCAACTCTAGTTCTGATTCTTTACGACAACCAAGTGATTTTGTCTTTTCTTGTCTTCAGCTCAACCACTATTAGACTGAAAGTAATACATGATGTAAAATATGGATAATAAGGGTCAAACCCTCCTCAAACATGATGATTTTTTTCAATTTGTTCAGAGTCTTCAAGTTGCAGAAAAAAAAAAAATTGTTTTTCAGAAATTCAACCCATTTAAAGGTGTATATACCCCCTTAATGAAGTAAGATATCGACGGCTTAGGACCCAAAGTATTGCATTGACGAATTCATGCCCGATGAAAAATATTAAAAAATTTCTGATATAAATTGCCAAATACACAGGTTTCTACCACTCACGGTATAGTGTACCATGCAGCAGTAACAATACACACAGACCTGTAAGTTATTGATTACTTTTCATTACTCATAAAATATACGACAATACATATAGCGGCCATCTTTATAGTACCTGCTTCGCGATCAACTAACAATGGATCGATCACTTTAATAACGTTTGCAACGGAAGAATGGATCGTAAACTTTGTTATTGTGTAATCCTCATATAAGTTGAAATTAATTGCTCTCCGCATCGCAGCTCTTCAGGTGCTGCTCTTAAAAGTCCGGAATATAGCCATGAAGAATGTCAATATGACATGAACAAAATGTGTGAACCATATACGTCAATACTTAGAAACAATCAAACTCGTTTGTTGGGAATCCCGAGACGTGCATTATCATACTTCATTATTTCATAACATTATATTACACGTTGCGGAGAGACGGGCATAGTAGTGCAGCACGGGGCTCGTATAGTCATTCAGTAGTCCGAAAAAAAAGTGAAAAAAGTGAAAGGAAATTTCAAACAGTTGGCGATCAGTGACTCAAACGTGACGGTAAATCAATCACGAATAATGTTTTCACGTAGTTATATTGTTCATAAATTTATAGTACTTTTTATTCATATGGTGGTTTTATCTTCAAAAAGGACGCTGGATTTTTTGATATTTTTTGTTGTAAATTAGTGTTGGATTTTTCGATGAAAAATAATTAACAAAAATGTATGTATCAGTTGGTTTGGATACGTCTTTGACGATTTATATTTCTTTCCATCTAGTGTTTCCACTTGAGATCGATGAACATTTCTATCTATTAAAATACCGAGAAGTTTGAGGCATGATGTTTATGCTCTGCTTTTCTTTAGCCTAAACAGAATTGCATGAGTGAGACCTTTTTGAGTGTGAGTCATCGGACCAAGGGTGTTGCATTATAGGAACTAACCAAAGTGACAAAGGAACCCTGTTAAAAATGGCAGATAGAAATGATAGATTCGGATAACAAACAGATATAATACAGATATAATCGGTAACAAAAACCGGATAGCCTATCTGGATCATGTTCCGATCTATATTATACTTACATATCTGCATGCGTACAAATTCGATGTATTCAGGTAATTATGTGTAGATTATGTACTCACCACCTAGTGATCCCACTGTAGCTATACACCTGCCTTCCCCGCATTCTATGGCGTATTCTCTTCCTATTGCGTTATTTGGTCGAAACTTCTTGATTCGACTTGTTGCTACGATCTCTTTTTTCTGATGCTTGTTGCTGGCACTTGGACAAGGATTCTTGAAGAATACGTACGCAAAGGCAGGGACTGCCGTACTGCCGGAGTCTTTGCTTGCCATATTTTCAGTATATATCACATCACATGAAACTGTCGTTATTTCAATGAATGTCCACGCGACACTTTAACCGTAAAAGAAACCGAAAGTAATCCGATCGTTCGGCAAACACGTGGGAACCTGCTTGGGATGTGATTCCGCAATATGTCCGCCACACGCGCTCAGGCCTGATTAGTTCCGTAAACGAACGCGCTAGGCGCGGCGAAGGACGGTCCATCGGATTCTTTCCGCATCTATACGACTTTGATATCCCCACTCGACATTATAACTAGCCTAAGGTTAAAAAAAATAAATAAAAAAAAAAATAAAAAATACACTCGACATTTATAATCAGGGATGGCTACCAATCATGCAGCCATCTTTCATTGCTCTCATCCCATATCCACTCTTCATAATCACCACATATGACGCGTCTACGATTGAAAGAGATGGAAACATATCGCTCGCCGTGTCTCTCACACTGTTCCTTATATTTGCCCACAAGCATGTGCATCGCCCTACGCTGTGCGAACGTCAAATCGTCTCCAATTTTTATGTCGTATATTATGCGGATATTTTTTGCAGCCGACATTATCATACGTTTGGCAAGCGGACAGTTCAACTTTACGACTATGTGCGTCTGGTCGACCAAATTGTTATCCCCACGTTTCGGGATGATGTCCTTGTCCTCAACGGCTACACCGGCGTAACGCAACACCAAATCCTTCACAAATGCACTGGCGATACACGTATTCATATTTTTTATGCCTTTTATGCAAACATTGTTCAAGCGGTCATCTCTCGACCACATTTCCTTCAGCCACTGATCATCTTCCTTCACTGTACGTTGCAGGGTTTCATCGGCATGGATCGATTCTGTGGGCTCCAGCCGCGGATTATCTGCTCTACGAATTGCTAACACTTTATTGAGAGGCTGGGTGGTGGATATGACGTCTGCAGACGTCGTGTTCTCGCTGTACGATCCCGCTTCACTGCACGCACCGATTATGTCAATCAACTTTTCATTCACTACGTCTTTAACTTCGTTTAGCTCACGCCTGATCCCTTCAAGTGCCTTGTTCTGTCCTTCAATTGCCTTGTTCTGTCTTTCAATCACACATTTCAGCTCGCACTGCATCGCTCTCAATAAATTCACCACCAATTCATGTACACCGGTCGTTGCCTGTTCAATGGCGTCTTTGAGCGTAACGGCCGCACTTCCTACGTCGTCATCGTTCGCCATATTGCTTCTACGCAACGAATTTCACCGCGTGGAAATAATATCGGATATTCAGCTGCGATAGATATATAATCGCCGATATACATTAACATAGAATTCCACTTATCCGTACAAGTTATATTTTGGGATTATTAATGTATATCGTGCTATACAGGGACTTTCTGTGGTGGCGGCACAATTAGTTGCATTAGCCACCGCCACTACACACAAGCTCGCTTCGTCCATGTGACAACCGAAGACTTCACGCTTATGGTTGCTATACTCTTTGCTCTGTTCAAGCTGCATCATTCTTTTTTTCGGTTGGTATCCCTGGCACACGGACGAAGCGTGCGTGTGTTTGATGGAACTAGCTGTGCCGCCACCACAGAAAGTCCCTGTATATTTATAGCGCTGAATTATATCACAGACGGAACGTTTTTCACAAGACCCGGACTCTCCTTTCTCCTTCACAGCACTGCAGTAATGGCCTCATCGCGTAAGCTGCGACTCGCGCGCCCGGCCAACGCGCGAGTCAAATGGACGGTTAAAATGTTTCTCTGTATCGTTATGACAGGAAAATCGTTGCAAGAATGAACCTGCAAGTAAGGAGCTACTATCAAAAGAATAATGCCTGACGTGACGTCGTAGTGCATTGACGTCCGAACGAATGTAGCGTAATGTAATACGTTCGTATATAGTTGCACTTTTGACTTCAGCCGTCCCTGCTATAGAAATGTCGGATCGAAACTAACAAAGTCGCATAGATGCGGAAAGAATCCGGTCACAAAATCCGTGTGTGAGTTAACGACCGCTAGGGGGCTAAGTCAAAATGGCCGTTGAAGTTGATATAGACGCTTCCACATTACGAGCATGAAAAGTGTGTGAACTCATGTGTGTGCAGCTGTCTATATGGACAATCATCATACGAAAAATCACGGTGAGCATTATATCGATACATTTATGAGTCACGTCACATAATTGCGCTGGTGAATTCCTCACCTCCCGCGGCCGTTGATAATCGAGTTGGAGTGGCTGCGAGATAGATAGCGCCGATAATTGTTTTCTGATTTTAACGAATAAGGAAGCCCGAAACCAGTGAAACAATTGCAATACAGACTCGCCGCCACTTCAACTCGACTTTCAGTGTTCGGACGTTGTAGGATTTTACCCTCCATATCAAGTTGCATTTCGAGGTTAGGTTCGCTGCTGGAAATGTCGGATAGAAACCATTGGAATCGTATAAATGCGGATAGAATCCGGTAACAAAAACCGGACGCACATGCGGCTTTCGTTACCGCATTCTTTCCGCGTTTTGACGACTTTTAAAGTTTTTATCCGACATTTTCAGCAGGGATATTTAAGATTATAAAACGCAGTGATTTTCACGCTTCGACGCACTCGCCTTCACCTGCAGCATTGTTCGAATCGACAACCTGTATGTTTCATGTACAGATATGAGTGCGGCTACAGCACCGCCGACGAAACGTCGGAAAAGGGATCTTGAATCAGTAGATGAAGGGCTTGCTGGAGGCAAACAAAATGTAAGCAGGGTAACACTTTGGCGACAACGGAAATTGGCGAAGGCTGGTCGCATTGCAGGTGGGCATATTGTTCACTAGACATCTATACAGCTTATATATATGTCAGCCTGCAGTGACATATGTATGATACACGTCAATGACCGCAGATTGTGTACGATAATATTCATTTCTTAATAGAGGCCGTGAGAGAGCTTGCGGAGTTGAGCGAATCTGATGCGACGTGCTGTCTACGTGACAGCAAGGATAAAGGTAACGAAGATGTTGATACGTCGACACCGGTGCAAGTTGTGAATGAATCCGAAGAATCGATTGCGACAGCTGTAATTGAGGATGGCTATGATGAAGTATTCGATCGAGTTCACGACGATCGTTCGATTTCGAATTCTACAGCAGCGAAAACAAGCAGTTCTTGTGACTCCTTGTACGACGTAGTAAGTAATGCTTCTAGTGCTGTAAATTCACCGGCTGCATCACCGGAATGTGTCGAATCACCGGCCGCCCACCCGTCGACGGCTCGCGGATCATCATTTTCACCGACTGCAGAATTAGCATACGACGATGTCGATTGTACGAAGGCGGATAGGATTAAGGAGTACATCTTGAGTGGTGCTGGCAACACCGTCATGTCCAGGGATGCCAATTTAAAAGTATCGCAGGTCGTTTTAATAATACTCGGGCTTTGCGCTCGATTTTCATTGAGCCTGACAGCTAGGCGTGCACTAATCGAGGCAACAAAATTATTTGCCGGTGCTGCATTTAGTAATTGGAATATTAGCGATTATTACCTATCTAAGATATTCGATGCACCGGATGGGGTGATTATGTATCATTTTTACTGTGAGGTATGTTGTAAAGAGTTGGAGTTGCCGTTATCGAGGGATGAGATTGAGGCGAAGAAGTCTGTTTGTAATAATTGTTTGGAGGAGTATGCGATATCAATGAATACACAAAATTATTTCATATCAATGAATTCAAGGTATCAGTTGACGTCGTTGCTGAATATGAAGATAGTTAATGATAGTTTGGCGGAGAATCTGCCAAAAATAAATACTAAGGCTCGATGTTATGACAGTAACACAAATAATATACGCGACGTTTACGATTCCGTACTGTACAAGCAATTACTGGCGACGAAAAAGGATGATTCCGTACAGCTGCTTACGTACACGTTCAATACAGACGGAGCACCGTTATTCAATAGTTCGAAAAGAAGTTTCTGGCCTATTACACTTATAATAAATGAGCTGCCGCCGCATGTACGTTTCAAATATCCGCTACTAGTCGGGTTATGCATATTACGGAAAGAACCGTCGCCGGAGATGATGAATACGTATTTACGATCGTTTGTCGAGCAATCGAATAAGTTGGGCAACGAAGGTTTCACGGTGCGTTTGCGTGACCGCGGTGCTGATGTAAAGTTCGTGCTCAAACCGTTCGCTTGCAGTGTCGACAGCGTTGCACGACCGATTGTACAGAACAGATTACAATTTAATGGATACTACGGATGCTCGTGGTGTTATTCCATTGGTGTGCACAGACATGGTTGCATGCGTTTTTTGGCTGAAGAAGATGAACCCGAATGTAGAACGCATGACGAGTATTTGAGGGACGCGAGAGCCGCGGAAAGAAAAACTTCTGCGGCTATAGCAGCTGCTGCGCAGCCACTTAAAAAGAAGAAAGTTATCAAAAGTAACGTCCGAAGCGTCAAAGGCAGAGCGGTTCTAACGAGATTACAACATTTCGATATGGTACTGGGATTCCCTCACGATTACTTGCATGGAAGTTTGATCGGCGTAACTAGTCATATGTGGTCTGCGGTCTGGTGCGATCGGCAAAGTCCGATTAATCTGACTAAGACGCAACAAGACAAAGTGAACGAACGACTGATGAACATGACGCCTCCGAATGAAGTTCATAGACTTGTCAGACCTTTGAAAACTGAAAAATGTAAATGGAAGGCGTCGGAATGGCGAAGTTGGCTGTTATTTTACTCGATTCCTTGTTTGACTGGAATTTTAGATGAATACGCTCTACAGCATTTCGCGTTATACGTTAATAGTATATATACACTCTTGAAGACGAACATTACTGAAAATGAATTGAATATGGTCGAGTATGACCTGAATCGCTTTGTATTATTATTTGAAGTGATCTACGGAGAAAGGTATGTCACGTTCAATGTACATTCGCTAAGACATGTAGTGCGGTGTGTGAAGCATACTGGTCCGCTTTGGGCAACATCAACGTTCCCTTTTGAGAGCATGATACATAATTTGAAGCAGCATGTACACGGTCCGAAAGGTGTTTATGAACAAATGGCGAAGAAAACTGTACAAATGAACGTACTGCGCAGTATTGTAGAGGAAACAGAGGAATCTGAAGAGTGTTTGTTTTTTCATGAAGCATTATTCCGAAAATCCGTTGTTGCGTCGTACTGTAGAACTGCGAGTGGAGAAATAGGAGGGGGTTCGGTTTTACTGTTGGGAACCGGAAGGCCGTACACAGTAGTGGGAAATCGAAATGAAAAATGTACTCGGAACGTACGTAACGAAAGTGAAATTCTCGAGTATAGGCGATGTCTGCATTCGGGCATGGTGATTCATTCTGAAGCGTGCAACAGACAAAACAGGGCGAACAACACTATGTTCATTGCTAAAGGGGAAAAAATTGTAAAGGTACAGTAATGTTCATTAATGGGTGCCCAGTGGCTAACTTTTTTTTCCGGAAACGAGTCTCCTTTCTGGTGTGTTTTATGTGCCGATGGCCAACGAAGCAGTCGACAGGAGAGCTTGGGAAACCACGACGAAGCCTCCTGCCGCTGTCATTCCGCATTCGCATAACCTCTGAGTTCGCGAGAGCACAAATAATTGTGATAATTACTTAAAATTAAATTAATTTTTCCCGTATAATGTTCCGCATTCAAGACTCGATGGATGTGAAATATTTTATATAGTCTAGCATATTATGGAGGCCTAATGCCCGGAGATTTTCTTAACCAATAAATAGAATGCCGGGAACGCTGATAAGGTTAACCTGTGCAGTAATTTAAACTGTTTTTAGATTCACTGCAACGAACCAGTAATAACCTTATTACGTATAAAATTATAACGATGACACGTAGTAAAAAAAAACGGGTTCATAATTTGTAAATTCATTCTGATTCTCATACTCGAAAATTTATTCTCAATTCGTCTCATTTCACTACTCGCATACTAATCATCCATCCACAATTTATAGGACAGAAGTTGCAGCAAGGTTCATTCTGCGTTAGGAGCAACGCTCTTGAGAATGCATACACAGTTCCCATCGTTGGATCAGATTGGAACTAGCAAATGAACTCAAAAATGACTTCTAGCTGCAGACGCAGATCTTGATAATCTATACGTGGGGTAGTTTCTCATCGTAGAACTATACTCAAGTTGGAAAGTAGCCTCGGGTTCAACTAATTAGATTGATGTTTCCATTAAGCATTTTCCATTTAGCTTGTTTCAGATTTCAGTAAATATTTTATATAATTCGAATTTTTCTTCATCGAATATTAAAGACAAGACATTCCAATTATTTCAAACAAGTGTAATACATTACTTGAATTTCATCTATCCCTCTAGATTCTGATTGAACCTACTTTAAAGGTATCAATCTAGTTAAGTCGTTGAAATAATTTCACCTCACTTTACAAATACCTCTTAATTTTAATGTCTGAAAAAAAATATATGAGATTTCTGAATATCAATGACTGAATGTTTTCATTTGCAAATCACATTTAATGAAGTATATCGCATTAATCATCTTGATAATCGATATATGGGGTAGATTCTCATTTTCAAATCGGACTTTAGGCTTTAGACACAAATATTATTAATGGATACATGGAGTGGATTCTCATCGCAGAACTAGACTTGAACTGGCAAGGGGCCTGTAAGATGACTTCAACATTTGGACACAGATCTTGATAATGGATACAGAGGGTAGATTCTCCTGTTCAAACCAGACTTTAGGCTTCGACTTCGACTTCATATCGTCGAGGGATCGAAATAAACCTGATCGACATAAATGCTAGAAGGATGGACGATTAGTATGCGAGTAGTGAAATGAGACGAATTGGTAATAAATTTTCGAGTATGAGAATCAGAATGAATTTACAAATTATGAACCCGTTTTTTTTACTACGTGTCATCGTTATAATTTTATACCTAATAAGGTTATTACTGGTTCGTTGCAGTGAATCTAAAAACAGTTTAAATTACTGCACAGGTTAACCTTATCAGCGTTCCCGGCATTCTATTTATTGGTTAAGAAAAGCTCCAGGCATTAGGCTCTCCGTAATATGCTAGACTATATAAAATATTTCACATCCATCGAGTCTTGAATGCGGAACATTATACGGGAAAAATTAATTTAATTTTAAGTAATTATCACAATTATTTGTGCTCTCGCGAACTCAGAGGTTATGCGAATGCGGAATGCCAGCGGCAGGAGGCTTCGTCGTGGTTTCCCAAGCTCTCCTGTCGACTGCTTCGTTGGCCATCGGCACATAAAAAACACCAGAAAGGAGACTCGTTTCGGGAAAAAAAAGTTAGCCACTGGGCACCCATTAATGAACATTACTGTACTAAATTTACTGTTTTATGAAGGAAGCTCGTACGCAAAAGTATCGTGTTATAATTCGAGGAAAGTTGTACTTGGGAGTAGTGCGCATACTGACCGTGATGGATTCGCCATGAACGACGTTGTCGTTGCGCATTTGCTTGAGGTACTTGAACGCCGTCGCGATACCATTATACCAGTTGCACATTTGATGGAGAAGTGTGTCGTGATCAAGCCTCATTCAGGACAAATATACGTTTCCAGATTGCCGAATACAATTGAAATTCAATGATATTGCGATTATAGAATCTTTGAACATGATTCGCCATGTATTGTCCTATGTTATATATGATGTAACGTATATGTGACACAAATGGAGTATGTATACAACTGATGGAAATCAATTGGTAGCATGTCAAGAAGAGCAAAAAAAAAATATATATATATATATGGGGCATTCCACGCCAAATCGACCTGGTCGTGACCCTTGACCTCTCAGATCTGGTTCGCGATTTTCTGTAAAATTCTTCAGACCTTGAGTAGCAATCACAATTTTTTTCAGATTTTTCAAACTAAATTTGAGTGAGTCATGAATTTTTGAATTCTTTTATCCAGCACCCCGATGGCCGTGATCGAAAAATCTCAAAAAATTCTCGAAAATTTTGTTTGAGAAATGAAAATTTTCGAACTAAAATTCAAAGTGTCTGGGCCCTTGCTTCGACCTGTTTTCTTTTTAGGTTTTTTTGAGAATATCACTATGAATCCGGAAGTTGTTCCGATATTTTTTTATTTAACGTAGTCAAGTATAGTTGATTCATGACCGATCACGAACAGTGATCGCTCTCAATTAATCACAATTTCACGTTGAAATTCAAGAAAAAAAAAAAAAAAAACACTCAAAAATCAAGAAGCAAGAGCCCAGACATTTTGAATTTTAGTTCGAAAATTTTCATTTCTCAAACAAAATTTTCGAGAATTTTTTCAGATTTTTCGATCACGGCCATTGGGGTGCTGGAAAAAAAAATTAAAAAATTCATGACTCACTCAAATATATTTTGAAAAATCTGAAAAAAATTGTGATTGCTACTCAAGGTCTGAAGAATTTTACAAAAAATCGCGGACTAGATCTGAGAGGTCGAGGGTCACGACCAGGTCGATTTGGCGTGAAATGCCCCATATATAAAGTTGTGTGAACGAAAGGGTATATATAATTATTTGAAACGAACTTATGACAGAGGTATATGTAAATGACGATTTGGCTATATATACTTGACAAATAAAGTGTATATAGGGAAAATAATCGTGTAGAAATGAAGATGTATGTAAACAATACGTATAACGTCATTATTATACAAGCACTACATTCATTTGTATTCTGAAAGTTTGTTACAATTAATTGGGCTATCCCAAATTTCAGCCTTTTTGTGAGCCACGAAACGACTGTATATGGGGTAGTCCACCTCAACTCGCCATGCTCGCAAACCTCGACAATTTCAATCTGACTGAGTTTTTTTCCATGTACTATACTATCAAAAAGAACGTACACGTATATCCTGGTTTATCGTTTTCTTCCACCGTTCCAATGATACGGAATTTTGAAATTTTCAAGTTTTACTTCCCAGTTATATTTTGAGCTCCGGTAGCTCAGAATTGGTTACTCCTATCGAAAAAATGTATATACACAACTTCTTGGTATTGAAATGATCTACTCAAAAATATTTTTTTTTCAATTTTTACATCAACTTGACACTGTTTTTTATGCGAGTAAACATCAAAAACCCGTTTTTTGAAAAAAGGCCCCAATTTAATATTTTCAAAAAAATACCATAAATTCTACCCAAAATTACAAAACTTTTGAAACCTTGGCCATGATGGAGTCTTTTTCGGTTTGAAAGTTACAGCTAATCAAATATTTACAAAACCGAATTCAGTCGCTCACCAGAAGAAATTTGCCGACAAGCTGCTTTGTGGGAAATCATGGAAGGTCGAGGGTGGGACGATGAAAAATAACGACAATGAAAGTATAAGAACGCTCAACGCGTTTTTGGGATTTATTTTCAATCTTGCGCCACTTTTTCATCAAACGGTAAATTAGTCGAGTCGTCGCAGATGAATATCTTTTCAGCGCCACATTTCTGAATCTAACATTGCAATCATATACACATGATAGAAAAAAATTACGCAAATTCTGACTTTCCGTGAGAAAGGTTCTATACAGTTGTGCTGTACACTCGAACCCCACTTATTTGACCTTCACTTATTTGACGGCCCCAGTTATTTAACGGAGTTCGGCCTCAGTTATTTGACTCCCTTCACTCCCACTACTGGGCCGCGTGATGTTCGAATCTGACTGGCGCCTGGCGCATGAACATCTGCGCCGGCGCGGCCGCAATTTTAAGACATGGAGTGGGGGCCCCTACTTTCGTCAAATAACTGAAGGTACCCAGTCCCGAGTTGGTCAAATAAGTGGGGTCCGAGTGTATCTTTGAATTCGTTTACTTTATTCATTTCCGTTACGAATAATGATATTTATTTCCCAACGCGCATACTATTTATTTACTTGTCAACGCGCAACCATTAGCAGAATTCAGCATGATCCACGTGATCTTAATTTAACCAAACGAAAAATAACGTTGAGGTCACGTGATAACAAAAGAAGCGCATCTACAGTTTATAAAGTTGGTACTTCATAGAGGCTCTGTAGAGAGGTTTCATCTTGCCGCCATGAAGCCATTAGCGCACAAGGATCGGTGTTGCAATCCATTTTAGGAGAAAAATCACAAAAAAGTAAAATCATTGCGCCATCCTTCAGAAGCGTGTGTCAATAAGATGCCATTTTTGACCAAGAGTCAACTGATATGCTTTAGTTGTAGGCGTCGCCTAGAAAAGATGCTGCAAAACACTCTTGAACCAGATAAACATACCTTTGTATTTTTTCGTTGTAATTTTTCGTATCTATCGCATTCATCGCCTCTGCATCTCACAATCACAGAGATTAGGCGTCGTAAACTCGCCCGCGTTTGTTCTCTCGCAGCGGTGACAAGCAGTCCAACATAAAACGGTGTGATCTCCGGTCTTACGGTTATTTCACACACACTTTACCATGTGTTTCTGTTCTTCTTTTGTTCATTTATAGATAAATATATTTCGACGTCATCCGAGCCGTTGAGTCAAAAATCCAGTTTGAACAAGCAAATATCGGACGTGAGCATCAATACGCGTCTTGAAATAGTTAATGATGCTATAGCTCTCATAAACCAGTCACCCATTCCGCGAAAACAACTGAAGTACACCAGTGATCAATGGGCACTGCGAAAAGTGGACCGTATAGCCCATAGCTTGCGTGAAGATTTAGGCGTAACTGAGACTTCACGAACGCAGGGCAGTACCGAGGACTACTTGGAAATGTTCTTGCAAGTGAAGGACCGATTTCATGCACCCGGTACAAATCGGAATTTAAAGATGCAGTTGCTGACGCTCCTTCCAAACAGTTGGAGTATTGCGAAAGTTGTGCGCGGAATGGGCGTGACACGGTACATGGCAAAATCAGCAAAGCGACTTTTCGAGAATCATGGGATACTAGCCACGTCTGCTAAAAAACAAGGTACAATATAGGTCAGATGTAAGCGTATTTTCGGCGTATAACTAGATTGTCAACATTCTGACGTCAGTCCGCTGAAATTACAGATTCACATTTAATCACACTTGGCAAATATGTCATGTTTATCTATTGACAGCGATGAAGCAAGCGATATTTTAACAATCGGTATAACCGAATGATTTTTGTATTGTTGGTTTATATCCCAAAGGTAAACCTCTTTCTCCGGACCTGATAGCCAAAGTCATCAAATTTTATGAAGATGACGAGATGAGCTCAGTTATGCCAGGAAAAAAAGATTTTGTTTCGGTGAAAGATCATGCAAGCGGAAAGCGAGTTCACCGACAAAAACGACTCATATTATGCAATTTGAAGGAATTGTACAAGGCATTCAAACAACAACACGGTGGTCAAAATATTGGATTTTCAAAATTTGCATCCATGAGGCCCAAACATTGCATACTAGCGGGGGCTAGCGGTACACATACCGTTTGCGTGTGCTCTATGCATCAAAACATGAAACTCATGATCGAAGGTATATAGCTGCAAAATCTAAATGAATTCTTTATTTTTACACAGCTGACAATGAGTTACGCTGCAAGATTAGTGGGACCCATAAGAGTTTTTCAACTATGTAGTTAACCCACCGCCGTCTACCCCTTTTTTTTTTTGACTACACCGCCGTCCATCCATGATGATGGCGCAGTCTGCTATTTTTAACCCACTTAGGAGTGTCTGCGATTTCCAAATAAATTCAGGGAATCAAGTTTTTAGTCTCATCTCAATATTCCATCAGTTTTCATTCCAAAACGTTACCGCAAATAGCAAATAGAAATTTAATAAACAATAGAAAACAAGCAAATTCGACCATTTCGCTAATGTTCAGAATCATCTTTGTTTCGAAAGAATGATCTCTAATTTGTGTTGTCGCCTGAGATTCTTAGTCCCTTTTTCTATATTTTAGCTTCCAATTTGCCATCTTTAACGAAGGACCATGAGCACCCCCTTCAAAATTACGAAGACGTGCTCATGATATTAACGTGCGATGATGAACGCCCCGATTGCTGCCTCAATAATTGCAACGAATGCCCTGGAGCACAAAACTTGCAGGAGATGCTTCTGTGCGTTCCGATTGATGCTGACATAGCGAAAATTGACTATAAACAATGGGTGTCGAAGCCTCGAACGTCTCTGGAGTCGATAACTTCGACTGTCCCGGAATTCATTGATAAATTCTGCGAACTAGCAAAACTGCTCCTACCGCATTCATACATAGCCAAGCAACAGTCGCGGTTCATGAAATCGGCGAAAACTAACATAAAGCAGGGTGAATGTATAGTTGTTTGTGATTTTGCCGAAAATTACGCGTTCGTAATTCAAAATGCAGCCCCCGGATTCCACTGGAATAATAGTCAGGCCACAATTTATCCAGTGGTTATATATTACAAGGACGGCGATGCATTGAAACATAAGAGCCTTGTCATTATATCCGATCACTTGAAACACGACGCCATCGCAGTACATGCGTTTTCTAAAATAATAAATAAGTTCATCCGAAATTTCATTCAACATCCCCAAAAAATCATGTATTTTTCCGACGGCGCCCCGCAACAGTTCAAAAACTATAAAAATTTTGTCAATATTTACCATCATGAGGCAGACTTCAAGGTACCCGCGGAGTGGCATTTTTTTGCTACCGCGCACGGCAAGGGTCCATGCGATGGCATAGGGGGTACCATCAAGAGGTTAGCAGCTAGAGCTAGCCTCCAACTCCCATCGCAGCAACAAATAACGACACCCCGGGAGTTGTATGAATGGGCAAAGCAAAATATTCCGGGCATCACAGTTGAATTTAGTGACTCCAAAGCGTACGAACTACACGGAGAGAAATTTAGCACGCGGTTCGTACCGGTACTAGTGGCGTCAGTGTACATCGTGTTTGGTAGGTGAGGCGTGCGCTTTTGGCAGGGTAGGCATACCAAAACTTGGATCACTTGACGTCGTAATGACGTGAGACGGAGAGAGTATCAAGGAACGTACGTTGGCGGCGCCACGTATTTGAGTACATTAAAATTCATTTTAAATCAGAGTACGGTTATGAAGTAAAATGAATCGAACTATGAATATTAGAGTAAGAAAGATCCACATCTTATGATGCGAATAGTGTTATTTATTTCAAAATAATACATAGAAAATCCAGAGTATGAAAGGAAAAAAACATGAAAAAATGAATTTCGAAACACAAAATAATTTTCAAGTTTTATTCAATAAAATTGTATGAAGCAGATGATCAGATCTCTATGATTGTATTGTATTGTATTAAGGGTTGTGCTCCGACCGAGCACTTGACCGGGCGCTCAGTCCTACAGGACCATTGTGCCCGAGCCCGTTAGGGCAGCTATTCTGTAGGAGATGGGGTTAGGTGGGCCAACGCTGCGAATCGCAGAAGCCCTGCCACCCCCATCTCCTCAATACCCATACCTGCCCTGAAGGTCCCTCCGAGTGCCTCTTTCCGAGGTCCCTCTAGGCCCTTGCATCGCATCAGTAGGTGGAGAGGGGTTTCTTCTTCTTCCCCGCATTTGGTACATAGTGGCCCATCCTTGAGCCCCATCCTGACCATGTGTTTGCCTGTGAACCAGTGGCCCGTGATAAGGCCTACCAGGAGCCTGAGTTTGGTTCTGTCCAGGTTGGTGAGCGACGTCCCCAGCTCATGAGAGGGCCCTTGGAAGAGGGCCCTCGTATGAGTCATGCCTGGAGCTCTTGTCCATATATCTGCAAAGCGGCGCTTAGTCCACCCCTTTGCCAGGTCTTTGGCGTGCGACGAGGTCAAGCCAATAAGGCACCCGTCGTCGACTCCTCCTCGTAAGGCCCCTGCCCTAGCTAGGCCGTGCGCCTCTTCATTGCCCTGAATGCCGCTGTGACCCGGCACCCATAAAACTTTCACTCTGTTACTCCTTGAGATTAGAGCGAGTGCTTCCGTGCAGTCCCTGACAAGCCCGGATCTTATAACGCAAGCGTTGAGGGACCTGAGCGCTGTCAGGCTATCACTACAGATGTAGATGTGTTTGCCCCTGTAATCCTTTGCCAGGATCGACCTGGCGCAGGTTAGTATGGCAAACACCTCCGCCTGGAGGATTGAAGCTGTGGGCCCAAGCGCTAGCGAAATGCTAGTCCTAGGCCCCTCGCTCCAGATACCAGCCCCGGCTCCTTTGTCGGTCTTGGATCCGTCCGTGTACCAGACGAGTCCCCGCGGTGAGAGTAGACTATTCCTGTCTTCTGTCCAGGTTAGTCTGCTCGGTATCTCCACCTTGAACTCTGTGTCGAACTGGTAAAGGTTCGGGCAGCGGTCCCCTCCCTGGGATAGGTTCACCTGTGGTGCCCCTACCTTCAGTAGAGCCGACGCGTGCCCCACCCTAGATCCTCTCCAGTGTCCCTGGTGCATTAGGCGCAGAGCCGTCTTCCAGGCCTCCGCCTCCACCGTCAGGTGTGGAGGCGGGAGATCCAGGAGGGCCCCTATTGCAAGTGTCGGTGAGGTGCCAAGTGCTCCAGTAATCCCTAGGCACGCCATCCTGTACACCCGTTCTAGTGTCCTCCTTAGTGTTGATTTGTCCATTGCGGTCCACCACACTACAGAGGCGTACGTTAGCTGGGGCAGAAGGATGGCAGTGTAAATCCACTTGACCATCCTTGGTTTCAGTCCCCAGGTACTTCCTATCATTCTCCTGCAGGCCCAATACGTTGCCGTTGCCTTTCGGGCCTGCTTGGATATATGTTCCTTCCATGACAGCTTGCTGTCTAGAGAAACGCCTAGATAGCGCACTGTATGGGATCGTACTAGCTCTGATCCCAAGACCTTGATGGGTCCTACCTCAAAGTTTCGCTTTTTAGTAAATATGACCATCTCAGTCTTACTGGGGTTTATCCTCAGTGCCTGGGATGTGCACCATTCTTGTACGAGATCCAGGACCTTCTGCATCCTGCTCGCCATGTATGGGGGGTGGTCGCCCGCGACGACCAGTGCCACGTCATCTGCGTAGTCCACGGTTGTCACCCCTATCTCTTCGAGTCGAGTCAGGAGCCCATCTACGACAAGAGTCCACAGCAGGGGTGAGAGAACCCCCCCCCCCTGCGGGCAGCCTCTGTCTACCTGAGCCCTGACCGTTGTCTCGCCGAGATTTGCTGAAACAACTCTGGATCCCAGCATATGCCCAATCCATTCCACCACAGTGGCGTTTGTTTCGAATTTTGATGCAGCGTTGCATATTGCGTTGAAGGATGTGTTGTCAAACGCTCCTTCCACGTCCATGAATACGCATAACGCTGCCATCTGCCGGAGTAACGGTCCCTCTATTTCTCGCACGAGATGGTGGAGCGCCGTTTCCGTGGATTTGCCCGCTTGGTAAGCGTGCTGAGCCCTGGTGACTGGCTTAATGGTCAGTACCCGGTCCCTGATGTGCCTATCGACCAGTCTCTCCATAGTTTTCAACATGAAGGACATCAGGCTGATAGGTCTCCATGATTTAGCTCTGTCGTAGCAGCCTTTGCCCGGTTTCGGTATAAAGACTACCCTGACGTCTCTCCAGTTCCTGGGTACATAGCAAAGTGCTAAGCAGGCCCTGAAGATAGAGCTCAATGTTTCGACGAGACTTTCCCCTCGCTTCTGAAGGAGGGCCGGGAAAATTCCGTCCTTTCCTGGGCTTTTGAATCCATCAAAGGTGTCAATCGCCCACCTTACCTTGTTTGGCGAGGTGATTTCCGCCGCTGTCTTCCAGTCCCCTGGGCCCCTCCTGCCGGGAGCCACCTCTGATTGGGGCCCCCTTTCCGCAGGCGTGGAGCCTGGGAAGTGGATTTCCAGCATGTGTGCCAGTATCTCTGCCTGGCTTTCCGCCTCATTACCATCGGGGAGTATGAGGCTGTCGAGCTTGATGGGAGGTCCAGAAGTAAAAACCTTGCGGAGCCTCGCCACTACTGTTAGGGCCTCCGTTTCTTCGCAGAAGCCCTTCCATGCTTCATTTTTCGATCTTCTTATGAGACCTTTGTATTCCTTCTGGGCCGCCTTGTAGGCAGCCCAGTCGCTTTCCTGTTGTGACTTGAGGGCCCTGTTGAGCAGTTTGCGTGAGCTGGTTCTGAGCTTGCCCAGCTTACTGTTCCACCAGGGCAACTTCTTGTTTTTCTTCCTATTTTTGGCAGGACATGCTGCCTCATAGGCCTCTGTGATGGCTGTCTGCAGATGCGCCACCTCTCTTTCAATAAGCCCTGTCGTGCTGAGCCTATTGCAGGCCCCCCCGAGCCTCTTTTCTAGCTCCTCCCTGTAGGAGGTCCAGTCAGTTGCCCTGGGGTTCCTGTGAATCTCCGTCTGCACCCAGGTTGCAGTTGCCACCAGGTCGAAGGAGATGCGTCGATGGTCGGAGAGTGTGTCCTCCTTCCGTACTCGCCAACCTATAATACTGTCGGCGAGTCTGGGTGAGCATAGTGTGATATCTATCACTTCTTGCCTGGTTGGGATGACGAAAGTCGGCTGTGATCCTCTGTTGAGGATCTCTAGTCCCGTTGATGAGAGGTACTCTAGCAGAGCTGAGCCCCTGTCGTTTGTGTCAGAGCTACCCCATACCTCATGGTGAGCGTTTGCGTCGCACCCAATCAGTATATTGAGCCCTCTGCCTGTGCAGTATTCTATCAGCGCCCTGAGCTCCTCTGTTGGTGGAGGAGTCCCTGAGTCGTAGGGTAGGTACGCTGAGCAGACGACTATTTCGGTCGTGCCGCCTCTAGCTAACCTTACCTTGATAGTGGCTGCGGCAAGGTCCCTGCTGCAGAATTTGCCCAACCTCAGAGCGCTGTGTCTCTTGTTGATGAAGACACAGGCCCTCGGGCTGGCCCCTCCTTCAGCGCTTATCAGAGTCCCATTGCTTATGTCTATACCTCTAATAAGTCCCCCGGCTACCCAGGGTTCTTGTATGAGCGATATGTCTGTGCTTTCCACCGCCAGGTCCCGGCTATGTATTGCCGAGGCCGCCTTGCAGTGGCGCAGATTGATTTGCGAAAAGGCGATCCCGTCCCCCTCCATGGACCACTACCTTCGCCCGCCCGCTGCCCCGTGTGTAGGAGAGTCCCGATCATCGGGCCTCCCCCTCCTTCTGTCTGATCTCAGAAGGAGCTCCCCCCTCCGGGGGTCCCCTCCTGGCCAGGCCGGGCACTGCTGATGTGCCGACCAGGGTTCTTTGGACCCCAGCCCGCACGTCGGCCTCCCCGGCCCTCCCTACCTCAAGGGCTCTCGAGGGTCTGCCTCTCCCTCTGCCCTTGTTGCCCCCTCTTTTGGGTGGTCCCTGCGTAGCCCTGGTCCCAGAGAAGTACCTCTGGTCCCTTGAGCCAGCTGGGCCCTGCCCTGCCGAGGTCCCTGTCTCTCTAGTGGTCCCCGCGACCGGTTTCTCTTTTTCTATTGCAGTTGCAGTTGGAGGCCCTGTCCCCGTTTCCGGAGCCGGAGCCTCCTTGCCTGTCTCCCCTGCTGGGGTGTCCGTTGTCACGACACCGTCTTTCCGTGACGAGGGGCCCGCAGGTTCCCCCGTCTCACCCGTCCTCCGAAGAGCCTCTCTTAAAGAAACCCTCCCGAGACCGTAGTGAGCCAGGTGTCCGCCGGCCCTCAGCGCATTTCTCGACTCGATGTCCACCCCCAGGACGAGAAGGACCGTGTTTTGTCCTTCCCTCCGGTCCCAGACCCTCCGGCGGTCGGTCCTGAGCCCGGTGTTTTGCCGTCCCAGCCTCTTGAGGATGACCTCCGTTTTCTCCGGGATTCCGGGGGAGACTGCGGTCATCTTCGTTAATTTAGGCAGTTGGCTGCCCTCCAGCAAGCGGAGTGCAGCATCTGCCCATGGTTTCAGGCCGGGGACAGTGGCCCTGAGCCAGTTGAGCGCCTCCTCGTCAGAGCAGGTCACCCAGATAAGGCCCTGGTCGTACCGGTACTGCTCGAAGCGCGGGACCCCCTTCCCTTCCGGGATAGAGTCCAGCGCTGCGCACAGCGCCCGCACCACCAGGTCCCCCTCCCCGGCGTCGAAGGTGGTCTCAGGGTATCCAGAGGGTGTGATGATCACCCTCCTGCTCCCTTCAACCGCCTCTTTGTAGCTCACTGGTCTGATGGTGTTGCCTCGTCCTCTCTTGGGAGCCGAGTACACCTCAGGTGGGGTGCTGTCCGAGGCTCTGGGCCTCTTCGTGCCCGAGCTCATCGGCCCCTCCTGTGAGCAGTTGTTTTTGACGTCAGCGCCAGGCTGCCCACTGAGTGAGTCTCCCGGTGTGGCGTTGCTTGTCGAAGGCGAGGCCCCGACCTGGTTCGTCTCCAAGGAGTTCGAGAGGGTGGCCAACCTGGCCTTCCTCGCCCTCCTTTTTGCCGCCCCAGAGCGGTTGCCTCTCTTCGCTGTCGGGTCCGAGGTTCCGGTGTTCCCAGCTTGCGCTGAGCCCTCCATTGCCTCTTCCCCGCTTTTTGGCCAGGTCTCTGTGACCGCCAGGCTGCTGTCGGTCATGGAGATCAGCGTCTCCATTTCCTCCATCAGCCCATCGATCCCTGAGCCCTGCCCGGCCGGTGAGCCCACTTCCATGGAAGCGACCTCATCGGTTTGTGTGTGTTCTTTTGTTTTTGTTTTTTGTTGTTTTTGGTTGGTTTTCATATTTGGTCCCACGAGTCTGCAGGAAGTAAAAGGTCCACCCCCACAGAGCCTGCCGTGTGGGGGTAAGGCATTTAGTTACAATGGGGTGTCGCCTGGTTCCCCAAGGGCATCGTTCGCGACACTGTTCCCCAGTGCCATTCAGTCCTCGGCACGAATAGCTTCCACCTTGACTTGGGGAGCCATGGGTCCACGGTCAGGTTTTAGTATCCCTGGGCCGGTTTTTACGCCAGCCGGGTTACCTATAGCACCGACAGACCAGCGATCCCGTGGCCCGCCGCCTCGCTTTCCAGTTGCCAAAGGCACCCGGTCCCCGGGGCAGCAGGATGAGCCCACGTTCCCCCTTGGCCCTCTCCTATCCGCCACCCGGAGACGCGCTCGGTCGGAGCTCAAACCGCTTCTTCCTCCTTCTTGCGAAGGAAGAAGAACGAGAGATCTCTATGATACAATGATCTCAAATTTGTTGATGCGGTTTCATCATGACTTCCATATTGAAAGAAGTTTAGCTCTTAGGAAGTTTTTAGGATAGGAAGAAATCGATGAAAATATAAAAAACGATTCTACTATCACATCATTTTATTATAAAAATAAATATAATTAGGGAAAAAAAGGTCACTTTTATTATTTTACAGCTAATCGACTTCTTGTTATTCTCTTTTACCGTTTCCATGGAATCTCTCTATTTCTTTTATTTGTAAGGGGAGATTCGTTACAATATATGAAGGATTCTTTGTCAACCCAGCCACCTTTTTTTTCATGGTCTCAAATTTAATTGATTTTTATTCTGGGGAGTAACCTATTTTTGAGGACCTCTTGTGATTTTTTTCAGATTTTCAGCACTGCTCGTAGCCTAGATATGAGAAACGTGTGCAACTTTTCATTCTCTATATCTATCTATTTGGCATGAAAAAAAAAATTATTAAAAATACATAAAAAACGTGTTTTTTCCTCAGCTTTTCGATGAAAATATTTTCGAATTTTTTTAATTAAGAAAAAGTGCTCAAAAACCAAAAAAACGCAAAAAAAAATGAGTAAAATGGTGTTTTGAGATCTTCGGGCCGTTTTGATTTTGATGAAAAAATTCACAAATCATCCATCTAATTTCCCAACTTTGCTCTATAAATCTCGTTATGGGCCGACCATTTGTTCCTAGGGAAATAAATTTAAAAAGCACTACACAGCCGTTTTTTCTTCACATAATAGTCTTGAAACAATCTTTTCCGATCAGCTTTCTTTCTTTTCGTAAACTTGTTGATTGTTTCAGGGGCGTTTAAGACTATTATGTGAGGAAAAAACAGCTGTATAGTGCTTTTTAAATTTATTTCCCTAGGAACAAATGGTCGGCCCATAACGAGATTTATAGAGCAAAGTTGGGAAATTGGATGGATGATTTGTGAATTTTTTCATCAAAATCAAAACGGCCCGAAGATCTCAAAACACCATTTTACTCATTTTTTTTTGCGTTTTTTTGGTTTTTGAGCACTTTTTCTTAATTAAAAAAATTCGAAAATATTTTCATCGAAAAGCTGAGGAAAAAACACGTTTTTTATGTATTTTTAATAATTTTTTTTTTCATGCCAAATAGATAGATATAGAGAATGAAAAATTGCACACGTTTCTCATATGTAGGCAACGAGCAGTGCTAAAAATCTGAAAAAAATCACAAGAAGTCCTCAAAAATAGGTTACTCCCCAGAATAAAAATCAATTAAATTTGAGACCATGAAAAAAAAAGGTGGCTGGGTTGACAAAGAATCCTTCATATATAAAATACGGATATATATATATTATATCGATCGCTATACACCGCGCACCGCGCGGCTAACGCTCTCTTCGTCTCATGTGCCGGTACACCACGCGCTCCAAAAATCGGTGCGCTCAGAGCACGTTACAATTGGAAGAGCCGATGTCTCTTTTGGTACAGTGGCGCTGCCAGCATGCGACACGCACCATACCAAGTCGACGAACATCTGTCGTACTATGAAAAAGTACGGCAGGCGTCTCAGGTGGTACGTCCAGCGTGCTAAATTTCTCTCCGTGTAGCGCAAAGTGAAGTCGATGGAACTCGATTTTTAACAGCTAAAGCGACTCCGCAGACCAAAAAAAACCATTGTATTATACCAATTGGAGACGGAAATGTGGCGCTAAAGAGATATTCGTCTGCGACGACTCAACTAATTTACCGCTTGATAAAAAAATAGCGCAAAATTGAAAATAAATCCCAAAAACGCGTTGAGCGTTCTTATACTTTCGTTGTCGTTATTTTTCATCGTCCCACCCTCGACCTTCCATGATTTCCCACAAAGCAGCTTGTCGGCAAATTTCTTCTGGTGAGCGACTGAATTCGGTTTTGTAAATGTTTGATTAGCTGTAACTTTCAAACCGAAAAAGACTCCATCATGGCCAAGGTTCCAAAAGTTTTGTAATTTTGGGTAGAATTTATGGTATTTTTTTGAAAATATTAAATTGGGGCCTTTTTTCAAAAAACGGGTTTTTGATGTTTACTCGTATAAAAAACAGTGTCAAGTTGATGTAAAAATTGGAAAAAAAAATATTTTTGAGTAGATCATTTCAATACCAAGAAGTTGTGTATATACATTTTTTCGATAGGAGTAACCAATTCTGAGCTACCGGAGCTCAAAATATAACTGGGAAGTAAAACTTGAAAATTTCAAAATTCTGTATCATTGGAACGGTGGAAGAAAACGATAAACCAGGATATACGTGTACGTTCTTTTTGATAGTATAGTACATGGAAAAAAACTCAGTCAGATTGAAATTGTCGAGGTTTGCGAGCATGGCGAGTTGAGGTGGACTACCCCATATGTAAAACATTTCAACTTGTGTAACATACCGGAAAAAATCATGTTTTGTCAAATTTTTAAATTGTTGTAACAGAAATAAACGATTTATAAACTGTATATGAATTCCGCAAAAATTACTGGTCTCACAAATATCTGATAGTAGAATACATGTCGATGGGTTGCCATACAATCCGGATAAGGAGTTGTCCGAAGGGAACACCCGCGATTATGACTTTTGGCGAATTGGTTCCGCGTTGTTGTCTTTGATATTTTTCGCGAAAAATATCGGAAGGGGTCGGATCGAGCTATCCGAAATGTGCCCGCGATAGGTTTCGAATAGAAGCGAATTGGTTCCGCGCTGTTGTCCTTGATATTTTTCGCGAAAAATATCGGAAAGGGTCGGATCGAGCTATCCGAAATGTGCCCGCGAAAGGTTTCGAATAGAAGCGAATTGGTTCTGCGCTGTTGTCTTTGATATTTTTCGCGAAAAATATCGGAAAGGGTCGGATCGAGCTATCCGAAATGTGCCCGCGATAGGTTTCGAATAGAAGCGAATTGGTTTCGCGCTGTGTTTTGTCCGGGTTTGGACGAACAAAACGGACACACCCGGATAGATAGCGTGTAAAAAAAACCGCCTGATAAAATTCGGATAAGAGCGGATAAATTTCGAGTTTGCAAATCAGTAATTCCGGATCGAAATCCGGAAAGACCCTCATAAGAAGCAGATAAAAAAATTTTACCTCATAGAAAACAGACACAGTCGGAAAGAATTCGTTCCGAAATTTATGCGGAACACCTATCTGCTTTGTGTTCGCTTTTGTCGGAACCTGTCTGACATTTTTAGCAGGGTTTATTACCCACCCATGAAATTTCACGGGGACAAAGTATGGATTATGTTTATTGGAATGATCCCAATGAGCTCGTTGATCGTCTTCGGTTACTCATGGCATCTCAAACAGCCGGTAATACCAGCCATACCAATGAAATATCTTCTATTATTGAGGAGCTGCGTGAGGCGGGGATCATTTATTAGCATGAGATTAATCATAAGTTGATCAGTCGGTTATAGATCGTCAAACAATGAGCATAGACATATTCGGACGACAGCTAGCGAGCAACGGCTGCGGAAAAAGTATTATCCGTAGCCTTCCGGGTGTTGGATTCAAATTGACCGTAGATAGGCAGTACGATCTGGACGGCAAGCGGTTATGTAATGTCGCTGATCCACAGGGACCAAACGATGTTGTTTCTCTGAATGTTCTCAATAGATGTTTACAGGAGAGGCTCGATGATCTCCATAGTGTTTTCGTAAATGTAATTAATCCCATCAACGTCAAAATCGATCATAATGATAGACAAATTCGCGTACTTATAACACGCATTTCGGTTGATATTGCTCAATTGAGAAGCACGGTAGATTCATTGGAAAAAACTTTCAGCGACACGAGATTGGTGTACGCTGATTCAAGGGTTGACGAGGTAAAAACGAATCGTGGGTACATCAAACCTCAAATATTCGAATAGTAAGCAGCAGCATGCAGAGGGCAATAGCGAGCGAACTCCATAGATCTGCTCGACGTAATTATCAGCGACGTTATGTCGATATACGTGGTTTGGATGAGACCTGGCAAGCTGATCTTGTCGATATGTCCGCATACTCATCCGTCAACAAAAGCTCAAAATTTTTGCTCACGGTGATCGATATATTTTCAAAATTTGCGTGGGCCGTACCGATCAAGAGTAAAAATGCTAAAGACGTAACAGCTGCGATGGAATCTGTGCTAACTCTGGGCCGTGTGCCGAAGCATCTACACGTTGATCAGGGCAAGGAATTTTATAACAAAGAATTTAAAACTCTTATGAAACATCATGGGATCAACATGTACTCGACATTTAGCAACTTGAAAGCATCGATATGCGAACGCTTCAATCGTACATTGAAAAATGAAATGTGGAAACAATTCACACTTCAAGGTTCTCATAAGTGGCTTAACATTCTACCAGATTTAATCGCATCGTATAATAACACCAAACATCGTACGATTAGAATGAAACCGAAGGATGTAACTACAGCTAATGAAAAACAGGTTTATCGGAGTGTGTACAACCCGCGTCAGATTAAAAGAAGCAAACGAAAACGCAAATTCAAGGTTGGCGATAAAGTTCAAATTAGCAAATATAAAAATGTGTTCGAAAAGGGTTATACGCCGAAACGGACAACAGAAATATTCACAGTTAACGAGGTGAAAAATACCAACCCTCCAACTTACAAGCTCACCGACTACCTGAATCAACCCATCGAAGGCGGTTTTTATGAGGAGGAGCTCAGCAGGGTACAATATCCCGATGGCTATCTTGTAGAAAGAGTCTTGAGGAGGCGTGGTGATCAACTCTATGTAAAATGGTTGGGATTTGATAGTTCACATAATAGTTGGATAAATAAATCGGATATGTAATATAATTTTTATGAATAAATTTATTATCAACATATTTACATTTGTTTCTTCACTCCCCTCAATCTTAATGCTAATTTACATGATCATCAAGGAAAAAGGGTTTTCACACACATATTCGCACACTTTCTCACATTTTCTCACATTTTCTCACATTTTCTCACATTTTCTCACATTTTCTCACATTTACATGTAAAGTCAATGGGAAATTATTTTATTTTATTTCAGAAAATGTGAGAAAATGTGAGAAAATGTGAGAAAATGTGAGAAAATGTGGGAAAATGTGGGAAAATGTAAGAAATTTACTAGTTTGCAGAATCTTGATATCCCCAGGGTAAAGTATCGGTTTTACCGGGTATCAATTTTCGTTTATCATCACACCAGCTTAGAGCTAACTTATTCTGTACAATAGTGCTAACTGTATGTCGATTACTTTTTATCATACACCGTTTATCAACTAAATTTTGATTACCAAAGAGACATCGTTTGTAATCATCAAACGTGATGGATTTTAATGTGGAACCTTTCACACCCTTTGCCCGTTTCTTATCAGAATCGCCGCGAGTTCTGAATGTGTAGAGTTTCGCCCGCAGTCCGATAAATTCAGTCATGATTTTCCCATTATTTTCATCCTTCATTAAACCAAGACGTTTTTTATTCAACAAGGGGATACCGTAGGCATTATCAGGCGGGTAGTCTGATGTATCGAACATTGCCACAACATCACGTCTGATAATTTCGTAGATATTCGGTACTGTAAATTGATATATGAGACTATCGGTATCGGTATACATTAATTTTGCTTCACTACTTGAAAAATTATTTTTTACATAATCATAGTGGAAGTTATATAGAAATATTTTCGAAAGTTCTAGAATCGCTGCGTGGATGTATATGGGTTTATTAAAATATACCTTGGTGCGATTTAGCTCAATAATCACCATATCTTCATCAAATATGGTGCAGCTATGAAATGTAGGTCTTGCAATGAGAGCACGCGCACCACCCCTCCCCTCCCATTCTGTGACTAGTTGTACAGTCTTATGGTTACGCACATTCTCCATGGTCTTGCCAAATACAGCGTTATTCATGAGCTTGTAGAAATTTTTCTCAAACTCATTTTTCGATTGCTTCCGCATATTTGTATTGAGATCGATATATGATTTTAACCATGGTGATTGTGCGAACCTTAGAATCCTATGCACTTTCACCAGCTTCAAACCAAATTTAATGCATTGTTTTAAATTACGATAGTGCAGAACATATTTTTCCTTGGGTAGTAGTGTTGTCGCAAGTTTTCTAATTTTACCGTCTGGCGGTATGAAATGCTCAGGACAGAGGGGTAAGTCCGCATGATGTTTATGGAGCTCTACGGGATAATGTAAATCTACCTCTAGAATATAACCAATTGATGCATCATCCGGATGAGTCATTACATCAATGGTAGCATTTTCCCACTCGAACGACCCACTCGGCAAATGCTCACTCATAGCTGCACCATAAAGATTGTTTACATCGAAATACATCAGATACGATTCTGCTTTGCTTGAATCAAAATCTTCACCCATAAATCTATTGTTTGCTCTAGCATAGCGATTCGAGCACTGTGCCACACCACCCCTTATACTTTTCTCAATGAATAATATCATTTCCGGATCGTCTAGAAGTTGA
This sequence comes from Rhogogaster chlorosoma, assembly GCA_944452935.1. NCBI lineage: Eukaryota > Metazoa > Arthropoda > Insecta > Hymenoptera > Tenthredinidae > Rhogogaster > Rhogogaster chlorosoma. Next base: position 5,875,170 of record OX101801.1, on the reverse strand, counting down.
AGATTAATTTTGGTCTGCTTTAACATAGCATCGAAAGCAAGCCCCGGTGCGGTGTAATAATGCAAAGGATCCAAGTTATACGTCTTGAAGCAGCTATCACGGAAATTTCGAAATATATCGGCCAATAAAAGCGTATCGGTTTTCAGATACAAATCGGAATACTCGCCCAACGTTTTCAAATTGAACTTGATCCAAACATCTTTTGCATGTTCATAATCAGCACCGGTAATACCTGCGGCACTGAGTTTCGAATAGAAATCTTTTTTATCGGGTAATTTCGTTTCGCCGAGTTTTTCCCAAGAATCAATCAAGATTCGCGGCAGCGAATCGCCGCCAAGTACCCCTAGGCAGGCGAGCGCTAGCCGGAATATGTTTACTGGGGGGAACTCTTTATACCTGTAAGCACGAGGTCATAACTTCAGAACGCGTGAATATTTTTCGATCAAATTTTCAGAATAGATATTCCCCACCACACGACTTTGCTGTATAAATTTGATCGAAATCGGTCCACTGGTTTTCGACTTATTAGTCACTAAAGTTGATGAAAAAACACCTTTTTTTTCTTCCCCCGACAATTTTTTCGCAGACTGTCCGCACATTTCCGAACGAACGAGGACACAGATCGACTTGAACTTTTAAACATTGTTACAAGCCATCGAAATCTCGCCCCCTATTGATTTTTGCCTGCATCTGAATCCGCACTCGGTCGATATGTGGTAATAAAGTTATTAAGTGAGCAACAGAGGGCCGACGAAATCAAAATGGCCGTCTGATGGCTGTGGCATCGCGCTATCGGCAATTAAAATATTAATAATTTTATATATAATCATATTATATAGGGCTATTCTAGGGCATATAGCTTATATAATTTTATATAATGTCTTATCGGCCGTGGCAGTGGTTTTATATCAGTAAATCAGTGAATCAGTGCATAATTATGTGTGAAATAGTGCGACGACAAGGTTTCATGCCGATGACTGTTATTAAGAATAATTATTGACATCTGCATGATGGCCTCTTGTAATTGTAATTGCACGGAACGGATCCTCTGAGCTGGGTTCAAATATATATACAGAATATATATTATTCTACTACTAACGGGAGCAAGTGAAAAAGAGGTTAGGATGGCTTACATCAAACGGTATGTACGCACATTGATTTTCACTAGATTGATACATTTGTTCACACAATAATGGATGTATAAAACAGCCTCGGCCTCTTTATTTCCACTGAATGCATGACTCGTTACTTGTCTATTGATTCTTATGTTTCCTACCATTACTTGAGGTGCGATTCTGGATCTCTTGGCGTTATCATACCACCGACGTTAACTTTGAGCGCCTGCGCTTCCCAGCTACACCCGTTCAGCTCCGCAGACCCCTATATGTTTGGGCAATCAACAATTGGAAACGAGGAAATCCTGACTCCATGATATCGCTACCTACTGATCAAGCACTACTGCCGAGAGTCGTTAGCACGCGCGGTAACGCCAGCCACTCGTTTCGAGCCGAGGCCATGATTTCGTTTACTAGTTAGCGTCGTAACAGCGTCAAGTCTTGCCTGAGTTCGATGCTTGATTGTCGATGAGAAACGTTCCAGTTGCTTAGCAACCTTGTATTTTCCACCCGAAACAGCATATAGGCGGTAGTGAAGATGAAAGAGGATTCATGGGGACGGACAACGATAACACAAGCGCTGAAAATTAACCTTAGGCGCTATGTTAACGTACAAGATCCAGAATAATCCCTTATGATAACACATGCTAGAAAAACTAATAGTAATATTGAGAGCTCTTTCCTTCAATTCCTCGTTATTTTATATCTTTTACAGTTACCTGGACCATTCCTATCCTATTATCGATCCATTGGAATAAGCGAAGATAACACTTTGACGAAACTAGATACCGAAACGAAGATTTCGATTATCAATCCGTTGAGATAGACGAACATAACACTTTGGCAAAACTTTGTCCCAAGACAAAGGTAGCCCACAGCCCATAGCTCCAAAGTAATAACAATGCTAGGAAAATGAGTAGTAATATATACTGAAACCTCTCATTCAATTCTATGTTATTTTATATCTTTCACAGTCACCTGGACCATTCCTATCCTATTATCAATCCATTGGAATAGACGAAGATAATACTTTGACAAAACGACGTTCCAAGACCAAGGTTCCGATTATCACTTCGTTGAAATGAACGAACCACTTCGGCAAAACAGAATCCCAAGTTAAAGGTAGCGCAAAGCTCATAGCTCCAAAATGATAACAATGTTGGGACAATTAGCAATAATATTCTGAGATCTTTTCTTCAATTTTTTGTTATTTTAAATATCTATAACAGTCACCTGATCCATTTCTATCCTATTATCAATCCATTGGAGTAGACGAACGGAACACTTTGACTAAACGACGTGCCAAATCGAAGATTCTGATTAATAATCTGTTGCGATAGACGGACATAACCCTTCGATAATACAGCGTCCCAAGACAAAGATAGCCCACAGCCCATAGCTCCAAAGTAATAACAATCCTAGGAAAATGAGTAATAATTTACTGAAACCTCTCATTTAATTCTACGTTATTTTATATCTTTCACAGTCACCTGGACCATTCCTATCCTATTATCAATTTATTGGAGTAGACAAAGATAACACTTTGACTAAACTACATCCCATGACGAAGGTTCCAATTATCAATCCTTTGAGACAGACGAATATAACACTTCGGCAATACAGCATCCCAAGGCGAAGGTAGCCCACAGCTCATAGCTCCAAAATGATAAGAATGCTAGGACAATTAGTAGTAATATTCTGAAATCTTTTTTTCAATTCTTTATTATTTTATATCTTTCATAGTCACATGGACCATTCCTATCGTCTTATCAATCCATTGAAATAGACAAAGATAACACTTTGACCAAACGACATCCCATAACGAAGGTTCCAATTATCAATCTAAGCTCATCCAAGCTGTCATCTATGAAATTAATGAGATTAATTCGGGAACTTAGAACATTGCATTTATTCAACGACGTGCAAACACTATTCACCTTTTAAAGCCGTTTTTGACAGTCCCGTGGACTTTGTTGTCTAGGTCTTCGGATGCGCTGCGAGTGAAAAGTTGAATTGCCCATCTCGCTGCAGCTAGAAATGAAGTGAGAAGAAGATAGGGATGGCGACAAGATGATTATGACGACAAAACCATACCCTCAGGAGTTACTGGATCCCCGTGCAACTCTTCGGGACCATATAGATCACTGCGGTTCTCTCCCGAGCTTCGCATTGATCCTCCGAACTATCTCAATTTTTGATGTTGTCGGATTGGATCTGATGTTGGGATTTGATGTTGAGGATGCGCTGCGTGAGAAAGATCGAATCGCCCATCTCGTTTCAGCAGCTGCGCCCAATTGTTGACCTCTCTTCCAGCGCCAGATCTAGGGGGGGGGGGGGGGGGGGGGGGGGCGATCGGGGGCACTTGCCCCGGGCGGCATGTCGGAGGGGGGGGGGGGGGGGGGGGGCAAAATTGTATCTTACCCCCTGTCTTCAGATTCGTAGATCCGGCACTGCTCTCTTCTAGAGAACTCGGTACGGTTCCCTCTTCTCGACAAGCTATGACTGCGCGGTCGGAGTCCACTCAACTTCTCTTTCATGTATTCTATTCTACTTTGTTATTTATATTCTACGCACTTATATTATATTAGTCCTACACGATCACTTTGCTAATTCTATCTATAATTCCTTTACTCTGCCTAATTTTTTTTTACACAATTCATACCCTGATCTATTTTCTAATCCTAATCCTATTCCTACCCTAATATTATCTCAATATTACTTTGACGTGCAATAAATAAGAATAAACGTGTAGAAATGTGAAAATGTCTTCCACCTGTTATGCTTTTATTCGCTAGACATTTCTTTCATTTTTACACGTTTATTCAGGAATGATTCATGCTACTACGTATAAATATTTTTCAATATTATCATAGCGCATTATGCAGCTACATTATTGTGGCGCATGGCGCAGCCTTACTATCTTCTGTGGCGCATAATGCAGCCTGATATCAGTGTTCATTTATTGTGGCGCTTATTATGCAGCCTTTTATGAACTTTTCATATTCATGTGGCGCATGGTGCAGCCTGATATTAACGTTTCCATTTACTGTGGCGCTTATTATGCGGCCTTTTATAGACGTGATATAGACTTCACGTAGATCTACCATAAATCTAAATACGTTCGAATAGTTCATAGGAGTAAGAATCTCATTTACTATAATGTCATACGTTAATGAGACCAGTATGTCGCGATTCGAAAAATTCAACATGGTAGTAAACGTTCGGCTACACTGAGTGTAGCCCGGCGTAGCGAACTGAAATCGACAAAGGCTTCATAATTGCTTCCGTTATTTACTTACAATGGATCTTCCAGATCTTATTTGCGATTCCGTACGCATAATTTACATTTGTATGTCACATGCTGATCGGTGTCAATGGCCTTCATCTTCTGTTGTGGTCCCTTCGTAGCAATTTTTGACATTTTTTTGAATCGATTCAGCTGATCATTCTCATCTTATTCTTTTTCAGAGTGACATGTACTCGATTTATGTATTCTTATAAGATTTTTAGGACGCCAGGACGTCAGCAGGATATTTTTTATGGCAGACTTCTGTCATGCGAGTTTATCCGGGTTATCACATGTTATTATAATGAACCGCAACAAATTTTCCTAAATTTTTACTCGTGAAACCTCGTCGATTGGACCTGAAAATGTTCTTGTAATGGTTGAACGATCGTTCTACGTCACATGACGCAATTGCCGCAAACGCCATACGTCTGACGTCATCAATGTCCCAATTATCGGGTAGGTTTTCGTAATTATTTGTCAGCAAGCACCTTTCAGCTACTGCTAACACTTCGCGAAAGGAACGGTTATTCGTTAGAACTTCGAGTAACTTTTGTTTAATACGATCCTGAACAAGTAGATTTCCCACCAAATTGTTGCATACATCACGGACAATTTCGCAGGATGCATGCAAATGAAGACCTTGTGCTTCCAGCTTGGTGATCGAATCCGCGATGATGCAGTAATTCGTATGAATGTTTATGAAATCATGATGATTTTCATCTCTTTGAAAATATTCTTTCACATTACGAACTGTTTGTGAGTCAGGTTCAAGTGCATCAATTACGCGTTTTACTAGGATGAAATGGTCACGGTAGTAGGAAGCCGCATTTATCCACGTACCCCAACGGGTAATAATTGGAGCTGGCGGTAATGTGAGGTTAGGGCACATACGATTGAACAGCTGTACTCTTAATGGGGCTTTACTGAACACAGACTTAGTGTTAGCGATGATACCGTTAACATCTGGAAAACATTCCCGCACAGTTTCTGCGACTCGATGCAGCCCATGTGCAAGGCAAGTAACATGTTTCAGCTTTGGATATGTTTCTCGCAACATATTCCCTGCTCGTACCATGTAGGGTGCTGCGTCAGTGACAAAAATAAGTACTCTATTGTACTGAATCCCATTCGGCCATAAAACTCCCAAGCTGTTATTGAAGAAATCAACCACGTTATCACCATTTCCAACATCGTAAAAATCTTCATTTATCAGTTGTGGTCTTCCAGGGTGATCTAGGCATAGCGGGGTAACAATCGCATGGAAAACACACCGCCTTTTGGCATTCGTAGTTTCATCGATGGAAACCGAAACAGAGTTATCGCCAACCTCTTCACGAATCTCTGTGATGACGTTGTCGTGAACTTTAGAAACATACGTTTCTCGGAGAGTACGAACATCAGGAAGAGGCCGACGAATATAACGCTCCATGAATTGCACAAAACCAAAGTTATTCAGTTTATCGATTGGAATATCACTGACCATGAAAAATTCAGCAAGCTCTTTGAAAAACGGATTTTCACGATCGGTACAGGATTGCCACGAATCTTCTGACGGACCTTCGGGAGCATTACGAAGATCAACAGCTTTCAAATGTTTCTCCGTTTCAATATGACGTCTAATGCTGGCCGTAGAAACTCTACGAATAACGCAGCAGCAGAATAGACAGCGCACATGAAGGAAGCAGACCTACAATAGCAAAAATAATTCGTCTAGAATTGGATACAGTTTCGAACAAAGATCAAAAACATATGAGTGGTATCGTTTAGGGCTTATGGTTCAAGTCTCGAGCAGCGATCAACCTACGGGTGATAGATACTGAAAACTGCCCATCTAAACCATTTGCGATTTTCAAATGAGGTTTAACACACATGTTTGCCATCTCAAAACAGAGACATTGTGCAAATTTCAAGTCATTTGAAACAATAAGTACAGATGAGTTACTCCTCATAATACTTCTGAAATAGCCTTTATTCGAAAACCTCCCATGCGTCTCAATTATTTTTGAATCTTGCTGAGCTTGCACACACATATTTTAGGATGCGTGAGACAAAAACCCACGTCGGTTTCTATAGATAGCTACGATACTTTGATTTTTACCCTTTTTTTTTAAAAAAAAAACCTCTACAAGTTTGGTCGAGATCCATGACCCGGAGGTGCGATACAAAATTTTTTTAAATTATACTTACAAAATACACATAAAAATTAAAAATCTTGGCTGTAGTGAACATATTTTCGATTCAAGAAAGTATTTATGAAGACTAAAATTATCTTGGACAGAGTAATTTTTTTTAACCAACAAAAAATTACTTGGTTCAATAAAGTTTTGTCATTTTTTCGGTGTTCCTTACACTAGACGCTCGTTATTACCCGAGTTTCGGGACCCGACGGGTACTAACGAGCGCGAGCTAATACCTCCATATAAGGAGCGAAAACAGTGCCGGCTCCACAGAGACCGAGCTTGGCTCAAACGTGGTTTAGTTCCGCCGCAAGAGCGCTAGATAGCGACGTCCCTGCGCCTGGAGCTCCCGCTAGCCAAGGTCGGGCAATAAGGAAATGGGTACTAACGAGCGTCTAGTGTATTTTCTTGGTTCAAGTAAGCCTTTTATTCTGTACAAATATTAAATCATTGCCTGAAATACTCCATGTTCGATATCCAGTTCATCACGGGTTTGTTCCCACTCTTCAACAAATGCGGCTTGATCAGGATGATCCATTTTTCATGAATTAAATGAAATGAAATTTTCGCTTCGTAAACATTTGTTTGCAATGAACCTGGCTACATCTGTCAACTCATTTGACGTTCATTCTTTTCTTTTTATAAAAATTGTATAAGAATACATAAATCGAGTACATGTCACTCGCGGCCGTTGCGGCCGATAGAATATGCAGGGTGATTTATTTTAATCGCCCGGGGCCGATATTTCCGAAACTAAGCAAGATACTAAAAAAAGTTTCATATAAAATATTCAGAGTTCAGAGGGGGACAAAACTTGGTGGTATCAGTATTTCCGTAAGTGAAGCCACCGGGAGACTAAAACTAAAATTAATTAAAACTAAAATGAGACTAAAACTAAAATTAATTACACTAGACGCTCGTTAGTACCCATCTCCTTATTGCCCGACCTTGGCTAGCGGGAGCTCCAGGCGCAGGGACGTCGCTATCTAGCGCTCTTGCGGCGGAACTAAACCACGTTTGAGCCAAGCTCGGTCTCTGTGAAGCCGGCACTGTTTTCGCTCCTTATATGGAGGTATTAGCTCGCGCTCGTTAGTACCCGTCGGGTCCCGAAACTCGGGTAATAACGAGCGTCTAGTGTAATACGTTAATATTAAGTAATGACCTGAAAACTCTGGAACGGACGGCTCACGACGACTGACCGACTACTGATACGATAAAAGTAAACAGTTCGTGGCTCACGATGTAAGGAACTTGTTCGCAGTATTCGAAAAATACATACAAGACAGTGAGGTACGATGGAGTTAGACGATGTCTGTTTGCTAAAGGCACGTATCGCTTGTTAACAATTGTTTATCCACTGTTATCCACCCTGAGAAATTGGGCAGCGAGGTCTAGACCATCGAACAAGGTACTGCATTTTATTCCAAAGTCAAAAAGCTTAAAGCCACTTATTCAGTTTCGTCAAAATCGGCTCGTCTGAAGCCACCCTCAACACATTCCCTACGGTGATAGATTATATATTTCAATTTCAAAAAATAATAACTGGTCAACGGAGAGTTGTTAGTCTCATTTTTTCTCATTTTTTCATTGGTACTATAATGCCGGATTCATTCGTATGATTAACTCTGTTCGTAACAATATTCGTTATTCGCATTTATCTTCCCAATATAATATTTGAATATGTGTTTAATGTTTAAGTCACACGGAATCGCGGATGGAATCGGATACTTACCGTCTACATGCCCTCCAGTGGGCGGTAAGACAATATAGGAAGGAGAGAGAGAATCGGATACAGTCAAGTGTTACATATTGAAACTGTTAGGGCGAACGATAGAGTCTACCGCAGTCTATAGATGCGTTCGGCATGCGGATAGGAACCGTTTGAAAATACACGCAACTGCTGATGGAATTTCATGAGATCGGATAGCCCGCGGAAAGAAGAGGATATAGTTCTCAAAATTATATCTTTTTACTTCCAGCATGTCGGAGCACATCTGAGTCCATCATATCGACTGAAATGTTTATAAATTTTTTTCGATTCTAATGGCGTACGTCATGGCAAAATGCAAATTTCATCATTCAACGCGCCGGGGGTCTATAGACACCACAATGACGTCAAAATTGTAATAATGTTATTTTTCGTATAGACGTTCGATTTTATTTTAATTTTACGTTTCGTCTAGATTTTAGTCACGACTGTAATATATTTTTTTGTATAGGCCTTTGGCTTTGATTTTATCTCACATTTTTTATTCATTTTTATATAATTAAAGCCGTAGTGAAATGAATGAAAATAAGAATTCGTGTTATTGCTACAGATTTGTTATTTTTATTTTTTTTAAATACAGTAACGTTATCAAATCGTCAATGACAATATAGAAATAGCAATCTCAATAATTGTATTCAAGGAAGTATATTTCAAGGAAGCAAGTATTTTCTTTCATCATTGCACGAGGAACGGAGGAATGCCCGTTTTTTTACACACGGAAACTCTTGAATATGCAATGGTAGGCTTGCAAATCACAGTTGCCCCAAAAATCAGCACAGATATGTCAGAGTGGGTCACATCCATAAAGTTCCGACAGGACAATCATTTTCAACTTCAATTCAATTCGCAGCAGCTGCCGATATAAGTCGAAACACATCTGACTAAATAAGATAAAAATCAAGACAACAAATAAGACAGAAATCAATAAAAAATCAAGACAAAAATCAATAAAAAATCAAGACAAAAATCAAGACAAAGATCAAGACAAAAATCAAGACAAAAATCAAGACAAAAATCAAGACAGAAATCAAGACAAAAATCAAGACATAAATCAAGATATAAATCAAGACAAAAATCAAGACAGAAATCAAGACAAAAATCAAGACAAAAATCAAGACAGAAATCAAGACAAAAATCAAGACAAAAATCAAGACAAAAATCAAGACAAAAATCAAGACAAAAATCAAGACAAAAATCAAGACATAAATCAATACAAAAATCAAGACAAAAATCAAGACAAAAATCAAGACAAAAATCAAGACAAAAATCAAGACAGAAATCAAGACAAAAATCAAGACAGAAATCAAGACAAAAAATATGACAAAAATCAAGACAAAAATCAAGATAAAAATCAAGACAAAAATCAAGACAAAAAATAAGACAGAAATCAAGACAAAGAATAGGACAGAAATCAAGACAAAAAATAAGACGAGAATCAAGGACATGCAAGGGTAGGCTCGCAAATCACAGCTGCCCCAATATCAGCACAGACATGTCGGAGTGGGTCACATCCTTAAATTTCCGACATGACAATCATTTTCAACTTCAATTCAATTCGCAGCAGCTGCCGATATAAGTCGAAACACATCTGACTATGTAACAACAACAAAAAAATTTTATACTATATTTTATATAAAATATTTTAATTGCATATATATTTTTTTTATACCTAAAGCTGCCTGTTGTTTCACACACGGGCATGCTTGAATATGCACAGATGGGCTAGGAAATCTTAAACGCCCCAAAAATCAGCTGTAACATGTCTAAGTGCGTCTCATCTTCTGAAATTTCGGATGGTATAATTATTTTTATTTTTAATTGCTTGGGTTACGGAGAGCTGCTCGTTTTCATACACACAGGCACTCTTGAATACGCCCAGTGGCTTCGCATGCTGCGTCGAAGTACCGCGTTGTAACGGAGCGAAGCGAGGTTAGATAAGTGGTTTCCAATACGCAGTGACTTGAATTTATTTTCTATATCTGCTGCATAAGTCACGGAGAGCTGCCCGCTATCCACACGTAGGCAGTCTTGAACTTGCATGTATACTTAAATGTATACTACATACTCTTGCATGGACTACACTTATCGGACTGGTCAGGGGGGTTAAGTTTGACATTTTATTCTGCCATCTGAACTTTGTCACTGCGAAACCGGAAACGAATGAAATTATTACCGATTACACAGATATGTTTACATGTGTTAGTTTTCGTTGACATCTGAAATTTGTCACTGTGGAACCTGAACATAGTTCTCACACAGATGTGGTTTTTGTGTATTAGTTTACCCCCTCCACACGAAGTCCCTGGCCCTACTGATTACCAAATAGATTGATATGTTCGAAATTGCTGATCATCAAAAGTATTTTAACAGTACAGTACCGATACAAGTATGCACACGCATATCGTATACTATTCTTTCAAACTCAGTGTACGAAATCCTTGACCAGTGAAGAACTCTAGAAAATAGGGAAATATAGTATATAAATTGCAATTTAAGTGCGAGAGGCAGGATGTGGACAGGGTCCAGGGGCTCTGCCCCCGCAGAGGATTAAAAACACAATTTTCAAAGACATACAATTTTATTAGTCTCCAAAACTAATGAAATGAGAAAATCACAGACACAAAAAAACTCGTGTTTTAGATTAAGACTTGTATGTATCCCTTTGCGTAGTGTATCGATGGAAATGCAAATTCCAGATATACAAGTTATATCAGAAAAGCAAGGCTCATTTGATTTTGATACAATTATTTTATATTAATTGTCATCTGAATTTCACTATTTATAAATAACATGTAATCACTTTGAGATATTGGTAACGCGATAATTCAGACAGTCAAAATAATTCAGACAGTGAAAATTAAATAGAAGAAAAATATTCTAAAAATTATTATTTCAGAACGAAAAGAACTTAATTATTTTTACATATGGACGTGTGTGAATCGGGCACTTCGCACACTACCAACAGGTATAAGAAACCGAGTTTCGCACAATGAGTTGAAAATAGTACAGTACGATACGAGAGCGATGAAACTTTTTCTGACGAGTGTGAGTTAGCAACACGAACCGAAGGCAAGTGTACAATCACACAAAATCAGAAAAGGCTCTTTACCTTGCGTAGTCTATGAAATGAGTTGGAACATTTAATATCTTTAGAAATCTAGTTAAATCGTTTGATACCTTGAAATATGCTATCGATTAGATTATTAGTGAAATGACATGAATTCTTCAAAATTGTTTGGAATTATGCAGCATCTTCCGAATTTCCGGGAAATTAACTGTAATGTTTCTAACCATCTAGGCACTTATGAGATATTGCAAGCTCATATATACACTATAAATCAATAAGTACTTGATCGATCATTTCAAACCATACGCACTGGCCTGTATCTGTATGATACAACCTCCGCTGTAAATCCAATCACTGACTCAATCCACCTATTCCATACCACACGTCGTTCCTTGGTGGTGTAATATGCTAATCAACTGTGATTATTCAAGTCGACCTGTTGATACTGTTACTAATATTATAATGGATTATTAATAAACCATTATATATTGCTAATGCAATAACTTGTTTGGTTCAAATATAACTATTCCATGATTATGCATTTTATTATACAGTATTATTGAAAATGATTTCACTATTATCATGGACCATATTATCTACTTCGATTCTTCAAGCCTACACTAATATACACTACACACTACATCCACGTATTCCGACGAGTATGTGTATTCACATCAAACATAGTATAGCTATAGAGAGACTATCAAAATATTATAGTGTTTGAGAATCAGTCGTAACACTTCCATCCATCGTTCCATCCTTCGTAACACTGGATGGAAGAATCGTACGTGGAATTGTATAGGGAGATTGACTATCAATAATGTCTGTATCTGTTCATAGAATGTGACAGATTTCTTTGATTTCATGAGCATTGTTACAATATCTTTTCAATCTTAATGTGTTGGAAACTCGGATTCAATTCTATTCTTCAACCTAAAAACTGTTTGATATTATGCAACATGATATTTAATTATTCGAATTCAAATTGATAGGATAATAATGGCGTTACATACAATACGAAATCACTGATAACAACATTATAATTACATGCATCGAGATTAGAAGTCTATAACCGTTTGATATACGTTGCAGTCCATATACAACTCCAACTTTTGTGTCCATTGTATATAATTATCGATTTTGCATTTTTTATCACTATCAGAGTCTAAAATATTGGGTTCACTATGAAAATTTTATCGTCACATATAGGTCGCAGTCCATATACAACTCCAACTGTTATTGTTAGTATACATGATTATTCGTCACTATCACGGCTATCGCTTCATGAATCATGTAACACACAAATCATATTATCTAGTCCTATAATCTATTTATGCTCAATTAACTAGTATGGCCAATATATTTGACACTATTATGTTATATACCTCTGTGTTCTTCGATTGTAGAAATTTATTGTTTAAGGACTATGACCCAGAAATAATTTCATTATTTTGTACGATGTCGTAGGATAATTATGTATGTATACGGCAATCAGAAACTAGATATACCAGTAGGGATAGAAATACTTCAGGCACATAAATTGATTAGAGTCACGTTGAAAATCACATCAGATAAAACTTAGCTAGCTAAATTCTAATCTAAGTCCAACCAAGATCTACCGTGGTATGTTCAAACAGGTACAAAATAGCTACACTATGCATTATAAGATCGCAATGCACAGTTGAATCAATGGAAACCTTCTTCGCTTACTAATAACACAGCAGCTACAAGAATGGATACCCTGGCGAAAATGAGTTTTACAGGAAACGTGAGAAAGCGTATAGGAAACGTAAATTGAAACAAATTCACACTCCGGTCACACTTCTTTGTTTCAATTTACATTTGCTTCGATATTTTGTACATCTCATTTTCGCCAGGGTATCACTAACGCACGCTCGACGGTACGCTACAAAAACAGACACTTTATAAATCGCTCCATTAATAAGACAGAATAGAGAACCTATAACTGGTGAGCTCCCACCAACTGACTAGTAATTATAATGATTACATAATCAATGTTTCGACTGTTTGTTACAGAAAACAGAATCGACACGAGAAACTGGTACAGGCACACAAACTCCAAAGAGCTACGATTTCAAGTGTAACGTCTGGACCTTCAGTCCACACGTCACCTTCCCTCCCTCATAGCCGATAAGGCACGATCCTATAAGTAAACCATATACCTGGAGCCTGTAGCTTTCCCACGCCATAAATGCTGAGCATGCATCTGACAGTACGATGCAACTCAGGCACACGTGGCCTCCCATCTTACCACCTCTCCTAACCAAGCTACCATAATTTCTTTCTAATTAACTCACTTCTAAGTCAACCTCCAACCTCTCCACTTCTCTATCCCCGACTAGTCGGCTCTCTTCCACCCCCTTTTCTCTTCAAGACAACTCAATCTCCAATTTTCTCCAATAATTTTCAATAAACTAAAGTTTACCAATCATTTTCATTCATTTATACGAATCACCCATAAAATCACTCCTCACTCCAGTTACTTTAAAATGCAGAACGGGATACAAATGGTGACAGCTATGCCTATCTGTGACGATTCGGTAGCGACGAAACCAGGACGTCACACAAGACTGACGATTAGCTTCCCACCGCTGAAACCTGAATGTCTCGGTAGATCCATAGATCACACGATCTAAACTCAACATTTCCGGTCACTCACTTCATTTTCCACTCGGCCAAACGTCGCATGGGAATACAGCTATTGTGATAATCATCCGAACTTGCACAGCCGCTATTCAACACAATAGGATTAATACATTGAAAGATCTTATATCAAAAGGTATGCTATGAAATTGGTGCTTTCAAGTCACCTTAATCAATAGAACACAACGCCCGGGAAAACACCACTGCAGCATCAAAGTATTAATTCCGTATATTTTTATGATTTGCAGGCGTGCGTACGTTGAAGAGCCAATATTTCAGGATTACAGATGAACCTGCGAAGATCACAGTCTCCATTCATCTAGAGAACAATACGTCACTCTTCGGCACATTCAGCTCCTTACCATACATGTACCTAGTCAATCATCCTTCACTGGAATCATTACATGGCCACAAACACTTATGCAAGCTCAGAATGGCCTGTGTTTTAAAACCAAACATCAGCCTACTGTTACTTCAAGGCTGTATGATCTCCACAATTCTTTGGAATCTGACACCACAGAGCGAACGAAAGTATCAATCTGGATATCACATATTAGAAGGTATGTTATACGAGTCGATATTTCCCAGCTCACTTTCACCACAGTAACATGCAATATATTTCAGTAATTACTGTGACATTTCTATTAGATGATTAATCGTTTATCAATTTGTATGATTCTCACAGCGACCTGAATTGGATTGCAGTAGACAAGCGTCCAAGCCCCGAACAATCAATGTTGCAGAACACATATGAGCCTGTTACTGCGTCAGGCAACACAGTCCTCCAAGCTATGGCTGAAAAATTACTGATCAAGTGCTAAATTTACACTTTGCACTTCGTAAAGTTAACGTAACAGAATATTCGTTGAAGAAATGGAATATTTCGTGATTCACATGTTATTAGAATTGTAAAATATGCGAGATAAACATGTTTCACACAATTTGAGAGATTAAGCGCCGTGCTTGATCCATTTGAAACGTTCGAGCCTTGAATTTGAGAATTTTTCGGCGAATATTTAGTTGAATTAACGTTACAATCTCCAATCACATACTGTATAAGTCAAAATTAAGTTCTATTTAATAAATTATTTATGTTTGTCACAGTTGAAAATTGAAGTGAATGTCTTTGTCTTCTACTGAATGTTTCTCCCCTTGCCTAAATTCCGAATATATTTCTTGTGACGTTCACACTATACCTAATACCGTATAATCCTGCTGAAATTAAGAGAAGATCCTACAGAAACTGAGAACTTGCACATTTTTTTCGTATTCAAAATTATTGATAGGTCTTGTGAAACTGTGCTCTGAAACTAAGAAATTTTCACCTTGAGCTTCTAGATTACTTGAGTAATATAGAAGTTACGCAACTTCTAAGGGCAAACAGATACTCAACTTCAAAATGCTCCCTGCGTCATAATCTTATTCGGATCATACTATTTGACTGGGGCTTTCGGTACACTTAGGCGAAGAAAAGTATGCAACGGATTTGAGATTGAATGACTGGTTTTTTTTTTTACCAGAATTTTAAACTTGTATTCTTCAATTTTTCACATTTTTCATATTATATGGATTTTGAAAACTATACGCTTTTTACAGTATAAAAAATTCTCTACATACTTTTGTGTATAAGGTATGCATGAATCTACACTGCGAAGGAGAAATTGATCGGAGCAGAAGTATAACGCAAGTAACTAGCGTAGCTGAAAATGTAGTTTTGAGTAAATCGCCTTTTAATGAAAAATGGTACGAATGAAATAAATTTTGAAAATATATGGTCTAAGATAATTCAATACGTCGTGTCATCAAACTCTCTCATTGAGGCATCACAGATTTTTTGATTCTTCTGCTGCGCCATCTTGGACCGCAGATCTTCTTCGGCCTGCGTTTCCAGATTCAACATCATATAAAACGGAATTGAAAAAGTTGATCGTTGAATTTGTAGTCCAGTCCTTCTTTATCTTCAAGACTTCACCTTACGGCTCCATCAATTCGGCTGTAGCAGCATATTCTATCGTGCTGCGTTCTGCGATTTACTATTGTGGTTCTCAGAAAATCTCAGTGCTGATTTGGAATACTCATTTATCTCTGGCTGTTGCTTGATACTTTTTTTATGTGTGCACCTATTTAGCAGCTCTTCACTGACTAATCTCTCATGAAAAGGCATTAGTTTCTCATTTATTGGGGATTCCTGATCTGGTGGTTGATAATTTTCCAGCGTAGCCGTATTGGCCTTCTTCGTTTCAGTGAGATTTGTCATGTTCCATAGGGTTTCTCTCTGTTTCACATGATAGCTGTCTTACAGAAGATATTTTCGAAACAAAAAAAAAAAGATTGAGGAACAAATTTTATATTTCAAGCTCTCTAGCTCGTTATTGCATTTTGGAGTCCTGCGGTACCCATCCTTTTGGCCACGTAGTTCATACTTTGACTCAATATTTTATGAAACTTAGATTTAATCATAGTTTCAATAGTTTGGTAAGATTCTAGAAGTTTATTACGGAAGAAACAAATTTTATTTTCTCATTTACTATCAATTTTATCAATAAAATCAGCTGCCTGTGAACTAATAAAAATCAAAGGGCTGTAACGCTACGGCTAATATTCATAATTTAAATATAGCGCGGCCAAGCGAGCCCGAAATCTCTGAGGAAGAATGCCAACTCCGTCGCTTCCGCCCGGCGCGGGCAATCCTTCGCCGCATCGCACGACCTAGCGCAAACCTTTTCCGCTATCAAAGTAACTACGGGCGGGTTTATAACACGGGCAGGTCGGCCGTGTAAATCAGAGATTTCGCCTGAAACAGTTTTCTATTGATGGTTTGGTACCGCGAGGAACGCTTCGGCCTCGTTGCCTGTCCAAACATTAAATAAAGAATCTATTTGCTTTGTATATATTAACGCAGCTCCTGGGTACGATCTCGGTCCTCCCGGCTTTCGGAGTTGCTATATAGCACAAGCTTGTTAAATCCTTTTCTTTTCTCCAAATTCCATTTATATTTTCACGGTCAGATCGAGATTTCAAACATAGATTTAAAATCCCTCAAAGCGTTGACTGAATATTCTAAAGACGGTTCACCTTATGGACCTTTGTGAGCCGACTAAAATTCGCAGCGAGCTAGCGCCCCCTCAGTAATTCCGGCGGCATATTTAGGAAACAAGTAGAAAATATTGAAACTCGCTGGATCTGTGTTGCGATTACCGACTGGAACGAATCGTTTCTGTGATGATACGTCAGAGTAGGTACTACAGGTATCGCAAAAATCCCCGACCCCACGCATGTGTTTTTACCGGCTCCGTGGCATTGTGACTCACAGCGTTGACAGAAATTGAGTAAATAAAATACCTAAAGATGATTGATGATGAACTAATTTTAATTGATAAATAATGCGAATTGAAAACATTTGTTCACGCAATTCCGCCCGTTTCTACTTAGACATTATGGTATTATGACAAATTAGCTCCAAAAGGAGTCACTGGTAAACATAGATTAGATCAAATTCGTTAAACTTTCAGTACCAGCAATTGAATAACGCCATAAGAAGAAATGCATTGGTTCAAATAAATATGTTTTTTAATGTATAGAACACATCTGGAGTAAATCACAATTGTGCAAATGAATAATCAAAATATATGGCTTTATCTGAAATTGAGAAATTTCCACATTTCCGGTATCGCCGAGATACGCGATCGAATCAGCTGAATCGGAAAAAAAAGTCACAAATAATCAAGTCGTATCCTTCTCCCAGACAACACCTGTTCTTGATTAATTAACAGAACATCGCGGATTATATACTCGGTTCACGGAGAGATCGACAGGCAGTTACGCAGCTTCGAACGGCCTGAGAGCCGGGTGGGGGTAGTGGGGCTGGCAACTCAACGCCGGATCTAAATTATAGTACGCATGGGCCCCGAATATATTTGGCACGCTAGGCTCAAAGAGGCTCAAAGACTGAGGGTCCCGTGTCGCTATAGCCGCGGCTGCTCAACTGTGAGACCCGTGTGGTGCGGTGGAGTGGGTGAAATGGGCGGCGCGTTGGGTGGGATCTGACCGAACCGGACGAGTTCTGTTTCGATCTCCTGTCGATCTCTTCGTGAACCGAGTATAGATCAATCTGAAACGCGTTGTGATATTTTCGGGTGATTGTTAAGGACAACGGAAGATTATACTGTTATGCTTCACAAAGTCGCACGGCTCTTGACTATTTCTACATTGAATGAAACGACATTTTTTTGATTTTGCAACAAAGATTAAGTGAAAAGAAAGAAGGCGAATATTGCAGTTAAGAAAAGTTGTTAATTTTCTAAAAATATTGATAATTATCTGTGAATTTGTATTTTTCCCGAGTCTTGATAAGGTACCTACTTTTCATCTTTTGCGGACTGCAAGTCGCTTCTCATATAGATATATTAGGGTGATCCAAAAAAACTAACCTATCGAATCTGTAATGCGGCAAAAGCCACGACATATATTTTATAATAATATACTATGTAAGGCGCGCGCGCCATCTAACGTTCGCGCGGTCAACTAGGGCACACGCCATCTACCACCGTGCAACTAACCACAGTAAACGCCATTTTGTCAAAACTCGCTCTCGCTAACAAAGTAACATTCAGAATTGACTAGACGGGGAATAAAATACGATTTAATTAGAGAAAAAGAACATATCTCTCGAGGTATACTAGAGTGAGAAGCTAGCGGGGTAGTTTCGACCTCACCGCCTGTCCGACCATCTTGGTATATCTGTTGTTGTTTAATTACACAGCTTCGCTTAAGAAGTGGGGGATAGCTAGTGGTATTGTCTCGGCAATACTACCTGTCCTTCTTCCCATTTCTCACAAGCACAGCTGATGCAGTAGAATCAGTAAATTCGTGTTTTGTCTTTTAATTCACTTATTTTTAATTAGCTTCTAGATAAATTCTCCTTCAAATAAAAACCTAGGATAATAAAATCCAGTCAACTCAAAGTTACGAAATAGATATCGTTATAAAGCCGAGACAGGCCAATTATTCAGAATCCTCATATAATTTCACTGTTCACTTCAAACAATATAAAATATATGTACTAGTTATAAGTAAAATCACGGTTGATAGCGAGTAAAGTCAATCCCAATAGAATATAGAAGTCCTAAAACAATAATTATAGGCAAGATTCACTCATATTTATTTTAATGTTAAAAACATATGTACTAGTTATAAGTAAAATCACGGTTGACCGCGAGTAAAGCCAACTCTTAGAAGTCCTAAATAATAATTATAGGCGAGATTCACTCATATATGTTTTAATAAATGTTAATGTTAAAACCTTAGGAATAAGTCAATGCATTCAATTTTATGAACACGCAAGTAAACGTATCGTTCTTAATAAATATCATATTTTTTGTTATAAACGTACTAATTAATTGAACCACCTTCCATAATTCTAATAAACTAAAAGTAGGCCCGCGGATTAACTTCCAAACACCCTGAGATTAAGAGACTACATCGGCACTTCGCCGATATAGATAAGTAAAATATTAGAGCATGACTCAAATCTATGGTCTTAAAAGGACCTATTTACTGAGAAAAAAATTCCCTCAATTGGAAAAATTTTTATTCAAATTTTTAGAGGTGTCGGTAGCCGTTTGAAATTTCCCATTTAAATAACACGTAAACAAATTCTTTTTCATTAAAAATGCTGTAACTATTGAACCGTTTGAGATAAAAAAAATGTCCAGGCATATTCTTGTAGGGCATTAAATTATCTGAAAAATGACCTCCGAGTTAATTGTCTAGACTCGAAAATTCATATACTTATGGGCTACGAAAGTAAAAAAAAAGTAGAAATAGCCTGCCTATTTAGGGATTTATAATTGGAAATATTCATGCTAAATGAAAAAATCACACTGAAATGAAATAAAATGTGTAGAAAATGTTGATTAAAAACTAGATTTGTCAAAGAGAAGAGAGTTTTAATCCACTTATCTATTTTTTATTGCACAATTCATAGCCCATAAGTATATGAATTTTCGAGTCTAGACAATTAACTCGGAGGTCATATTTTAGAGAATTTAATGCCCTACAAGAATATGCCTGGAAATTTTTTTTATCTCAAACGGTTCAATAGTTATAGCATTTTTAATGAAAAAGAATTTTTTTACGTGTTATTTAAATGGGAAATTTCAAACGGCTACCGACACCACTAAAAATTTGAATAAAAATTTTTCCAATTGAGGGAATTTTTTTCTCAGTAAATAGGTCCTTTTAAGACCATAGATTCGATAGGTTAGTTTTTTTGGATCACCCTAAGGTATATATAAGTATATTCTCACACATACTATATACCTTGCTATATACATTCTGGTGGTTCTTATATGGTTCTTTTTTCGTTAATTTCAATGTTGGATAGTTGTAAATCGGTTTTAGATGTAAAAAAAACATTCTCTAATTTTTCCAGATTTTTATTCCGAGTCTTGAGTTTTCCCGTGGGCACGTAATTTTGTTTTTTAATTGGAAAATACAATTATTTCAGTTAGTTCTAGTTTAGAAATATGAATAACCTTGGTCATTATTCTTACAGCTGACTCCATCTAGAACTTACTCACATTGGTATTCATTCAAATTAATGAAGACCAATATATACAAATAACGTAAATAAATATATACCGTGAATTTCTGTGGATGCGGGCCAGCTAGTTACTCCTACACATACGCACGCCTCGTCCGTGTGACGCAGGCGGCAGGGAAACCAACTGACAACTTCACGCTTACGAGTGCGAAATTTGTTTAATCATCTCTTCATACTATTTGCCCTGTTCAAGCTATAGCTTCATTCTTTTTTATCTCGGAATAGCGTGCGAGAATTTGTAGGTTACGCACCGAATTTAAATAACTTAGTCAATCGTGTGAATAAGTGAGACCAGGTAAGGAAGCTGATTTAGCTGAATCTAATTTATTATCAATTAAAATGACAGGTTTGACTTGCAATCAATTTATTATAAATAAACCAATTTCTAACATGATTTTGTCGAATCGTCGAGATAAAAAAGAATGAAGGCTATGGCTTGAACAGGGCAAATAGTATGAACAGAGATGATTAAACAAATTTCGCACTCGTAAGCGTGAAGTTGTCAGTTGGTTTCCCTGCCGCCTGCGTCACACGGACGAGGCGTGCGTATGTGTTGGAGTAACTAGCTGGCCCGCATCCACAGAAATTCACGGTATATGAGTAAAAACACGTCAAACCGAACACCTTTTTTTCGTCGATCTTTTCGATTACTTTGAATTTTTTTTTAACGGATTCTATGGGTGAAAAAAATTCGTCAAACAATTTTTTATTTTTTTTTATTTTCAATATTTCAAAAGTTATTCCTGGTTGAAAATTGCCCGAAATGCCAAAAACCGCCACACGCTCTCCTTCAAATCTTTATATCTCGGATTCTATTTGTCAGATCAATTTGATCCTGGGCTCATTCGAAAGAGCGAAAATGGGGCTTCCATTTCATGCGGCTACAAATTTTATAATAGCAACAATTGAAGGTTTTTATAAACAATTAATTTTCAAACACGATTTTCATCATCGAAACCGCAGTGTAAAATTCCAAAAAAAAATACGAGCGTATTCCTTGATCAATTTCCTATAAGATAGGTGAGTTTCAAAATGGAGAATTGATGGAGAGTATTTTTTAAATATTAATAATCGAGCGGCGGCGCGCGCGCGCGGCGTGGGGTAGGCAATAACGTGTACTTGGAAGGAGCGGGTTTGGGCGTAGTTAATCAAGCTTATATCAAACACACATAAAATGTGAACAATGTTTATTGAAAACCAACATGTTTCATTACCTAACATATTCTATTGATTTCAATTGTTTATTATAGGTACTCTTTGTATTATACACATAAGTACATGATATGAAATCTTAATTCTATATGAAACTTACATCGAAAATAGTTTTTATTCTGAATTCTTACGAATGCTGTAACTATATGATTGTATTGTATTGTATTTCTTTTAATGATTCCCCTTGGGGTTACATGTTCATAATTTTCTTACACCTTTTTATATTCTACTCATCTTACTACTATATACTATATTACATTACATTATTCTACTTATTTCTACTTAACCTACTTAGCCTACTTGTTTTATTTCTTTATATTCTCCCTTTCCCTTTACACCCTCTTCTATCCCTTATCCTTATTATTCCTCCCCTCTCTCCTACGCTCAATCTCCCTCATCCATGCCTCCCCCTCTCCCTCTTCTCCTAATATCTGCCCTACCTTCTCCTGCCAACTCTCTTTTTTGCCTTCTCCTCTCACGCAGCTCTCCCAAATATGCTCCCATGTCTCCTCTTCCCATTCGCATAGTCTACATTTCTTTTTCTCCTCCTCTTCCCAGTACCTCGCTTCCCTCACCTCTCCTCCTAGCCTAAATCTAGCTATTCTTGCCCATCTACTTTCTCCCCATCCTTTTTTCAGATATTCTGGTACTCCTTCGCTCTTTATGCTCTTATACCACTTATTATATTTGGAGCTCTCTATCTTTTCCCATCTTTCTTCCTTTTGCTTTTCACTATCTTTTCTTTCCATTACCTCGTACTCCACTTCTCTTCTCTCTCCCTCTGTGTCCTGTTCATCTATCTCCCCTACCCACTCCTGCCTGAATTTCTTCCTGTCTCTCTCCCAGTTCGCCAGCGTTGCCACTCTTTTAGTTTCCCTTCTTTTTACTTCCTCCCAGCAGCTCCTCGCGAGTTCGCTTCCTCTTCCTTCCTCTAGTCTTCTTTCAAAGTTCCACGCTCTTTTTCCTGCCCTTGTTCTCATTTTCAATCTCATCATTTCTTCCCTGACCATGTACCCTGGCGTTCTCCAGTCTACTCCGAATACCCATCTAATGTACCTCTCTTGTAGCGCCTCTACATTCTTCCACTCCCTCCATCCCCATACTTCTGCTGCGTATTCTACCACCGTCCACACCAGTCTGTCGAACATCCACATCCTTCTTTCCCAGTCCTTTCCGAATCTCCTTTTCCCAATCCCCCAGACTTGTTTCATTACTACTGCCGCTTTTCGTACTCTATCTCTGACGTGAGCCTCCTGCCCTCCGTTCCTCGTCAACTTATACCCTAGATATTTGAACTCCTTCACTTCCTCTATCACTTCTCCCTTCCATCTCCACTCTACTTTTTTGCTTCTTCCTCCTCCTTTTCTGCACCTCATTATTTTCGTTTTCTTTGCATTCAGTGTTAGCTTCTTCCCGTCTAGGTATCTCTCTAGTCTTCTAATCAGCGTTTTCATCCCCTCTTCTTCCTCTGCCATTACCGCCACGTCGTCTGCATATGCCAGCGTATATACCCTTCTTCCCCCCAGTTTTATCCCTCCTATCTCCCCCGTCTTGCTCATTTCTTCTTCCATGTCCGCTGTTAGAATGTTGAACAGGAATGAGCTCATCGGGCATCCTTGTCTCACCCCCAACACCGTCCAGAACTCTTCCCCTGCTTTCCCTCCTATCTTTACTCTATTCTTTGTTTCCCTGTACACTTTCTGTACTCTCACTATCAGTTCCTCTCTCACTCCTCTCCTTCTCATAGCTTCCCACAGTATTTCCCTATTCACTGAGTCAAATGCCGCTTTTAAGTCTATAAACATCACTACCATCCCTTCCTTCTTGCTATTAATCCTTCTGTTTATTAGGTGATTTAACACATATATATTATCTACCGTTCCCATTCCTTTCCTAAATCCTGTTTGGTTCTGCGGTATCATCTCCTTTTCTTCCATTTCTTCCTCTATCCTTCCTGCAAGTATCGTCGCGTAGATCTTATACAATGTTGACATCAGCGTGACCCCTCTGTATTCTTCCACCCTTTTCCCTTCACCGCTCTTTACTATCGGTACAATCCAACCTTCTTTCCATGCCTCGGGCCATCCCTCTCCCTTCCATACTCTATTGCATGTCCTCCATATCCACTCTTCCGCTTCCACTCCCCCATGTCTCCACACCTCATTTACTATTTCGTCCCCTCCTGGTGCTTTTCCATCCTTTAGCCTGGTTATCGCTCTTCTTACTTCCTCCCTCTTTATCTCGCTTTCCTCGTCTTCTTTCCTTCCTTCTCTTGTACCTCCTGCCACAACTTTTCTGTCAACGCCCCCTAACAGTCTCATAAAGTATTCTTTCCATTCTTTCTCTTCTATTGTATCGTCTATTTTTTTTCGTCTTCTTCTTTCTCGGTTCAGCACCTCCCATACTTTACTCTCTGTTCTAGCCTCCTCCGCCTCTCTAATGAACCTTTCATTTTCCTCCTGTTTCTTCTTCTCGCACAGTATTTTGTATTCTCTTTTCTCCTCCTTGTATCTTTCCTTTCCTATTTCCTTTTTCCTCCACTCCCTCAGCGTTCTCCTTACTTTCTTCTTTTGGCACTTCGTTTCCTCATCCCACCATCCCCTTCTCTTCCTTTCTTCTCCCTCCCCCCTCTTCTCTTCCTCTTCCAATGCTCTTCTTATTTCTTCTGTTCTCACTTCTATTTCTTCGTCTATTCCTCTACTTTCTCCCTCTCTCCATCTTACTCCCCTTCTGAATCTTTCTCTTCCTTCTCTTGACCAGTTTCCTCTCGCTATCTTTTTTCCTTTCTTCTCTTTCTTCCTTTCCCATCTCTCTGTCGCTATCTCTATTACTACCGGATGGTGGTCCGAGTCTATCTTATCTCCTACTTCCATTCTCTTCACCTTCTCTTTTACCTCGCTGCCTCCTAACACATAATCTATTACTGTCTCCCCTCTCGCTCCTACATATGTTATCTCTCCTTCCTCATCCCCTACCGTGTTCCCATTCCATATTGCCCATCCCATTTCCTCTACTGCTTCTATCATCTTTTTCCCTTCCCCATTTATTACCTTGTCTTTCGAGTTTCTCCCTTTCTCCTCACTCCCTACCCCCTTGTACTCCCCCCCTTCCTCCCCGGTCCTTGCGTTAAAGTCCCCTCCTACTATTATGTTTCTCTCTCTCCTCTCTTTTCTTTCGTACTCCTTTACCTTTGCCATTTTCTTCTCTATATCCCCTTTCACATACACCCCTATCACCGTCCATTTCTCCCTACCTATCTTCATTGACCCTATCATCCACCCTTCCTCTTGCTTCTCTTTTTCTTCCCCTTCTACCTCCGCTACCTCTTCTTTTATTCCCATTACCATTCCTCCTATTGCCCTCCCTTTCTTATGCTCTTTCCTCGCGTGTTGCACCTTCCATACATACCCTTTCGGCAGTTTACTTTTTATTTTCTCCCACCCTTTTTCTTCTGCCCATGTTTCGCTTAATACCATCACATCCCAGTCTTTCAGCCCTTTCCAGAACTCCTTATCTTTTCCTGCCATCCCTGCTACGTTCCAGAACGCTATTCTTACTACCTTTTCGCTCCCTCCCTGTCTCTTTTCTGTTTTTCCCCTTATTTGTACCGAAAATCCTTTTCCGCTCCCTCTATGGCTTCCTGCAGTCTTTCGTTTTCCTCGTTCCAGTTCCAGCACTTCCCTTCTACCCATATCTTTTTGTACCCCACCCTCGCTCTTTTTCCTTCTCTTCTTACTTCCTTCATTCTCTTTATCAGGCTCCTCTGTATCTCTCTCTCCTTCCATGTCAGGTCATCGTCTATGAACACCTCAGTCCCTCCTAGCATTTTCTTCCTCATCATCACCTCCTTCTTCGCTTCGTAGTCCTCCATTTTCACCAGTAGCCCCTCTCTTTCTCCGCCTAGCCTCTGTACTCTCGCCTCCTTTATTCTTATCGTCGTTTTCAGGTTCTCTTTCAAGAACCTTTCCGCGACGGTTTTCGCTTCTTCCCCTCGCCTGTCTATTCCTTTTATTATTATGTTATTTCTCTTTTCCTGTCTTTCTTTTGTCTCTATTTTTTGTTTTATTTCTCTCATTCCTCCTTCCATCTCCACTTCCATCTTTTTTATCTTCTCTCCCATTGCCTTTCCTCCTTCTACTTCGCCTATCCCTTTCACCGCCTCCTTCACTTTGTCTTCTATTTCTTTCTTCGTTTCTTCTGCCTCTTTCTTCATTTCCGTCGCTCTTTTCTCCTCCACTTCCTTTAGTTGTGACTCTAGATCTTTCACTCGTCTTTCTAGGTCCGCTCTTCTCTCCTCCTCCTTTCTCTTTATCTCTTTAATTTCTTCTCTCAGTTCTTCCATCTGGTTCCTTGCCTCTTCTTTTTCTTTCTTAGCTTCCTCTACTATTTTATTTATCCTCTCCCACATCTTGTTCATCTCTGCGCCTTCTCCCTTTTCCTTCTCTCCTTCCGGTGTTTTCGTGCTTGTGTTCGTATTTCTGTTTCTTCTTTTGAGTCCTGCCTGTCCCTCTTTCTCTACCTCCGCTCTCTTTCTTTTCTGCCTGTCAAACATTCCGTCAAGCGAGCCTAGGCTGCTCGCTCTCTCCCTCGCCCACCTCTGCAGACTGGTCGCGTTTGTCGGCTTCCCCCTCTTCTGCACCTCACCCGTGTCTTCGCTGGCCGGCGTGTGATACCCGGTACTCTCTTCTTCCCCTTCTGACTCACTGCTCTCCAGTTCACTTCCTTCCGCCCCTTCTTTACCGACTATGGCTATCGTCATCTCCGATCTCTTCCGCCGGTAACCTATTTGCTCCGTTGCCTTCCCGACCACCTGCGTCTCCTCTCTGCCTTGCGTCTCCATCTCGCCTCTTTTTGGTGAACTTCCTCCCTTTTTCTGTTCTCGCCTGCCTTTCCTGCGCCGGTTCCTTTCGCGCCTTATTTTCTAACCTCCTTCCCTTCACTTTTTATCTTCCCTTTCCTACCTCTTTGCCCCTTCCGTTCGTTTCTTACTGTTCCTTCACTGTCTCTCTCACTCTTCACTGCACTTCTCGCTCACTTTCGTTATACTTTCCTGTCCTTTTTCACTTTTCTTTTTACACTTTTCGGCACGTTCACTTGACACGTCTTACTCGCGTTTTGTCAACACCGGAAGTCCGCTGTAACTATATGATTATAATTTATATTTTAAAAATTATAATATTAAAATTATATAAATATTTATTAATTATATATATTTAATAGTATATTTAATATTTATATATTGTAACTTTACCTGGTTATGCTTCACCAGCAGAAGGCTGGTGAAGTTAACCTAGTCCGCGTGAGTTCTTTGTCACGGGTAAGAATGATTTTCGGAGCTCCTCCTGGGAAAAAGTGAAAAACCCAAATAACCCTAATACAGACTCGGATTGACTTTCGTCAAACAGAGCTGCCTCCTCACAGACTCGGAGATATCTATTACCACAGACTAGGGTGCCAGTGATAGCTACACCGTAGCTGTCTTGGTAATAGACTCACAGAGCTGCCTTTTACAGACTTGAGTTATGAGATCAGCGTACAGACTATGGTGCCAATGAAAGCTACACCGTAGCTGCCTTGCTTACTCACAACCAAAGCTGCCTTTAGCTAATAAACGATTTTACCTTCTGAAAAGTTGAAATGTTTGATTAGTTGCAAGGAAAGACAAAATAGAAAGCAAGAATCAGATTCCTTTTCTTATTGGCTGATTGCAGCCTTCTAACATTTAATAAATTGCAGTTTGTGCGTGTGTTCAACTATTTACAAAACGAAAAGTATAAACAAAAATAAAAATAAAAAATTAAATCATAATTCTCAAATCGTAAGTGCAATATCTTTTATCGTATCAAATCCTAAGATCGCGTATTTTGTCAACTGTACCGTTTATTGAGCTTTTCGTGTCGTTTTCATATTTGTCAAAGGTTTTAGGTTAGGTCGTACTAGCTGCTACTTTAGCTAACTGTCGAAATTTAATGAATTTTACTTGAACTTTAACTATTTTAGCATAAAGCAAGATTTTGTAGAGTAATTTTAAATTGACATTTGATTTGATTCTAAAGGCCATAGCCGGGTAAGTAGGGGGAGAGCGGCCCCCGCGCGGATTCGTTCCAAATTCTGGCAAAAAGTTGCGTCTGATGGGTTACGAACTCACCCAAAATTTCAACCTTGTAGCTGCACTAGGAACAAAGAAAAAAATAAAACTAGTGTTTGTAGAAAAGATTTTTTTTCTCAGGATCTACTGGACCGATTTTCGTGGAAAAAATATATGTTGTAAATATGTTCAATGCACTTTATAGAAAGAATCAAGAACCCTATCCGGCCATTGGAACTACACGAAAAAAATTATTTTATTTTTCGTGATTTTTTTTCGATTACTCGCTCACGAGATACAATTACCATATTTTTTGTACAACACAATAGGACTCCCTTCTACAACATATATTTTTTTCAAGTCGATATAAGAGGTAGAGCATAGTTAAAAAAATTAAAATTCAGTTTTTTCGCATGTTTTTTCTGTTTTGGATGTAATAACTGCCACAAAATTGTGTACTTCTAGTTATTTTCTTGCCCAGTAGAGTATTTTTGTCAGTTTCATCGAAAACTTTACCATAAAGCATACTTTTCAGCAGCCGGCAGCGACCGGCAGTGACCGGCTCTCGCAAGACACACTGCACTGCATATGATAGGGAGCGCGTTGTTACTAAGCCGTTCATGTTACAAATCCACAAATATTCAAACGTGGTATCATGAAACTACCGTATTTCCTACTCTGTCAAACATTGTAGCACACCGCAACTTTCCGTCTGATTGTTTCAGTCACTTACCCAGTTCAGTGTGACTGGTTTCAGTTCTCTGTATAGCAAGTTTGCCTCTTGATAAATTCGTGTTTTGTCGATATGTAACCACGATAGATAAAATGTCATCCAGTGATACAAAAAATCCCAAGTGTGTTGTGTGTCAAAAATTCGTGTATAAGGTGAAAGGTATTAAAAAAATAATACAATCTGCCGAAGAAGCAAGAAGCTTTTCCCGAGGTTTTCAACAAACAATTACTATCAACGATGTAATTTGTGGAAAATGTCGTCTTTCACCTTATAAACGACCAAAATATCATGGTCCAGGTGATAACAAAGAGGCCGAGGAGAACGCCGAAAATAAGGCCGTTGAGGAGGCTGTTGGTTTTGAGAACTTTTGCCAACAATTGTCCGATGTTTCAGTTGGAACTTCAGACGATTCATCATTACCATCTCTTTCAGACGATTCTTCGCTTGACATGAAAAGAATGCCTGAAACCGACGAATCACCAGTCGAATATATTGAAATCGAGATGCAAAGAACTGTTGCGACACACAAGTACTGTTGTATTTGTCAAGCTAAGAAGAACTTGGTTTTGATTCCCTATGAGGCTCGCATGCAATCGTACATAAAAAAAAGGATACATATCCCAGATAAAAATCGATGCTGCCGAGGTCACTTAATTAAAAACCGTTTTTATGAACAAGAATTTGATCTCATAAAAGTGCACGCAAACTTCACAAAAATTCAAGCTGCAGAACTGAAACAAATGATGCAGTCTTTAGCAGTCGGATGTGACTCTACAGTATTTGATAAAATTGGAGATTTCAGATTGCCGGAAGAACAACTACGCATATTCACTGGCTTGAGCTCAAAAAATATAATGGAAATACGGGACATGTTAACTTCAATGCGAAGCAATTCTACGCGTACAGTGACGCAAGCACTCGTTGTCTTCTTATTCAAGCTCCGGACAGGGAATTCTAACAAAATGATTTCATCTGTCCTGCAACTAGAACGAGAACAGTCGGTTTCAGACTATTCAGCATCGGTAATGAAATCCTTTGAACAAGATGTTCTTTCTCATCACTTCGGAATATCTGCTATGCAAAGAGATGATCTTATAGAAAATCACACAACGGACATTGCAAAACGACTGTATGATAGTCGTGACAACCTAATGCTTATTTGTGATGGAACTTATGCACGTCATCAGAAGAGTTCCAATAACGAGTACCAACGGAAATCTTTCTCGGGTCAGAAGAAAGTTCCACTGTGCAAGCCTTTCACGATTTGTACAACTGATGGATATGTAGTCGATATGCTGGGACCTTACCTTGCGAATCAGAATGATGCGGCGATATTGAGAAGTGTGATAGATGAACCCAACGGCCTGTGCACACTGTTGAAAGAAGGGGACATTTTCGTTCTGGACCGTGGCTTTCGTGATGTGAAATCTTACTTAGAATCGAAAGGTTTTCGAGTACTGATGCCAGCACTCAAAGGAAAGTGTTCTCAGTTATCAGTTAAGGAATCAAATGAGTCACGCTTCGTAACAAAAATTCGTTGGCCAGTTGAATCCGTTCACGGTATGATTAAACAGAAATATCAACTCCTTGATAAAAAAATAGACAATAAAATGCTTCCAAAAGTGGGATCTTACTTCAGAATTGCATCATTTCTGCACAATAAGTTTGGAAAGCGTTTGACATCCGATGCAGAATACTTGAATGAAGTCTTGGAAAGAATGAAAACTCAGAACAGTATCGAAAATACGTTAGCAACTGAGGTCGAAGAGAAAGGATGGCTTCGTAAAAAAAGACCTTTTCAAAATATTTCATCGGAGGATCTACTAGATTTTCCGGAAATGACGGAGAGAGAATTAAAAATTCTGTTGACCGGGTCTTACCAGTTTTCTCAAGCCATATCATACCTTGCAGAAATGATTGACGAAGCTGGGAACGTAAATGTACAATTTCTCAAAGACAAATCAAACCTATTAAAGCTTCAAGTTCAGTCTCGCCACATATCCAGAAAGGTTTATCGTTGCTTCGTTGAATATACCCCTCACAGCATTGGCAAAGAAGGAATCACAAGATATTATTGCGAATGCGCCAATGGGAGGAGGACTGTCGGTTGCTGTTCTCATATAGCTGCAATCATATATTATCTAGCACATGGAAGATATTTGTCTAAGATTTTACGACCAGCTGCGATTCTCAGTGAATTGTTCACGAGAAAGAATACAACTACCATCATCAATGATGATAGCGACGATGATTAAGGAAGGCAGAGCACTGATAAATGGTCGAAAGTATAATTTGGTAAGAAGTCTTAATAAAACTTCGATGGAATATGAGAGAAAAGTGTATTTTAATTTTTTTAACTATGTTCTACCACTTATATCGACTTGAAAAAAATATATGTTGTAGAAGGAAGTCCTATTGTGTTATACAAAAAATATGGTAATTGTATCTCGTGAGCGAGTAATCGAAAAAAAATCACGAAAAATAAAATAATTTTTTTCGTGTAGTTCCAATGGCCGGATAGGGTTCTTGATTCTTTCTATAAAGTGCATTGAACATATTTACAACATATATTTTTTCCACGAAAATCGGTCCAGTAGATCCTGAGAAAAAAAATCTTTTCTACAAACACTAGTTTTATTTTTTTCTTTGTTCCTAGTGCAGCTACAAGGTTGAAATTTTGGGTGAGTTCGTAACCCATCAGACGCAACTTTTTGCCAGAATTTGGAACGAATCCGCGCGGGGGCCGCTCTCCCCCTACTTACCCGGCTATGGCCTTTTTGAAGATAAGAAGTTAAGTTTGGCAAAAGTAATTGAGTCGAAATATACTAATGAGTCGCAACGGCCGCTTTGGCTCATATACGCTCCTTTCCGTTTTGCGGCGCGCTCTTAAATACTCGTGATGACGTCACAGCTGGTCGTGCGAGGAGTTCGGCGAAGGTTACCACGTGACCAGCTGCTTGTGTGTGTGAATGTGTGAGTTCGATGGTGTTACCACCACCGAACACGTTACAATATATATTTATTAATATTATATAATTATATAATTATTATAATTTTTTTTAAATATTCATAAATAAGATCGTTAGTAGATATCATATATTATAACTGTGAAAAAACTGACCATTTTTTTAATCCATTTTTTCATTCCATGACCTATTATAAAATATCAAGATGAAGCAAAATCATAATAATACTAAAAAATATAAATATAATCATATATAGTTACAGCATTCGTATAAATTCAGAATAAAAACTATTTTCGATGTAAGTTTCATATAGAATTAAGATTTCATATCATGTACTTATGTGTATAATACAAAGAGTATAATAAACAATTGAAATCAATAGAATATGTTAGGTAATGAAATATGTTGGTTTTCAATAAACATTGTTCACATTTTATGTGTGTTTGATATAAGCTTGATTAACTACGCCCAAACCCGCTCCTTCCAAGTACACGTTATTGCTTACCCCACGCCGCGCGCGCGCGCCTCCGCTCGATTATTAATATTTAAAAAATACTCTCCATTAATTCTCCATTTTGAAACTCACCTATCTTATAGGAAATTGATCAAGGAATACGCTCGTATTTTTTTTGGAATTTTATACTGCGGTTTCGATGATGAAAATCGTGTTTGAAAATTAATTGTTTATAAAAACCTTCAATTGTTGCTATTATAAAATTTGTAGCCGCATGAAATGGAAGCCCCATTTTCGCTCTTTTGAATGAGCCCAGGATCAAATTGATCTGACAAATAGAATCCGAGTTATAAAGATTTGAAGGAGAGCGTGTGTGGCGGTTTCTGGCATTTCGGGCAATTTTCAACCAGGAATAACTTTTGAAATATTGAAAATAAAAAAAAATAAAAAATTGTTCGACGAATTTTTTTCACCCATAGAATCCGTCAAAAAAAATTCAAAGTAATCGAAAGGATCGATGAAAATTTTTGCTCGATTTCGTTCGGTTTGACGTGTTTTTGCTCATATGGGGCTTTCCATACCAACCCAAACTACCGCTAATTTTCGCATCTTCGATTTCGCTGAAATTTGGGCATCCTTTTGTACCCCTCGAAGAAGGTTTTTGTGATTTTTTTCAAATTTTTCAAATTTCGCGGATTTTTTTTTTAAATAGCCATAACTTAGTGAAAAATTGTCCGATTTGGGACTTTGTTTTTTCAAATTTCGTGTTTTTGACTAAATTTTCTGAAAAATGTATGCAAAAAACTTTCCATTGTGAATTTGATTGTTTTTTTTGTATTTTAAAGGTAAAACTTGGATTTTAAGATTGTTTGTATCCTTCGATTTTTTTTGAAATATTCTCAAAAATACTACTCCCCAAAAAACAAAGTTTGAGCCTAGTCTCGTAATGGGATAATGATGGGTTATAATTTTTTTGAATTTTTAAATTAATTGGTTTTTTTTTTTTTTTGTTCCATTTATTGTTTTTACTTTGTAGAGTATTGTTTCCGAATAAAAAACCATACCAAATACTCTACAAAGTAAGAACAATAAATGGAACAAAAATGAAAAAAATTAATTAATTTAAAAATTCAAAAAAATTATAACCTATCATTATCCCATTACGAGACTAGGCTTAAAATTTGTGTTTTGGGGAGTAGTATTTTTGAGAATTTTTCAAAAAAAATCGAAGGATACAAACAATCTTAAGGGGAGGCACTAGTCGAATTTGACCGACCCATCTAATTACTCAAATATCTCCGAAACGAGGGCATCAATCGGATTGTCCTTTTGGCAGCCGATGTTTGAGAAGGAATGAGATCGAGCGAATCTAAAATTAAAGAAATTGTTGTTTTTTTTTTTTTTTTTCCTGTCGCAAAGTGTGGGCATGCCACTTATTTCGACTTATACCAAAGCCTATGCATCGAAGATGCAAACGCGAATGAGCATGCCCGATTCTGTGAGGAATTCCGAACACGACCATACCAAAATATCTTCGTTTTCGACAACGATGTAGCCTGTAGTTGTATTCTACTATTTTGTGGTAATTCTCGATTGTAAAACGGCTGGGAACGGCCATTAGTATTTATTATATATATTAGTTCCCAGAACGGGCGTAAGATGTCGCCACGCGCGAATTTTCTGCTTCTTTTTCTTCTCCCGCCGCTGTTACGTTGGTACAGTCGGGGAACCGGATTCTGAAGCTCCTTATCCCGCGCTGAACGCAACTGAACATACACCTTTGATTTTAATTATTTTCAAGTTGGCATGAAATTAAAACGACATTAGCTCAACTGATAAGTTAGCGATCTGCTCTGCTTTTTTTCAGCGAATGTCAATTCGCATAACCTCTTGAATGCACAAGTGGTTGAAAAATAACCTAGTTCTCGTAAAGTGTTCATAGGGTCAAGGGAGGGCCCTAATGAAACTTAATGTTGTATTCTTTCATGAAACCGGACCGATTTTTAATCATTTTAACATGCTCTTGAAAAATCTGTCACATCGGTTAACCCCAAAATGCGCGTACGTTTTTTCGAATTCGGTTGCTCCTAAAATAACCTAGTTCTCGTAAAGCGTTCATAGGGTCAAGGGAGGGCCCTAATAAAAGCTAATGTTATATTCTTTCATGAAACCGAGACGATTTTTACCGATCGTCAAAATGCAATTTACTGACATAGATTTTTAGCAACGCCGTTTGCTCCTTGCATGTAATTCTTATTCCAATTAGCTTCCCAAACGGAGCATACCCTTCACACACATGTTAAGCACAAAGTGCGGTATAGATATTATTGTCATATGAAACCTATGTTCCGAATCACTTATGACAATGAACTGCAGAGACTTTGAAATAAAAAATGTTAACTATGCTTTCTGAGTAACGAGACGACCGATATTAGATCCGATACTTGGGATTCTTTGCCTAAGTGTTCTGAATACATTGCCAAATTTTGAATAGCCTGCGATTCATCGTTGGTGCGTAATCCTCCTATATTTAAGATTGAATTTAAAATTTCGCAGGCTGATTTTATTAATTTCAGCTAGCACTTTAAAATGATTAAAATTCGATCCGGTTTCATGAAAGAATATAATATGAGGTTCATTAGGGCCCTCCCTCAACGATATGAACACTTTACGAGCACTAGTTCATTTTAGGAGCAACCAAATTCGAAAAAATGTACGCGCATTTTGGGGTTATCCGATGTGACAGATTTTTCAATCACTTGTGCATTCAAGAGGTTATGCGAATTGACATTCTCTGAAAAAAAGCAGAGCAGATCGCTAACTTATCAGTTGAGCTAATGTCGTTGTAATCTCATGCCAACTTAAACATCAATTAAATTAAAGGTGCATGTCCAGTTGCGTTCAGCGCGGGATAAGGAGCTTCAGAATCCGGTTCCCCGACTGTACACCTGGTACCACGTGACTCGATCTGCAGTCAGAGATAATTCGAAGACTAAGAAACCGTATATTCGCGATATAATACTTTTCAATAATTTCAGCATTGTCCTGGTAAGTAAAAATATTTATTCGATGAATAATTGAGCATTTTGTTCATTTATTTCCATTATTCTACAATTTTCCCATGGGTTCTCAATACAATTATATGAAATAACACGTGAACAGTTTTACTGAATAATTATAATATAATTTCATTTCATCAGTCGTATTATCCATTACATAAAATTATATTAAAAATACATAAAATGTATGCTCTATATACACAATATGACGATGGTTAGTAGAATATTCGTATCTATAGATTCGTTCCAAAGAATTGAAAAATAAAAATATTTCACAAATGTCAGCTCTCGTTCTCAATTACACATTACCAAAGTGATCGGTAATGAAATGAACATTTAATCATACGTTACCAAAATAATGAAATATATAGAAGAACTAATGATATTCAGACAATAATTCTTCTCTATATATGATTATTTCGGTATATATTTATTTAATTACCCATTACTCTGGTAATATACCATACCCAATTGAATTACGCATTACAAATGTGATTGGTAAATGAAAATTGAATTACACATTGTGAAAGTAATGGGTAATTATTACAATTTTCACAACACTGTACTCAACTATGAATTACCCATGCCCGATTCGCCAGTAACATTGTTCTTTTTTTTAAACTAAATACTCGTTATTGGTTTGCAAGTTGGCTCAACACTTGAAAAATCGCAAATACAGCATAATCATTGAGGGTGTACGAGAAATTTCCATTTATAGATACCAGGCATTCGTCATAAGTTCCAGACTAACATTCACATCATCAATGCTATCTAAAATCCTTTGAATAAATCAACTAAGCTGAAGCACGTATGTATTTTGATATAACGTTGAAAGACCAACAAGTTGCCTTTTTTTTCTGAATTCGATGCATAGGTGAGATGAAAAACATTTTTGCTAGGCTTGTTGAAAAAAAAATCTTGGAATTTTGCAGAACTAGAGATTTTATGAGTACTTTGACAATACTTGGAGAATTTGAATGAAATTTCAGAATATTTCTGGAGTTTCAAGGCTGTAAAAAAAAATCAAGGCCAATTCCATGTTTGCCAGGATTTTCAGATCCTGTGAACATCATGTTGACTCAGAATTTATCGAAGCTAGTCGTCGACGTCTCTCAGCGATTGGTTACGGCAGATGCTTTACAGGAGATGCTGTCTCTTGATCCAGTGGTGATGATGTACAATCGAGGACTATCGTCTGTCTCTTTGCCATCGCCCTGACGTTTCTATTCTTCTCTGGTGAATTCATTGTCGCTGTCTTCATAAATGATTTTCATAAATCTCTTGGGATCTCCGAAGGCCCTCCGTCGAGGCTCAGAATCATCATCTGTACAGGATAAAAATGAGATTTACTTCATAGTTTATACACTGCGGGTACAGTACATACTGAAATATACACTCATCTGCGTTCTGCCAACATGGTCACTGTAATTATTCGACGAGACTCTCTCGGCGTAACAGCTGTTACGTGACGCCTGATCTTTCCCTGTCGTTGCGACTGCATTCTTCCCCGACACCTTCTCTGTTATCTGTCAAATGAGTAGATTTACAGATTCCGAATAAACAGATGAAGTTAAATCGAACTCGGCACATGAAATTATCTAGGAGTTTGATTCGGTTCTTTGAACAAATGGGACAAACGTTCATTTTCAATACCAAAAAATGTGATCAGCGACATGAATGTTCCACGACAAAATCCAACAAAAGGCCTCTCGTACTGCCTATGTTCATGCTCTATCCTCTTCTGACCTAACCGAACCTCGTGATTCAATACATGAGACACGTATAGCAAGCAACGCCTCTGGATAGTGATTTTGCATTTCGAAATTTCTCTCACAGCTTTGTTTGAAAACATAACGACAAAACATTACCTCACCTGAATGTTTATGAACATTTACCTTTCAATCCTTGTGTGAATGCACAACAGTACGACCTCGACTCCCGCAGCCGTATGTTGTACCAAGCAATAGGGTTTGCTGCCGTCACAGTAGATGTAGTCGAAAACGTGTTATTACAAATTGAATACATCCAGGAGACGTCTTCGAGAAATCCTGTAAATGCCGGCAGCGCGCCAAGCACAGGCGTCCGCTGGCAGAGCACGTGAGTGAACAGATCTAACCTTACCCGACGCCCGCCGAAAGCACGGCTCTCTCTCCGAGCATACCACGTGACACCACGAATCACGATGCGGGCCGCGCGGGACAATCTATCGGTGTGCTGAAGAGACCAGCGAATACGAATATATTCTACAACGGAGACGGAAAAAAAAAAATTAAGAAAAAATAATCATCTTCAATTTACTGATATAACGTTGGCATTTCTATATAAAATGTTACAAAATTTTCTGATTTGGAATTAGAAATAAAATAATAAAACGTTTGCTTTGTAAAGTTTTATTTGATAAATTGGTATCTTCATATCCAGAAAAAAATGAGTAATAAACTGTGACTCTGAATGTACCGAGTTTTGATTACTCTTCATCGTTGGCGAACTGCGAGTCGCTGCTCCCATACTGTCGCTGTAACCCACGCGCCCGACAGCCAAACGGTGGTGAATTAAAATATTCACAAGTTTTCAACCATTCATTCGATCGAAGTGAATCTTTCCAGAAAACTTATTTGTACCTCGATGAACGACTTTCTCACCGGAAGTTTTCGGTCGCTCGAAATTCGTTCGACTTCCGAAGCGTTTGAAGATATCGATAAATGATTTTTCTAATGTCTCGGAAACAAATTTATGACTAAAACCAATATTAACCTTTTTCTTCGTTGATCAATCATGATAGTTGTGAAAAGTAATGCTCAAGGGCAACAGGGGAACGATTATGAACCCCGTAATTGGTAATGCTAATTCCGTCGCCTTTTGGTCTTATTTTATTGAATTTTGTTGTACTACTTCACGTGAAAAATGAATAAATCTTTCATCCAAGCAATGAAGATGCATAACTATATTGCCAGCAGTGTATTATTAATTCTTCGTTACCACGATAAATCACTTGTAATAATCGCCGATGTAATATAAAATGAAAAATTGTTTGTAAAAATTGAAAAAAAAAAAGATTTCGACTTCTTAGACTTCGTAGGAACAACTGAAAGGGTATACGTGACCGAATAATTAACAAGAAAAATGTTTTTATTTACAATTAGAATTTTTATGCTTCTAAGGTTGTTGATAAAAAAAGAATACGTGTTTTCACAATTTATAAACGTCAATTATTAGCTACTCGTGTAATCACGAGTATTTCCAGGAAACGCCGCGAGGAGGCTAATTGACACTGTCTCCCATAAGATTTCCTTCATGTCGAACATTTCGGTCATCTCGGCGAGGAGATGCGAACCGTGACTTGTTGTTCGATCCGCTCCGAGGAGCTGCGAACCGTCACTCGTTCGATCCGCTCCGAAGAGCTGCGAACCGTGACTTGTTGTTCGATCCGCTCCGAGGAGCTGCGAACCGTCACTCGTTCGATCCGCTCCGAAGAGCTGCGAACCGTGACTTGTTGTTCGATCCGCTCCGAGGAGCTGCGAACCGTCACTCGTTCGTTCCGCTCCGAAGAGCTGCGAACCGTGACTTGTTGTTCGATCCGCTCCGAGGAGCTGCGAACCGTCACTCGTTCGATCCGCTCCGAAGAGCTGCGAACCGTGACTTGTTGTTCGATCCGCTCCGAGGAGCTGCGAACCGTCACTCGTTCGTTCCGCTCCGAAGAGCTGCGAACCGTGACTTGTTGTTCGATCCGCTCCGAGGAGCTGCGAACTGTTTCAATCGTTAATCCGAGTAATAAAACAAATATTGTATACGAGAACATTACTCACACAATTATTGAAAATCTTTCTAGTTCGTAAACTGCATCGATGCCCTGTGAACTACGCGTTCGGAAAGGCAGATAATTCTTTGCTTTGTATTATTTTTATCAGATGACTTCGCAATTTCATCACGTCCGTGGAGTATGAAGCATTTGATGGGTTTCCTCCCAAAGCTACCGTGGTAGCAAAAGCTGCTGCGAATACTCCACAGCTGAAATTGTCGGGCTGTCTCTGCACTGCTGGAAAAACGACATGTTCACGCTTCAAATTTGGGTAGCGTAAAGAAATAAATCTCTTTACTTCTGCTTCCAACGATTGATAGCCTTTACATCCTAAGCTGTCATATACAAACAGCTGGGTTCCATCAAAATGCAAACATCGCCAATGCCTGAATGCATTGCCACCGATAATGTGGATATTTTGCGACATCCGCGAAGGCTTGATGAACCGTGGATGCGCTAACCAAAGCGAAGTTTCTGTGTCAATCTGAGATGTCTTCTTGACAACTAATAGAAATTGATCGATAGACGTATCATTTAGCAAAGAATTTTGTGTTGATACGTCTTTTTCAACATCATCGGTGTTCACATTCTTATTCACCGATTCTAGAATGTCAATTTCTGTTTGAGTCGGGCTTGTTACACGATCGTCCGATACAGTTACCCATGGAATTCCAATGCTCTGTTTCTTTACCGCTTTAATTGGGGTTGGCGGTCGCGCTATCGACTCGACGGATACGGTGCTACACTCTCCTTGGTTCCGATGTGCAGACTTTTGCTCGTCTGAAGACGATGTGATCCAATAACTTCGATGCACAGAACTGCGTTTCAGTAACTTCAGCGGTGGAATTCGTGGCTTATTTTTGCCTGAATCGTCTTGTTCATCCGAGGATGATACAACCCAAGACGCTCCATATTCGGAAGTACGTTTCACTAGTTTCAGAGGAGGCACTTTCGATTCATTTTCTGCAACACTTGTCTGTTCCTCCTCCGATGTTAGGCTCCAAGAATCTGGATCGTTCGGATTTCTTCTAGTCAGCTTCAAAGGTGCGATTTTCGCTGACTGACGAATTCCATCGATTTCTGATTCGCTTCCGCTGTTTGCAGTTTCCGCTTGAGAAAGTGAACTCTCGTCGCCCTCTTCTGCTGGTGTTATATCGGAACTAGGTGTGGTCGTCGCTTTTTTGCGCTGTACGAGTCTCCCAGTTCCGGATCTTTCGACAGTCTGGTTCTTCGATTGTCTTGCCTCGAAAACATATTTTGGCTCCCGAATCGGCATTTTACGAACGTAACGGCTGTCTATTATTTCAGGCAGCAAGCATTCTTTGTA
This sequence comes from Rhogogaster chlorosoma, assembly GCA_944452935.1. Taxonomy (NCBI): domain Eukaryota; kingdom Metazoa; phylum Arthropoda; class Insecta; order Hymenoptera; family Tenthredinidae; genus Rhogogaster; species Rhogogaster chlorosoma. The sequence continues at coordinate 5,834,848 of OX101801.1, read as the reverse complement.
AAATCTAGTTAGATGGGGTTCCATTCGAGCACTCCAGAATTCATCATCTCGTGGTACTTTGACGTATTTCAGGCCTAATGGTGACCATACTACGAAGTAGCATGTATCAGCGCACGTTACGTGCAATTGTCCCTGTACCTGGTAATAATAATGATGAGCCGTGTTCATCTTCGATGGATCGCTCTTGTCGAAGTATTTGGGTATTTCTGTGACGCGTTGTCGAATCGCATCTTCTGGGTGGTAGTCTTGTGAAGATCTAGGACATTTCACTTCTACGATGGTGGTATTGTCGATTATACCATCCGGACTTGCTCCCAAAAATTCGAGATTCGGATCAATGAACAATCCACATGACTTGACAGTCACAGGATTTCCTTCTTCAGCTAATTTATCCTGCAGATCTACGATGGCTTTGGCTTCGTTCGACCGACCCCATACCATAGCTGGTGTACTCTTGACAGATGGGTACAGTATGGACTGCACTGTAGCAGAACACGATGTAGTGTCCTTTATTCGACAGACTCTACCGAAGTTCGAAGCAGTCAACAGCTTTCTTCGCACGGTTTGCCACAGTGCATTATCGGCTTGCCCTCTCGTTTTTATTTCAATTTCCGCACGATCCGCTTGATAGTCCAGCAGCCGGTTCTGGTGTAGATCCGCGAGATCGTCGTACACGTAATCGGGCAAATCAGGCTTCGCTGCATTTGCGCCATAGTTTTTATCCTGACCTCTGTGTACGTTTTTTTTATCGCAAAAACGGTCCCTAGATTCTTTTTGCGATTTCTTCACTTGCGCATTGTAGCGTACCTTACGCTGGCGCCGGGCCTCTAAAGCAGATGTATTGCTTGGTGGCTGTTTTTCCTCGCTTGCGTGTAGCTTCGATAGGATGTTTTGGGTATTGTGCTGCAGAACAGCGCCAGCACATCTTGCTTGGAAAGATCCCCTCTGGCCGAAGTTGATCCTTTTGCCAGCAATCAATTTGCACACTATCGCATTGAACGATTCTGCAACATTATTAGTCGCGTGGTACAATAAGCTATCGGCGTGTAAGCTTAAATATGTCACTGCCTCGTCCAGCTGCTGAAGAAGTCCTGCGTTTTTTAAATCCCTGACGACGTTCATTCCTTCTTCAGTAGTCTCTTCATGACAAAAACTGTTCAGCTCTTGACATTTTCTATGGTCACCGAAAACATGGTACGGTGAGTTTAGGACATCGTTTTTCAGGAGCTCAACTTTGCTAAAACCTGCGGAATCATCTTGTACATGTGCCTGGCGATGCAATATTGCCGCTTCAATTGCATTCCTGAATTTTAGTACGCTGCCGTTTACTAATTTTTTCGGCTTGGTAATGTTGCGCCCTTTTGTCTTGGCTACGTCTCTGATTTTTCGTGCCAAGTTGCGCAGCAAGTGGTTGACGCATTCTTTTTTTTCAACGCGTATGCCATACTTTGAATACGGGTCGTTGTCTACAATTGATTTGTAAACATTACTATCACCATCTGCTATCAAAGTTTTGTAAATCAGTCCGTGGGTTTCAATGCTCGTTCTGAAACCTTCCAACAGCGCGTCGCTCTCCATCCCTGTAGATGCTTGATCACGGCCCCAATTTTTGAAACAGACGTGATCTTTAGGTGCAACGTCTTGTCGTGCAGCCCGTTCACAAATGCAGCAAAATTTATTGCGGACGCCAATAAAGATTACTTTTTGGGTATGATGATCGACGATCGCACCAACACCAGACAGGGAATCGTACTTTCCTGTTTTGTATGACCGTTTCATCCAACCACAATCGGCTACAACGGTGATGAACGGAATTTTTATGCCGTCGTGTACGATAAAATCCCCTCTTGCAAGTGCCAGTTTCTTAGCGATTTCGCCGGCCTGCAGCATTTCAGTCATAGCCGCCTTCTCAAATGCCGTAGTCATCTCCTGGTCGTATTTCCTATAGGTTTCGTAAGACATGCAGGGAATATTCATGGAGGCGAAGAGTTGTTCCATCTGTGCGAATCCTATTCCTGTGGCGATAGTCCCCGCGACAGCACTCCGATTAATATCCATCATGTCTCCGTCCTTGCGATCGGTCCAAATACTGTCCTCGTAATTACACACCTGGCACTGGAAGAAGATTTGCGTTTGCAAACCATGGCGGCGTGACTTAGTTTCTTTCAGGTCTCGAAACGTGCAAATTGACAGCGGATCATGATCATCGAACTTTTCATGGATCTGCTCTAGCATGTAAGCTACGTCAACAATGTGACGACCTTTCAATGCTTCCTCTTCTCCGCGCATGCAACCGGTAGTAGATCTATTTTCAGATTGATCTGAATTCGACTCATCTTGGAGCCCTTCACCAAACGGAGGGTCTGATTCGACCTGTAAAGTTCCCTCCGCTGTTTGCTCCTGTTGCGCGACAAATGCCGCTTGTCCTTTCTGACCACTGGTTACATCAATAACATACATATCCTTATCAGTCTGCCGAAGCAAGTGTAGTTAGACAATACAAAATTTCGGTCCAAAATCACAGTAGAACCTCGATTATCCGAACCAATTGAGATCGAGTCTAGTTCGGATCATCGAAAATTCGGATAACCGAACAGTAATGTTAGGGGACACGATATTCAATTAATACTATAGCATATATATAAAGGATTTTTTGTCAAGAGGGCCACCTACGTTGTTCGATGTCTCCGAAAATTCCAAAAATAATTTGAGTATAGCACCTAACGTAAGAAAAAAAATTCTGAATTACTTCAGATGTTTTGGTTGTGTAGATTCGAAAATGAGAGAATCCGTGTTCACCTGCTCTTGATAAATTGAGATTTGTCAAAGAAACGTTCCATACAAAAGTTTCTTGGTTTTTCTTCAGCTTTTTGTTAAAATTATTTTCGATTTGTTCTCGACACATATAAACGCGTTTAAACACATTAATTCGAAGGTAACACAAAAAAAAAAAAAAATCCGAATTGATGAAAACGCACGTTTCCGTGTTTTTTTTAGATTAAATGCGTTCAAATCTGGCGAGAAAAAATCGAAAATAATTTTAACAAAAAGCTGAAGAAAAACCAAGAAACTTTTGTATGGAATGTTTCTTTGACAAATCTCAATTTATCAAGGTGGGTGAACACGGATTCTCTCATTTTTGAATCTACACAACCAAAACACCTGAAGTAATTCAGAATTTTTTTTCTTACGTTAGGTGCTGTACTCGAATTATTTATGGAATTTTCGGAGACATCGAAAAACGTAGGTGGCCCACTTGACAAAGAATCCTTCATATATGTTATAATATTAATTGAATAATATTGAAGTTTTACTTATTAACATTTATAAACATTCAACGTGTGGTTTAAAATTCTGTGTAAGTATCAAATGTCTAAATGTGTATTCAATAAAAGACGAAAAACACGTGCATAACAAAAAAAAAACAGCAAGTTCGGATGATAGAGGGTTCGGAGCGATCGTGGTTCAGATAATCGGGGTCCTACTGTATGTACATCAGCAGGATTTTGCTTACAAATGTCATTACACTAGGACTACATTTCGACGAATCACAGAATGAGGATAAGAGAAGTTCGAGGGTGAAATAACTCGTTAAATTGACGTGCCAATGCAATGGTCCGTGCATTAATATAAATCAATCTAAATTAATGCGAATGAAATCAATTATCTTGAATCGACATGAATCAATTCGAATTGTAGTGAATTAATTTGAATTATAATGAATTATTTCAAATTGCAAGGATTAAGTTGGATTAAAAATATTGATGCGAATTGATTCAAACTGAAAAATTGATTTGTCGATCTAGGTTTGAGTTATTTCCCCCTGGCAAAAGCCTAAATGTAAGCGCGAAGAAAAGATTTTGAAAAAAAAGCGAATTTTTAGACAAACTTGTGCATGTACGCTCGATCCTGGACAAAGTTGCTTTCCGGAGAGGCAGGCAATGCAGGCGATTCGGTTTCTTTCAGAAACTGGCTAGGTTTTTTTTTATCATTTTTATTTTTCACTTTTCATCACCCATGATGATATGTATAAGAAAAGTATTGGTATCGGCCAAAGAGTGACTTTTGCTTATTTCAACGAATCTCTACGTTTTCGACCCTCTAGAATCCGAAGAACAGGTTTTTAAAAACATGTCCGTCTGTCTGTCGGTCCGTTGGTCCGTCTATCTGTCGGTTTGTCCGTCAAACTCGCTCAATGGTCTCGGAAATAGCTCAACGAAAAAATATGAAATTTAGATAACTTTACATTCAAATGATGGGAATGTGAAATCGCTATATATTCCATTGAATTTACACGTTCTCTTCGGTCGCAAAAAATTGATTTCAATTTTATGTTGTGACATGACAAGTCACAAATCTCCCCAAGCCACACGGGGAAAGCCGAAATTAGCCGTAAACACCCGAGACCGATCGACAATGAGTGTCGATCGGCACTCGTTGGTGATCTAGCTAAGAAGCCGTACGTAATCGTTGCTACAGCCGAAAAGACTTCAAGAAAGGTCGGTGCACTTTTATCCATACTAATCGTTAGTAACCATCCTCACGATAATCTCTAAGTCATTAACCACACATACCCCCACACCTACACACACGATTACACCTGTATTAATTAAGGATTTAGAATAAATAAGTTCAATCGCTCAGTACACATCTCTCGCAACCTTATTTAGCGTCCTACCCATTAATTCGTAAGATACCCCTTACAAATTGGCGCCCAACTAATAACTCACGTAATCCCCCCGATTAATTAGGACGTAAAATAACTAAAACTAGAATAATTTTACACGAGAAAGGTACAGGAAAGACGTTACAGAAATTCAAACATATAGTCGGTCGAACACACAATGTCACAAAGACGAGCAAGCGAGCCGGCTATTCCCAGCAATATACAAACATTCGGTCCGGTACGACCACATTTCGTAAACAACACGCTGGACATAGACTCACGAAACACACACACGTATAGAGAGATACAAGATAGACACACATACGGGTCACCGCGAATGCAAGTGCATGAACCCTTCAGAGACGACGGACAGATGCAAGTGCAGAATATCCTAGATGAACCGAACACACTAGAAACAGAAATACAGAATACAGCACACAGCACACGAATACAAAGCACGCAACCGATACACGTCGATATAGCGGAACACACACACACGATACCACCAAACCGGTGACATAACACACAGGAGCGAATGCCGTTTACAGGATACGAAAGAACAGGGACGGACACATTTTTAGGTACTAACATAAGAAACGTACAACAGATGCAGAATCTGATAGACCTAGATCCGCCTGCAACATACCCGACACAATACGACACACAGACAGTACTACAACCACAACACACACGATACCTAAATAACAGCAACACTCACAGACAGATAGCACCAATACAGGCAATACAATCCTGGAATATAAAATACTCGGGCGAACCAGGCGAAGACCTGCACGAATTCATACAAAGTCTCCACGACTTGCAAATAGGGTATAACATAGACGACATATCGCTAATAGATAATTTAACACCAGTATTAGAAGGTAAAGCGAAACAGTGGTACAGATTAAACAGAGGAAAATGGAACACACTACACGAATTCGAGACACACATACAACACGCATTCGCGGACACACGTCGAAGGGATAGAATAGAAGAAGACATAAGAAACTGCATACAAGAGGAAGGGCAAAATATAACCGCATTTGTAATAAAGATAAGGACACTTTTCACACAATTAGAGCCTAGATACACACCAACACAAGAGCTAGAAATCACATACAGAAATCTCAGATTAGAATATAAACAATACATCAGACCGCACGAATTTAGATCATTCGAACAGTTAGAAAACGCAGGTAAACAATGGGAAACGAATATAGCATGGGAAAGTGCAAGACAGAAAAGAGATAGAAATCAAAACACACAGCCAGCAACAGACACATACACACGAACACAAACATATACACGACCACAGACATACACACGATACACCCCGCAGATACAAACACAACCACGCAGATTTCTGCTACCCACACCACACACTCAGCCAATATACACACACACAACACAAACAAACACCCAAACACCACGACTACAACGCCCAGCAATAACATACAACACACCGACATACACACCGCAACAATATACACAGACAGGCACGACAGAGCGTCGGTGCTTTAACTGCAACCAGCCAGGCCACATGAGATGGCAATGCACAAACCCGCAGCAGTCGGGAAACGAGTAAGGGAATGCCCAGAACGGGTGGAGGCAATTCCCGAACTACACAACACACACACACCCGAAAACACTGCATGCACAATCACACATAACCCGCGTGACCCAAGATTCCACATTAAAATAGACATGGATGGGTTAGAATTCAATGCACTAGTGGATACAGGAGCAACACACTCATACCTAGGCTTAGAAATCGGAAGAATTTTAAAAGATAGATACACGGACATACAAGACACACCAAATAGAACAGTATTAGTAGCGAACGGTACAAAGGCCAACATATCAGGTATAACAACACGAACGATTAGAATAGGCAACACAGTTAAAGGGATAGAATTCGGAGTAATACCGACGTTAGCATGGACATGCATATTAGGAATAGACGCAATCAGACAATTCGGGATGCAATTAGATTTTTCAAATAACACATGGTCACTACAAGAGGAAGTAAACGCGACATACATCATGGAACGGTGGCCACAAAAAACACCAATACCATTAGAATTCCCAAAAACACAAGTAAAAAGAGAAGAACAAAAAGTAGATCAAGGAACACAAATACATAAAGAAACGAAAGAACAGGAAACACAAACACATACTAAACAAGCAAAAGCAGCAGCGTTACAAGAAAAATTAGCGAAAAAAGCGTTAGAACAATTGCGAAATACAGACACACAGGAACAAACACACACAACCACACCTGCGGTAAAAAGAAAAGTCCTACTACCGACGCCAGATTTCCCACCGAATGCAAACTTATATAAAAAGACGCAAAACAGAGAAGAGAAAACAGAGAGTACACACCCAAACACACCGATACATAAAAGAAAAGTCCTGCTACCGACCCCAAATTTTCCGCCGAATCCAAACCTATATCCGAGATACCAATCACCGCGAATCTGCAGCGGAATACAACAACTCACAGATACACAACACATAGAACTACAGGGACTACTAAGAGAAAAAATCACGTCGCCACCAGGCCAGCCAGGCTTAACACACCTAACATCACACAAAATAGACACACAAGGACACGCCCCCATAAAACAAAGATATTACATGGTATCACCCAAAATCAAAGACGCGATTTATAAAGAAGTGGACAAAATGATTGGGGAAGACGTAATAGAGCCATCAGAGAGCGAGTGGTCGAGCCCAATCGTCATGATAAAAAAACCAAATAATACGTACCGGTTCTGCCTAGATTTCCGAAAAGTAAACGCAGTATCACGCAAAGATGCATATCCACTACCATACATGACAGCAATATTAGATAAACTATGCGCAGCACAATACATTTCTAAACTCGACCTCAGCCAAGCATACTTCCAAATACCACTACACAAAGACAGCAGACACGTAACAGCTTTCACAGTACCGGGGAAAGGATTATATCAATTTAAAAGGATGCCGTATGGTCTTACTGGAGCGCCAGCGACATTCCAAAGACTACTAGACAAAATAATTGGACCAAAATCAGAACCGTACGCATTCGCATACCTAGACGACATAATAATAGTATCACAGACGCAGGACTCACGATTAACCCAGACAAATGCGAATTTGGCTGCTCACAAGTTAAATACCTAGGCTACACAGTAGACAAACACGGACTACACGTAGACCCAGACAAAGTGCAACCACTGACAGACTATCCAGAACCGAAAACACTCAAACAAGTAAGACGATTAATAGGAATGGCCTCTTGGTATAGAAGATTCATCCCAAATTTCGCACACATCACAGAACCACTCACACGACTATTAAAAAAGGAACAGAAATGGACCTGGGGGGAAGAACAACAACGCGCGACGAACACAATCAAACAAATACTCACAACACCACCGACACTAACATGTCCCGATCACACACTACCATTTCAAGTACAAACAGACGCAAGCGGCACAGGTATAGGCGCGGTACTCACACAAACAAAACAAGACACAGAACAAGTAATTGCATACGCCAGCCGTGCACTGAGCGACGCAGAGCGCAAGTACACGACAACAGAGAGAGAATGCCTAGCAGTGATCTGGGCGATACAAAAATTTAGACCATATTTGGAAGGATACCATTTCACGGTTATCACAGACCACAGTGCGTTAAAATGGTTACACAATTTAAAGAACCCGACAGGCAGGCTAGCAAGATGGGCACTTGAACTACTCGAATACGATTTCGAAATAATACATAGAAAAGGCTCAGCACATCAAGTGCCGGACGCACTATCACGAATACACGAAGACGAAGAACACATACAAGTAGGCTCGGTAGAAAACACAACAGACAAATGGTACACATACAAGAAAACACAAGTACAAACGCGACCGGAAAAGAACGAATCGTGGAAAATACGAGACACACACTTATACTTCCACAGACCCGATCCACTACATTCAAAACTATTACCGGATATAAATCCGTGGAAATTAGTCATCCCAAAAGAACAAATTACACAAATATTACACGAAAATCACGACACAACACAAGCAGGTCACTTAGGAATAGAGAAGACATATCAAAGAATAGCGAAAGAATACTATTGGCCCGGGATGTACAGAGACACAGTAAATTATATAAGAAAATGCGAAATCTGCCAAAAAACAAAAGTAGAGCAGAGACAACCGGCAGGACTAATGGGGCATAGAATAATAGAAGAACCGTGGACAGTAGTAGCATCAGATATAATGGGTCCATTACCTTTATCAAAAACACGACACCAATACATTATAGTCTTCCAGGATCTATACACGAAATGGGCAGAAATAATACCACTAAAGAAAGCAACAGCACAAACAGTAGAACACGCATTACACAAACACGTCATAGCACGCTGGGGTACACCGCGAGTAATACTTACAGATAACGGCACGCCATACATAAACAAACTAATCCGCGAACTCACACAGAAATTCGGCATTAGACACACAACAATCCCACCTTATCACGCGCAAGCAAATCCGGTAGAACGAATAAATCGGACAATAAAAACGATGATACAGGCTTACGTAGAAAAAGATCACAGAGAGTGGGACATACACTTGCAAGACTTACAATTCGCGATAAACACAAGCACACACACATCCACAAAACACACACCTGCATTCCTAAATCTCGGAAGAGAACTACACCCAACACAATGCCTACGAAATCGCATCGAAAACGACGGAGACATCGAACTACAGGACACAGACAGATGGACAGACCACCTACGCAGACTACAAATAATCAGAGAGGAAGTACAGAAACACTTGGTGGAGGCAAACGAAAAACAGGCACACTATTACAATCTCAGACGTAGAAACACGGAATACAAGGTAGGAGATAGGGTTCTTAAGAAAAATCACACGCTGTCATCAAAAGCAGACCACGTAGCAGCAAAATTAATGCATAAGTATTCAGGACCATATATAATAACAAACAAAATCTCACCAACTATATATGAGCTAACAACAGAAAATGGAAAAAAAATCGGAAAATGGCACATTGATAACTTGAAACTATACATTTAAAAAGACAGGCGACTAATTCTGCATTCGATATATTACAGAAACAGGAACAATGGACAGACAGACGAAGACGAACCTGTCACCGGCCCTCCGCGCCAGACTGGGAGCAATCCCGAAAACGCAGGCACCGAGACAACAGACAGACACACACCGATACACAACGCAAGAGACGATACAGAGACAGTACAACATACACCCGTACACACCAGCAAGACGAACACTATTACCCATACCCGAACAATACACGCAAGGGACAACACCACGGAAAATTCCACTTTTACAGACACCAGGAATGCCGCCACACGAACACAGATACCCGAATCCACCATCCACATACACAACACACACACACACACCCAATAAAACGACGACAGTACCACTAGCATACACACACATCAACCCAACACCAACAAGACAGACACTGACACAAGACACAGACGACGAGATAACGATACTTACACAAAGAATCGAGACACAGATACAGAAAATAGAGGCACTAGACAGACACAACGCACACAGACGTAAATCCATACAGACACACCCGGTAGTAGCGACAAATACAATTGACATAAATAATCTACCACCACTCGAACCACCACCAACACCAGAAAACACACTCACAATCACACCTACACTTTTAAAACCGATAGCACGACACGTAAGACGCATACGTACACGATCACACCCACCCTTCCCACAAAGATATAACATCACACCAAAAGAACATACACAGAATACACAAAACGACGACACAGAGGAGAGCGACTACGAGACGGCGGAGGAGATGGATACGGACACGGACATGGACACACTGATAATTGAAATAGACGAAGACGACACAACGATGTAAAGTAGAAGACGGAAGACAACAGGAAAAAGAACACGGCACGACACAAGGAAAAACGGAGAGAAGAATGTTTTTATTATTATTATTATTTCGATTTATTTCTGACAGATTGATTCTTTTTTTATTTTTTTGTTTGCACACGAGGCATAGATATTTTTTTTAATTTTTTAATTATTTTTTTTCTTTATTCGCAACGCGGTAAAACGATAAGTTTTTTTTTCTCTTCCCCGTGGGGGACATAAGATTTATATTTGTTTTTTTTAGAAAATAAGGATAGTACAAATACAAAAAGTACAAATTAGATAGGAAATAAGTAAGACACTAGGTTAAGCACACATAGAACACATAACACATAACACATGACACTAATAAAACGGTTCACCCTATAGGCTTCACCCCGTGTGGGGAGGGGGGAGTTGTGACATGACAAGTCACAAATCTCCCCAAGCCACACGGGGAAAGCCGAAATTAGCCGTAAACACCCGAGACCGATCGACAATGAGTGTCGATCGGCACTCGTTGGTGATCTAGCTAAGAAGCCGTACGTAATCGTTGCTACAGCCGAAAAGACTTCAAGAAAGGTCGGTGCACTTTTATCCATACTAATTGTTAGTAACCATCCTCACGATAATCTCTAAGTCATTAACCACACATACCCCCACACCTACACACACGATTACACCTGTATTAATTAAGGATTTAGAATAAATAAGTTCAATCGCTCAGTACACATCTCTCGCACCCTTATTTAGCGTCCTACCCATTAATTCGTAAGATACCCCTTACAATGTACATAAATGTTTGTTTTTTGATATTTAAAAATTAAAGATAATGTTTTTATTACCTGTATTCAGTACGTTTCTGTGTCGAACAATATTTTCTATCGATGTTCAGACTATAAATCTGAATTCGCCGTATGATCTAAAAAACAGCTAGCTCGAAAAATCTGCAATGTACAGGATTTTCGAAGACAATGGGCATAAATAACACCGGTCAACACGAATTTTGAGTCTAAGTTCTACATGTCAAATTTTGATTTCTTTACCGTAACTAATGAAAGACAAAATAGTTTTGATAGATAAAGTATGCTTTTGCAGCCAGCTTTTTAAATCTTATTAGAAATTTCAAGAAAATTCATGATTTAGGTTTTTCAACCAATAAGAAAATGCAACAAATCTTTTTGTAAATTCTGTCAATTAACTTGAATCATTAAATTAGTTAACGAAACAAAAAAAAGTTTATAAATGATGGCTTTTCCTCTTCGTTATTATTTCTCCCGAGAATAAAGCAAACCTTGACAGGGGTGTGAACATATTTTTGTTGATTTGATGCATGACAAGTAGAGAAATCATAAAGTAAATCTAGGCACAATTTTTTTTTGTTTTTGTCGACTGGTGTAATTGACACACTTCGTTTGCCTCGAACGTTTCTTGCTATTAAAAAAACAAGTTTCATAAAAAATGAAAAACCGTTTTATAAAGCAATGCAAATAAAAAAATTTTGATTGTATTTACTTGATAGTATTTCGAGTAATTACGTTGGATTGTATATGAGGTGATGAAAAGTACTGCGAAAAACACTATCTTTTCCGTCTTGTTTATTCATAACCTAACGACATGGCAGCTACCGGCGCTACCGCTACATCGTCGGCAGATATGCGATCGTCCAAACGTATTGCTAGTTTCCGAAAAAAACGAGCTCACCTGAACGGAAAATAACTTCGTCCAGAATCGCTATGCAGAGAAAAGTATTGCTCAGAAGAACTATTTATCGAACTGTACTTGTATCGCAAAAATGTTGGACAAAAAAATGTCAAGCATTCGACTCAATGAGAAGGCTAGCTGGAGAATTATGATGCGTCGTGAAAAATTAATACGAACATTGCAAATATGTACTTACAATCGTTGTGTCGATTTAATGGCTGATCGTCTTGCCGATTTCCGTCTTGCAAACAGACGAGGTTGTTTTAGTCGCAACACCTTTCGTCCCATGTTTGCAGCAGAAAGACACAATCACAATAGCACTCGATTATATGCACGTGTAAACAAAACAACGAACGATCTCCTAAGTTCGTTGCAATGCAAATTTCTGTAATCTAGAAATCCAGTTCTACCACAGAGTGCAAATATAGAAATATTCTTCGTGGTACTTGTTGAGCGCTAGCAAAACTTTGTTTTCGCGACACAGTGTTGCTTACCATTAGTTCCACACTAATATCAGTCTCAGAAAACAGACACTGCAGTAACGCGAGCTACCTACGATATGTGCGCGGCGGAAACAACGCGGCTGACTAGGAGAGCGCAGGGTAGTGATATTTTCATAATTTTTGATACTTATGGTACGTGTAGTTGGGACCTTGAATAAGAATTTCCCAAAGTAGTTCGATGCAATATTCGGAATTTTCCGAGATAATCGACTTTGAAGTTTTGTACTCGACGCGTATTTTTTTTTTTTTTTTTCTCAAAAAACACGCACTTTTAACTTTTTTCTTCTTTTCCACATTCCGAAAATTGAATTTTTGATTGGGAATATCAACTTTGAATAAACAATATTCATTATAAATCAGCAATAAAGGTTCTGTCAAAAAGAAAAAAAAAACAAACAAACGATGTCGGGTAGGAAATGAAATGCTCTTTTATTGTCATATCAATGATATTATAATCCAGTACTTTAGTATTTTACATATGACGGGCACGAGCGATTTGTGGCCAGAGCACATCGACAAGTAACTCCCGCGTGCCCCAGAAACGATGTTTATAAATTATCATATTTTATTCACGAACAGCATATATATAGTTGGCACAGGATGGCCGTTATTTCGGTCTGGTTTAGATTTTTTTAATCTCACCTCAAAAACGGTATCAAAATATATTTCAACAAAATTATTAATAAAATAACTAAGCGGTCTCGGATGATATCAACGCGTGACACCGAGCAATTGAAATTTGGAATGCGGAATACATTGGTTTTTCACTTATTTCTTTATAATTCTTCCATCGGTGAAAACACTTTTAAAAAATTAATTTCTACAACATCTGCATGAAAATTGCGGGTTTTGCATGTAAAGCGGAACAAAAAGTGCTGTGATTATCGGGCTCGATTATTGTCGGCGATTTGTTGCCTGGGACTCTCGGAAACGCACATTTTTCATTTGGCATTTTGAAATATATTGATAATTTTTCTAATAATCGCAATGGCAGCAGTAAATGAACCGAAATAAGTAATAATTATAATATATAGGTATATGCTTAAAGCAACATTGCCAGATCACAATAACCGAGAATATTTGATAGTATGAGTAAGTATCTATGTGCCAGGGCTTCTAATTTCTGGTAATAGTAAATGCTCCGACTATACTATAGCACGCTGGAACTACCTTAACATTTCAATATGTGAAGCTTACCTTCATGAACCCCTTCATACAATTATTATATTTTCCATATAATAACGTGTGACTTCATCCAATGCTTGTTTGTAATAATAGGGATGTCAATAAGTACGTACATATACCTCAATTCATACATATATTCTTTGTCAACCCGGCCACCTTTTTTTTCATGGTCTCAATTTTAATTGATTTTTATCTTGGTGAGTAACCTATTTTTGAGGACCTTTTGTGATTTTTTTCAAATTTTTAGCACTGCTGGTAGCCTAAATGTGAGAGACGTGTGGAATTTTTCATTTTCTATGTTGTAGTGTGTGTGAACCGTAGTTTAAAGGAAAGTGAATAGGGCTCTTTACCAGAGGTGAATCTCAAAGGATAGTCACTCTTGGTTGCACAGATAGGTATGAAAAACGTTTATTAGAGAAAATACAGAAAATAGGTAAAGTGAGTTGATTGTTTGAGCACTTGCTCCCGTTCAGACTTAGAGCTCTACGGACAGGGGTCCGTCGTAGGCAAGGAATCCGCTCAAGTCTGATTGTCGAGCCAAGCTCGCCCTAATTTATCAGTTATCTGTTGCTGATTCGGCTATTGCTGCAATATTGCCTGCACCGCGGCTTGGCGCATACCAGGTCGCTTGCTCAATGCGTGCAAGCTAGCTTATTGCGCCATATTGAGCAATGCCGAATTCCAGCTTACAACATCCCTCCCCCCTTTGGAGAGTAGGCCTCCGGACTACCGTTTGATCTGTGGATAACCTTTATTTAGGTAGTCCCTTGGCTCACAATGAGAGGGGTCTGAATTTAACTATTCTTACCTTACTTGCTAATTTCCCAGTTAGTCTAAGTTACAATTCATTCCAAATTTATCTTTATTCCCATTTCTAGTTTGCTTAACATCTATTATAGGTTACATTTTTACCTTATGCTACTTATCTTTAATACTCTGGTGATTACCTAGGTGGTTCCTGTGATCGACGTGTTACGCTTGAACACCGCAATGCTCTCGCCTGTCGGCCGCGAGGTCCGTTTCCGTGGTTGCGGGGGCCCCGGTGCCGCTATCTGATTCGGCGTTCTTTTGCAATGGCATTTATTCCACAGGCCGCACTTATACGTTATATAACCTATAAAGCCAACTACTACTATGGCACCTATCGGATACAGGGGTGCCACGTACGGCAGGTGCCGTCTATAACTTAGTTTCCTCTCATTTAATTCTTTATGTAAATCATCTAAACTAGAGCCCAACGTGTTTAGCTCGTTCGCGTCTCGCAGGACGCTTTTTAGTGTTGATTTGACGTATTTATTATTGGATTTGGGTATCGCCTCCCAATCGGCCTCGTGAAGACTTAAATTGTACGGGGGCAAATAGCTAAATTGCTGCCTGGTGCCTTGGTACTGCCGCAGCGTCTCCATCCTAAAATCTTTCGCAGTTACAGCGCATTTCCCGTTGAGAGTTATCCTGCCGCTACCTGACAGCGTTTCGCGTGTCGCTGGCGAACCCTCACAGGCTATCGCTACTGCTTCGGCTTCCGGAGCTACGTACAGCCACGACCCTGGCCTCTGCAGTACTATTATCATGGCCCTATCTATTCGAACGACTCTCTTTGGACAATTCGAGAGCCGCACGTCCAGCTTCGCTAATACCGCGATTTCACATGGCGATCCTAATCCTATCGCGTTCGTCGGATGCCTAGGGTCACACAAGTAGTGGTTCCCCAAACGCTTGCACGCGTTTAAGTCCGACTCGCGCATTCGTAAATAATTCCTATACTCGAGGTCTACTACAGCTAGCTCTTCTGTTGTCTCCAGATAACAGTATGTGTCGTTTTGCGCTCTTACGGGTAGTGGATACACTTTACTCACGCTAAACTCCTCACTGCCTATCAAGGGTATCTCTATCACCGTCACCACCGTATTCTCTCGCCCGTAGGATTTTACTTCCGCGACCGACATCAGCATCGAAACTCCCGGTCTCGTCAGGGGTACTGGGAAGCTGCGCCCTGCTGGTAGGTGCGGCAACGCCGAGGAGAGATACTCCAATATTCTAGCCGGTGTGAGCACGGTGGGATTGATGATTCCCCTTTTTATTTCCGTGAGGAACTGCACGAGGTCTCTCACGTCGCTCAACAAGGCATCTACTATCAAGCCCATGGCTTCTATATGTTCGTCCAGATTTTGCCTCGCGACGGTTCTCTCTATATTATTAGATAAACTGATATTAAGCTGCCTCGTGATCTCTAGTAAGGTTTGTTCATTCTCTTCCACTACCCTCATAGTGTTGTTAAATACGCCTAGCGTCGAAGACACTATTTGTACCTGTTTGCTCATAGCCGTTTTTAGGTGCGCTTGATCCTCGCGAAGGTCATCGATTTCTTGGTCTATCCTGGCCGCATCCGTAGCGTCCATGGTTCCGAACAGGGACTTCGCTACTGACCCTAAACCGTCAATTAAACCTCGGCGCCTTCGCGCTGGACCAACACATGTGACGTCTCGAACTAGCTGCAGGCCTCTATCTACTCTATCTAATAGATTCGCTATTGACTCACTCAAAGTCTGACAGAGGAGTGAACCTGCGTTCTCCGGATCCTCACAGGTCCTGCGCATCTTATCTAAGTGTGCTTTGACGTTTTCCTCTCGCTCGTACACAGTACGGAGGTCCATATCTATTACTAGACTCCATCTATCCTTATAAACCTGCAGGGTCCCTATTCCTTCGAAGTATACCCCCGGGTTGTCGGTAAATTCCACGATCCTATACGACGGATTAGTGTCCTCTCTTGCTAGCGCCACCGCCAGCCACGATCTGCAACCCAATTTAGCTATTAATGCTAGAACCCCTCCCTTTGTTAAAAAGAAAAAATCGTGGGAAATATAGTAATGGGTGGGATGGGGGTTGGGAACGTGCTTCTCTCCGTCTAGTCAGTGTTCCACAAATAGTTTCAGACGGTTGACGTGAACTTTGATCTCCTTCCGACCTTTCCGGATGGTGTAGTTAACATCCGAATCTCTTTTTGGGATCTCGTATGGACCTATATATTTCGGCGTTAATTTTGCCGATCTTCCTCGCCTCACCGTCTCGTCGAGCAGAAGGACCTTGTCTCCTATCTCAAATCTGGTCTCCTGCGTTTTCTTATCGTAGTACGTCTTCGACTTTTGTTTAGCCGCTTCCAAATTCTCTTTCGCTCTCAGGTTTGCTGCCCTAAGCCTCTCGCGTAACTCCTGCACGTAATCGTCATACGCGTAGGTAAGTCTCGGCGCTTGCTTAACCGAGGATGGTATTTCTGCTGGGTGACCAAAGACGAGTTCATAAGGTGTAAACCCTGTGGCGGTGTGAGGGGTGGTGTTGTACGTAAACATGGCGTACGGCAACCACTCATCCCAGTTACTTTGGTCTTCCTCGATGTAGCTCTTTAAATACTCTGCTAGAGTCCTGTGCGATCGTTCCAGTGCTCCGTTAGATTCCGGGTGATACGCTGTCGTCTGAATTTTTTCGATTTTTAGGAGTTTGCAGACGTTTTTAAACACATTGCTTAGAAAATTGGTTCCCTGATCGGTAAGAATCACCTTGGGTGTTCCGTATTCGCATATAATGTTCTTAACAAATTCCCGTGCCACCGTGGAGGCTTCTTGATCCGTTATCGGCATCGCCTTGCTAAATTTAGTTAAGGTATCCTGGAACGTGAGTACATACTTATGGCCTAGTTTCGTTACGGTCAATGGACCCACAATGTCTAAAGCGCATTTTTCGAAAGCTTTTGAGGGAGTGTCCGTAATCATCATCGGAGCCTTTTGTTTTCCCTGCGTTTTATTCTTCTGGCATTTTTCGCATTTGCCTATGTAATCTTCCACGTCCTTTCGCATTTTTGGCCACTTGTGTTCCATCTTTATGCGATCTAACGTACGCGATACGCCTTGATGCCCTCCCATGGGTGCATCGTGGTATTCATACAGGATTTTTTGTTTCCTGCCTTCTGTGTATTCCGGTTCTTCCTCTTCCGTTTCGTCCTTCTCCTCTTCTTCTTCCTCTTCTGCTTCTTCTGCTTCTTCTTCTTCTTTTATCCCGAAGATCATCGTATTTCCCGAAGATTCAGTTACTTCATCTAAAAGCGTTTCTTCCTCGAGCTCCTGGCTATTGCTGTAAATCTTGTATATTCTGCTGAGCGCATCCGCATTTGTATTTAGTTTCCCTGGTTTGTAAACCACGTCATACTCGTGTTCGGCGAGTTTTAATCTCATTCTCAATAGTCTTGATCCAGGATCTTCGACTTTAAAGATCCATTTGAGAGGGAGGTGATCTGTGATCACTGTAAAATGTGTTCCATACACGTAAGGTCTGAACTGTTTAGTCCCGAAGACGATTGCTAACATTTCCCTCTCTGTCGTCGAGTAATTTCTTTCAGCCTTGTTAAGTGTTCGGCTTGCATAAGCTATAGGTAAATCTTTCCCTATTGGTCCCTGCGAAAGGATTGCTCCGATCGCCTTATCGGATGCGTCTGTAGTTATTAGAAAAGGTTCGGTGAAATCTGGGTACTTCAGTACGGGTGCAGTGATAAGTTTCGATTTTAGCGTTTCGAACGCGCTCTCTTCTATCGTGGTCCACTGAAACTTGCGTCCCTTTTGCGTTAGCTGCGTCAGTGGTCGAGCTATGCTCGAAAATCCTTCTATAAATCTCCTATAATAACCCGCGAGCCCCAGAAATGACTGTACCTGCTTAACGTTTGTCGGACTTTTGAATTTTTTGACGTCCGCAATTTTTGAGGGGTCCGGGCGGATACCCTCTGACGTGATCACGTGCCCCAAATAACTAGTCTCTTTCCGGAGAAATCGGCATTTTTCCGGCTGAAGGATGAGATTACTTTCTTGTAGTCGTTTCAGCACCTCGATGAGCCTATCGTTGTGCTCCTTGAGTGTTGCCCCATGGATTACGATGTCATCCAAATAAACGTAGCATTTAGACGCTTGTAGGCCTGCTAACACGGTATTCATTAGCCGTTGGAAAGTCGCCGGAGCGTTTTTCAACCCAAACGGCATGGAATTATACTCGTAGTGCCCATGTGCTGTCGAGAAGGCGGTTTTTTCTTTGTCTTCCTCAGCCATCGGAATCTGATGGAAACCCGAGGCGAGGTCCAATGTAGTAAAGTATTTCGCCTTTCCTAGCTGATCTAATATTTCCGTGATGTTTGGCAAGGGGTACGAATCTCCCACCGTGATCTCGTTCAATTTCCGGTAGTCCACGACTATTCTAAATTTCTGATTCCCTGCTGCGTCAGGTTTTTTCGGTACTACTAGGAGTGGTGCGTTCCATTGACTGCGACTCGGACGTATTATGTCATTTTCTAACATAGTTTCTATTTGTTTATTTATCTCTTGCTTCTGCGTTTCGGGCAACCGATACGGACGGACATTAATCGGCTTGCCCCCCTCCGTCAATGTTATCGTATGATTTGTCGCGTTAGTAACGCCTAGCTTATCCCCTGGTAGGTAGAAGATTTCGCTATACTTTTCGCATATCTCAAGTAAAGTAGTTCTCTCCTCGTCGTTGAGGTGATCTGTGTGGACGGTGTCATGAATCAGCTTGATTCGCTGTTTACCTGTTTCCCCCGCTATTAATCCTATGTAGGCTGTCTCCGTTTCCTCTGTCCTACTATCCCCGTCGCTTAGCTCCTCCAATTCCACAGTCGGTGTCTCCAATATCACCTCGTGGTCATTTAGATTTAAAATATCTACTATGCATTCTTCGTTCGCTGGCCTAGTTAAGCAATTTCCTAAATATACTCCGTCAGCGAGTTGCTTTTTCTCTACGATGCCGATGAACTTACTGCTCGTTTTCGCACTGACCTTCCTTATTGTTCGCGGTGCTAACCTGATTTTCTCCGTCGATGAC
Organism: Rhogogaster chlorosoma; assembly: GCA_944452935.1. NCBI lineage: Eukaryota > Metazoa > Arthropoda > Insecta > Hymenoptera > Tenthredinidae > Rhogogaster > Rhogogaster chlorosoma. Next base: position 5,814,980 of record OX101801.1, on the reverse strand, counting down.
GGTCGTAAGAGATTGAAACGGTGCCCATATATAAAGAATGCATGAGCGCCTTTACCTATCGCAGCTCCGTGGTCTTCTATGAAATCTATTCCGATGATGCCGTCAGCGTCTAGGCTGAAATCGTCGCTCACCACATAGAAAGGGTGTTTGATACTACGATTTCCTAGGGGAATAGTTAATATGACTTTACAAAGTGCTTCGACCACGCCTTGTCCTATCCCGGATAGACTTGTCGTTTCCTCGAGAACTGGCACATCGTCCTTCAACATGCCTATTTTGATGATGCTGGCATCGGCGCCAGAGTCTACTAAGAGAGTCATTTTTTCTTTAGTGGTTCCGTCTGCCACTAATTCTAACCTGTTCCGACTTGCTCTCTGTGTGTTCGCGATGTTCATAGATTTGTACGAACCCGCATTCCTCGTCGATTGCTGCGACCATTCGTGTCCTGCATTTTTATTATTTGTGTTTTGTGGATTTCCTGTGCTGCTTTTTTGATTTTCGCCCGATCCGTTACCGTTATTACCTGCTCGTCGATCGTCGCGACGCATTCTATCCCTACAATCTTTGTACAGGTGTCCTCTGCGTTTACAAAAGTTGCATAATAGCTCTACGCGATGCACCGATTTGCTTGGACCTGCTATAGGTAAGCTCGACTGCCTGTTCCTTGCTTGGGTGCAGTCCCGTGCGAAGTGTCCTGTTTGATTACACTTTAGGCATCTTGATGACGTATTCCTATCACCGAGTTGATTTGTTCGTCGATTTATGGAATTCACGCCGCTTTGTGACTTTTCTTCTTCTTCCGCGCCCTTTATTGATGCCGAAAGTTCCGCGAAATGGTACGATTTTACTATCGTTCTCAAATTATAGTTTAACCCGTTTTCAAAAATGGCAAGTGCTTGGTATCTGAGTAGGTCCTCTACTCCTTTTCTTTCCGCTGCTATTTTCGTTCTAGCCCCGCATGCTCTAATTAGATCCATCATAAGACGTGTGACTCTTTTTCCGTAATCATGCGCGTTCTCGCCAGTTTTTTGTCTACTCGAAAATAATTCTACCAGCAGCGCTGGCGTGGAGCTTTTTACTCCGTACAATGACAAAAGCTCATTTTTTAGCTTTTCCAAAGAATCTATATCCTTATATCTGAGTTCTACGGCTGCTTCGCCCTGTATTTTCGTTTTCAAGACCAATTCTAGTACTTCTGGTCTTTGATTCGGATTTACTTTATCATTCGCGTACTCGATTGTTTGCAATAAATCGTCTACTTTACGCGGATCGCTCCCATCGAAAACGTTGATCATCTGTCGTACTTCTTTTAATGTTAAGTAGTCCGTCATCTCGACTGTTGGCTGTTGACTCAAATCCCTTCCGTCCGAAATTCTAGGTTGATTCGGTGCTGGATTGTTTACCGTCTCTTGAGGTGTTGCTGGGAATGAGTCAGGGAAAAAGGAAGTACCCGATTTGGGCTTTGGGGATGGAGTTGGAGTCTCTTTTTTGTTACTTTTGATAAATGCCCGTAATGTTGCTCTGATCGTTTCTACTGTGTTAGAATCATCTACAGCTAGCCCGTATCGCTCGCAAATTTGTAAGAGAGCGTCTTTCCGAACGTCCTGTATCCACGCGGTTTGACCTTGCGCGACAAGTTCTTCGATCCTATTCCAAGTAGCAGACATTTACCCTAAACTAAATCACCTCGCCCAAGCTTGATGAGCCTGGATTTATTCAACAATTTGGTGAAAAATATAAAAATTCTCTATACCCCGTACCCTCTAAACGCGATAATAATTGAATCCTGGTACTCGCACGCTACTATTTGGCAGATAACTCTCAATAACAATGTTTTCGGCTTATAAACTAAAAACTGCGAAGATTTCAAATCGACTTACAGTAAGATGAGTGTCTTCATCGTGTCGCCCTGGTTCTGCCGCTTTTAGCCGTTGATGATGCTGCTACCGTTGCTGTTGCCGCTGATGCTGCTGCCGCTGCTGCTGTTGATGCTGCTGCTGCTGTTGAACCCTTGTACTATGCTGGTTCCTCTGCGTAGCTCTGCTGCGTGCTGTAGCTTCCTCTCGGTCACAACGACTGTGTGTTGTAGCTTCCTCTAGGTCACAACGACTGTGTGTTGTAGCTTCCTCTAGGTCACAACGACTGCGTGTTGTACCTTTTGATTATTACTTTTTATTGACTTTTCTGTTTCGTTTCCACCGTCACTATCTTGCAAACTCTGGTTTTCCCCGCTGTACCGCTGCCACCAATGTTGTAGTGTGTGTGAACCGTAGTTTAAAGGAAAGTGAATAGGGCTCTTTACCAGAGGTGAATCTCAAAGGATAGTCACTCTTGGTTGCACAGATAGGTATGAAAAACGTTTATTAGAGAAAATACAGAAAATAGGTAAAGTGAGTTGATTGTTTGAGCACTTGCTCCCGTTCAGACTTAGAGCTCTACGGACAGGGGTCCGTCGTAGGCAAGGAATCCGCTCAAGTCTGATTGTCGAGCCAAGCTCGCCCTAATTTATCAGTTATCTGTTGCTGATTCGGCTATTGCTGCAATATTGCCTGCACCGCGGCTTGGCGCATACCAGGTCGCTTGCTCAATGCGTGCAAGCTAGCTTATTGCGCCATATTGAGCAATGCCGAATTCCAGCTTACAACATCTATATCTATCTATTTGGCATGAGGAAGAAAAATGATTACAAATACATAAAAAAACGTGTTTTTTCCTCAGCTTTTCGACGCAAATATTTTCGAATTTTTTTGATCGAGATAAAGAGCTCAAAAACCAAAAAAATGCAAAAAAAAAAAAAAATGAATAAAATGGTGTTTTGAGATCTTCGGGCCGTTTCAATTTTGCTGAAAAAGTTCACAAATCATCCATCCAATTTCCCAACTTTTCTGTAGAATTCCCGTCATGGGCCGACCATTTGTTCCTAAGAAAATAAATTAAAAAAGTACTATACAGTCGTTTTTTCTTCACATAATAGATTTCGAAGACAATCTTTTCCGATCATCTTTCTTTCTTTTCGTATATTGATTGCTTCAGGGGCGTTGACTAAAAATAGCTGAAATCGTAAAATTAAGATCCATATGGCAATCAGTATAAAATATACATCAATGAATCAATCAGAGCACATTGCCTTATGCGCTAGTTGCGTGTTCGATTAGGTGGAATGAATAAAAGAGATATAAAACGTGTATTTTGTAAGCGATTTATTTTAAATTGAAAATATATTTAGTTCCGCGGCTTCCCCCCGCGCCCGCGCCTGCACCGCCTCTGCCACCCTTCCCGCCTCTGCCCTTCCCGCCGCCACTCTTGCCACCTCCTTTTCCACCGCCCTTCTTCGCTCCTTCCTTCTTCTCTCCTTCCTTTTTCCCGCCACCTTCCGCTCCCTTTTCGCTCCGGCTACTGCCGGGCGAGGCGGACCAATGTCGCCGGTTCGACCACCTATACCTATAATAGATGTAAGTAGTTTTTAACAATAGTTTAGCAATTTTTCAACAAACAAACAACGAAATACATCTCGAAAAACCCATTTTTTCAACGAGAAATTTACTTTTGGCAATAAAGCGCGATTATTTATGAATATTTTAGAATGATCATGTGTAAATTGATGGTTTTACAATACGAAAATGAAATCTCCACATTGGCAGTGATGTCAAGCAAACACTACGTCTGTTATGAAGGTTTGGAAATGATACTCTATTTTGCGAACATTGTTATCGTTAAAAATAATGATTCTTTAGAATGTAGAGTACTATAGTGGAACTTATCTTTCTCCGAAAACAAAAAATTTGCTGAAATTTATGCGGTGAATCCAACAGTTTTAGCAGGGCTTGTTTGATAGTCAAAATACGAGAAGGATCGAATTATTGTTCTTGCGCAGTTTCATATCGTGTAAGGAGAATCCGATCGGACTCTGATTGTAGCCGTAAAAATATGCCCTTTCAAAATCCTGTCGAATTTATTCACTGCCGTGTATGTGGTGATAAATTTGGTTGTAATATCATTTTATACTCACTTCTCATTGTGTGAGTGCCTCTCCTGCGACACGGTCCGCCCCTCTCGCCTGCTTCTCTTTGGTGAATTCTAGGGAATAAAATGTTGAGATGAAATCTTGGAAATCGTAAAATTTTGTAAACATCTACGATATCATGTACTACAAAAATCATGACAAAGGAAAACTTTATTCGTAACACAAATATATCACTTGTAATTGACTAAATTGGAATAACAAACATGGAAGAAGTCAGCATCGACAAAAAACCAGTATTTACAACTACGCCAATGATATACCTATCGAAGTGATGTAGTTGAATCGAATCGACAATGGCTCAGAATATTAGCATCAAGATTGTAGAATATTTTTTAAAAAAAACCGCACGCGGAAAAAATATGCAATAATGCAATTTTTCAAATAAGCAATAATTTTTTTCTGTTGTGTAATATTCTTGAGAATCTATGTTGTTTTATTATTCAATAACATGTATGCGTTGACAATAAGACAAGTTTTCAAACCATTGATAAAAAGTAAGAACGTTTATAAGGATGATCATTTTTTCGCATACTAGAGACTGATAAATTCGGTACAATATATTATGTAATTACCTGACTACTTCCCCCGTCCTGTCTTTCCCTCTCTCGCCCGTGCTCCTCCCGTTTGTCCGTCTTCTGCTCTTCCTTATCCCGCTCCGCTTTCTCCAACTTTTCAATTTCTCGAGTCCATTTCTCTCGCTTCTCTTCTTCCGATTCCTTCCTATCCTGCTTCTCCTTTCCACGTTTCTCCGCTTCCTTCTCTCGTTGTAACCTCTCCGTCTCCTGTCTCGTTTTTTCTAATTCTTCCTTTTCTTTCGCCACCCTTTCTTTTTCTCTCTCCAGCTCCATCCTCACCAGCAGGATCGCCGCGAGCTCTTGCTCGGCCTGCTGCCGGGCCTTCCTCATCGCGGCCAGCTCCGCTTCATATTCGGACATTTTCTAATTGAGACGCAAATAATACAGCGAATAATTATGTTATCAAATAGTACATAGATAGATGGATAGATTGAATAAATTTTAGATTGATCGTTTATTACCATGCCTATAGCAATGTTAGGCATCAGTATATGAACAATCAAATAAACATTAGAGATGATATAAAGTATAGAAAGGAACAGACGTAATAGTTGCACGATCGTATACAGAATAGGAGGAAAGGACCTATGTGAACTTAGCATCTCCTTTGTAAAAATCGAACTAAATGAAGACAGTTCTACTTGCATCCGCAATAGTTCTAAAGTTCCTGATAGTTGATAAAAATAGTTCCGGTGATTAAAGCATAGAAATCGTTTCCGGAAGAATTGAGATGTTAACTTCCGGTAGCATATCATTTCCCGAAATCGGATAGTCTCTTTGCAGCATATGATAGTTCTCGAAAAGTTCTACAGTTCTCTATATATTTTAGCAATAGTTCCGGCCGATAACAATTTTTTGAACAATTTTTTGGAAATGTGTCAGCATCTCATATTCGTAAAGTCCGAGATGCCGCCGCGAATTAATTTTTTATGGACAGTTCTGGGCAGTTCCCATGGAATTCTCGACGACTCGACGCGCGGGAGCAATAGTTCCGGCCGATAACAATTTTTTTGAACAATTTTTTGGAAATGTGTCAGCATCTCATATTCGTAAAGTCCGAGATGCCGCCGCGAATTAATTTTTTATGGACAGTTCTGGGCAGTTCCCATGGAGTTCTCGACGACTCGACGCGCGGGAGCAATAGTTCCGGCCGATAACAATTTTTTTGAACAATTTTTTGGAAATGTGTCAGCATCTCATATTCGTAAAGTCCGAGATGCCGCCGCGAATTAATTTTTTATGGACAGTTCTGGGCAGTTCCCATGGAGTTCTCGACGACTCGACGCGCGGGAGCAATAGTTCCGGATTATATCTTCTGTTAAGAAGTTTGGTTGGATTAAATCTGCTGAAACGGCTTACAGCCACAGTGAATATAATCATAGAAGGCTTTGTACGGTGGTTTTTTCGATTCACGCATGTACTCGTATTTGTTTCTTATGCGCGCGCAGCCTACCAGCTGATTCCTTGCATTCGCTCTACTTGCCCGCTAGTCAGCGCAGTGATCGAATTTTAGGAGGTGCGCAGTTCTTCTGCGCAGACCCAGAAGCGCCCGTGCCAGCGAAGACTACCTTTCTCCTTCCTTTGCACACGGTTCTCGGCGAATATTCTCCTTGCCCCATGCACGCTGCTGTATCTGCGCGTGGAGAGCTGTTCATCCGTCTCATATGCACATGTCTCAGCATTTACGTAGCTAGCTATTGAACTGCGCTGCATTGACATTTCAAAATAATAGCATCACTACAGCACTAGACTGAAATTTGCTTCCCACAGGTTCCATCAACCTGGGATTAGTATATTTTATACTTCCCACAATTATTCAATATTATATCTTGATCATACAATAGTTATTGCTATCAAAAACGCAATACAGGTACATAAATTACAAAACTTTAATACTCACTTTTTGGAACCGAAATTTTTATCTTTACAGTTATATCATGTATGATAAGATTATTTTACAAGAAATTTTGTTAGCGGCTGACTGTAGAATACTAGATGAACACGGTCGGCCTTATCCACCTTCGGCAGATGTTTACAAAGAAGTTTCGGCAAGAATGAAAGATCGTGGATCCGATATCTCTCCAAAGCATGTGTATGTGATTATAAAAGAAAATCGTAATGGCTACACAGAACAAATACAAAAAGCATTATGCTTGACTAAGCCTAAAGATGTTTCAATAAATGATAGTACCTTAGACTCGGAAGATAGCAGGATAAATGAGAGTCACAATGGGTCGATGAAGGCATATACGAAGGAATTCAATTTGATCATCTCTGCTGAGAAGTGGCTTTTAATGAAACCCCAAGAAAAGGTCTATAATGGTCGTGCTTATTGGAAATTGCAGCCGGGATGGACAGATGTGGTAGCAGAAAAAATTTGGCAGCAGCAAAAACTCGATTGCGCATTTTCATTCAAAAATAATATTGTTCATCGAAGTGCCGCTGCACGCTGCTTTGCTTTCTTCGAGGGATCATGTACCGGGTGTGGAGCAGTGATCAAGTGTACATTATATAAAGAACCACGAAAGGATGTGGATATAATATTTGAATGCAATATAAAAAACATCCGTCCCAGCGCACATGTCGGTAGCAAAAAACGCCAATTAAAAGGCAAACGGCGTCAAGAAGTTGCAGATATTCTGATAGACCATCGTAAAGACGCGGTGACTTTTCGTCGTGAAGAGGCAAAGCGATTGAAAAGTTTCGGAGAAAAGGATCCTCCTATTTTACCTAGTTCTGATGTTTTACGAAAAGCAAAGGAGCAAAGGATTGCTCAGTCAATATGGATTGAAGTTTGCGAATCCTGCACTCAATCTACTTAATAATTCCAAATATGGAAAGTATGCAGGCGCGATACGTAGCATCGGGTTGCTCAAATTTCATTGCATATATTGGACTACAGAACAGCAGTTACTCTATACAGCAAGATGCAAAAGAGATCCTGATGCATTTTTGGTGATTGATGCTACAGGTAGTGTTGTTAAGCGAGCAACGTTACAGGATCCACCGATATTTCTCTACCAGTGTATGCTCGTCACAAAAGAAGGTAGCTCGCCGGTGTTTCAAATGGTATCGGCAGACCACCGAGCTTTGCAAATCGCGTTCTTTCTTCGGATCATTTTATCGAACGGTGTTCCCATCCCACCTATGGTTGTGTCCGACTTTGGCATGGCTCTCCTGATCGCTGTTAGCGATATTTTCGCTAAATGTACTGATTTGCGTGATTATTTACAGAAATGTTACAATATCGCGGTAATGAGAACTGCTGATTCGTTGCCATCTTCTTATATTAGACTGGATGTAAGCCATCTAATAGCTATAGTAGCAAGATGGAAATGTCTTAAAGGAAGAGAGAAAGTTTTAATTCGAAAATTTTATTTGCGTTGCGTGAGTCAGGCTTACCAGATGCACAACTTACAGGAGTTGCAGTATTTTCTAGAATCCATGTTAACAGTGGCACTTAGCGAGTGTATTGGATGTTCTACGAATAAACTATCCTTGGCATCTGAAAATCGGATGCAGTACTTGAATGACACAATAAAAGGTGTAATTGTCAGCGAAGATATGCACAGCGACACCGACGCTGAATCCGAAAATGATTCTAACAATGATTGTGTTTCTGAAGATGTGGAAAATGAAACAAATTCGGACTGGAAAGTGTGGAGCAAGTCTTTGTTTGACAACGCCAGTGATATTGCTAAGACATCCATTGATGGCAGTACAATCAATGCTTGCTATAATCCCGATTTTGCCAAGCAGTTAAGCAAATATTTGTTACCCTTTCTGCCATTGTGGACAAACGTGATGAGACCCTTTTTCAGAAGAGGTGAGATAATCGCGACTTCTTCCTCCGTCGAGGCTGAATTTTCCGATCTCAAACAAAGAGCCTTCAGCGGAAAATTACCTATGAGAGTCGACAAATTTGTACTCCAACATTTAGATCACGTTGATCGCAAAATAATATTAAAATCGAATGAAAATGACGTATTACTTTCCACGGACTACCCTTTACCGGAAATAAACACTAACGACACAGCAGAAGATTACATCGAGGATTACATCAAAGATCAATCAAAAGTCTCATCGCTTGAAAACAGCGCCCTTATCATTGAGGACCAAAATATAAGTGACACACAGCTCGGGATAAAAACCAATAAGCAGGTCAACAATGATGAGACATTCGAAGAGCCCATGGATGACGAGATATGTTACCAGACGCTTCAAAAATCTTTCTGTGATCCAATCTCGGATCCAATACAGGAGATCGTCGATGACAGTACAGCAACTTGGAATACCTGCGAAGATTGGCGAGGATTAGTAAAACCTCCGAAAGAAGCAGCTTCAATACAATTGGCTGATGATTCTTCCCAGAAAAAACGAGCGAAACCATCATATCTAGATAAATGCCCAGAATGGGATTTTATAAAAGACGCTAGGGTGGCGAGTATTCCATTATTGCCAAACGGCCTTCGTTGCAACCCAGTGAAATTACAGAAGCTCACGTTAAATGTTACCCACACATGTGCGTTCGATACCATGTTCCAGCTGATTGCACATGGAATCGCGACGCACCAGGCTTATCGAGATAAGATCGAATCGTCCAATAGCTCTATCGTGAGATTTACGTTGTCTGTTTTACATGATGGTAAAATAACTGCAAAACATTACGTCGAAAGAGCTGAGATTTTAAGAAACTTATACATCTTTCAGGACGCAATTACGTTGTTTAGGCGAGGAATTACACGTCTAGTCGCAAAGTGTAACGTGTGTCACTTGGCCGAGTATATTATTAAAGACGATCCAAGCTGCATAAAATCCGTGGTTTGCCCTTGTGGATTCAATAAAGTTGTATCCGTTTCAGAAATAAATGTCGACATAGATATTTTGTTGAACAGAGGTCTACAACATATGCAGGAGGCCATTGACAAAGCAAACAACAAGATGCGTACATGTCTTGAGTGCAAAAAAGAAATAAATGATGACATTACGTTCGGTCCACACGCTTTGATCGATACTTCGATATTTACAGATGGCCGATATGAGAATAGAAATAACGATATCAAACACACTCTAGATTCTGTCACGAAAACCATTGAGCTCGGTGGCCATACGTACGTATTGGCTGGAATTGCGGAATATGAAGAAGAGATTGAACATTACGTGGCTCTGGCTTATGCAGGTATGCATTGGTACAAGTATGATAGTCTACATAAAAAGCGCGCAACTGTCAGTTGTCAGAAAGAAGTAAAGCCTCATCTGGTGTTATATGTCCTATCATCCAGTCAATAGTTGTGATGTAACACAGCTTTTATACTGCATTCATTTTATCGAGTTTGCTAGGTGGTACGGAATTGAATTGAAATAGTCCATATGATAGAGAGACACGAGATCGTATCTATCTCATAAGATTGTGTTTACTTAATTTGGGTATTATGACCTCGTCTATCGCACATAGATCAATGTGCCCTCTGCACTCTCACGATTACACTTATTATTTACTCATCTCTTTTACTTGTAGTTTTTTAATCCGTCTGGTTATACTTTCCTACGCTGTTTGCAATCATTCTGCGATCACTCAGGTCCGCATGATTGAATTTCACCCAAAATAAATGAAAAAACATGTATAATATAAAAAATAATGAATATACACAATATTCTCAATATACAGGGTGTCTCGAAATTCGCGCATGTGCTACATACGGGCGGATTCCTTGCGAAGAATGGATACGGAATATCCAAGTAAAAACTTCCGCGAGGACTTAGTTTTCCTGTAAAAGCACTTATTAACGAACCAATCAACGTTCATCTTTAGAAGACTGTCGAAAATCCGTATCGCCGTCCACCTTATTAGCGCGAGCGAAACAATAATGTGTGGTGTTCCCCGCTCGCTTGTCACAACGCGCTCGTATACGTGAGCGCGACACATAGTCAGATATACGAGCGCGTTGTGACAAGCGAGCGGGCAACACCACACATTATTGTTTCGCTCGTGCTAATAAGGCGGACGGCGATACGGATTTTCGACAGTCTTCTAAAGATGAACGCTGATTGGTTCGTTAATAAGTGCTTTTACAGGAAAACTAAGTCCTCGCGGAAGTTTTTACTTGGATATTCCGTATTCATTCTTCGCAAGGAATCCGCCCGTATGTAGCACATGCGCGAATTTCGAGACACCCTGTATATATATAGATATACACCTATCTATACTTCAAAATATTATCACAAAAAGTAGATATAAAAAGTAACAAGACATATATAAATATATATATCGAAAAAATGTTCTTAAAAAGTTTGAAAAAAGTTGAGTAAAGTATACAAAATCTTATTCATAACATATATAATCACAAAAAGTAAAAATAAAGAGTGAAATTATATATCAATATAATTGAAGTTAAATATATATATATATATAAAAAGTTAAAAAAAATTAAATAAAAAAATTTAAATAAAAAGTTTTAAAAAAAAGTAAAAAAAAAGTAAAAAAAAAAGAGTAAAAAAAAGTAAAAAAAAAAAAAGTAAAAAAAAAAAATGGAACTTTTTTCCACCACGTCCGCGTCGTAGTTCCGGGTAGCGCAAAGAGTGGAAAGGCTCTATAAAAGCCCGCATAGCAGCATTTCTAATAGAAAAATCAAAACAAATGAAATTGTTGAAATCTTCAAGAAACCGTCCGGTCAAAAAACTTTGCGATCGATCCGTAATGAGCCGAAAGTGACGGAGGATCGGGCTTCTTGACTGTTGGGATTTCGGTGAAAATCTAATTACCGTCAAATCAATCGAGCCAGTCAAATTTTCCCATTGGGAATCGTGAGAGAAGAACAACAAATTTAAAATTTATATGCAACGCTGCCATTTTGACTTCTGCGGAATCTGAAAATTCTTTAAAAAAAAAAGATGTTAGATAATAGCCGTAAGTTAAATTCCAGCATATATTCTATTCGAAAAAGTGCAATACTTATGAATCCATATAAAGTTTGAACGTCAGCCATTTTGAGACCAGAAATAATAGGTGAACTCTTTGGGACTCCATAGGAACTTCCAAGAACTGTCCATAAAAAATTAATTCACGGCGGCGTCTCGGACTTTACAAATATGAGATGCTGACACATTTCCAAAAAATTGTTCAAAACAATTGTTATCGGCCGGAACTATTGCTCCCGCGCGTCGAGTCGTCGAGAACTCCATGGGAACTGCTCAGAACTGTCCATAAAAAATTAATTCGCGGCGGCATCTCGGACTTTACGAATATGAGATGCTGACACATTTCCAAAAAATTGTTCAAAAAAATTGTTATCGGCCGGAACTATTGCTCCCGCGCGTCGAGTCGTCGAGAACTCCATGGGAACTGCCCAGAACTGTCCATAAAAAATTAATTCGCGGCGGCATCTCGGACTTTACGAATATGAGATGCTGACACATTTCCAAAAAATTGTTCAAAAAAATTGTTATCGGCCGGAACTATTGCTCCCGCGCGTCGAGTCGTCGAGAACTCCATGGGAACTGCCCAGAACTGTCCATAAAAAATTAATTCGCGGCGGCATCTCGGACTTTACGAATATGAGATGCTGACACATTTCCAAAAAATTGTTCAAAAAAATTGTTATCGGCCGGAACTATTGCTCCCGCGCGTCGAGTCGTCGAGAATTCCATGGGAACTGCCCAGAACTGTCCATAAAAAATTAATTCGCGGCGGCATCTCGGACTTTACGAATATGAGATGCTGACACATTTCCAAAAAATTGTTTAAAAAATTGTTATCGGCCGGAACTATTGCTAAAATATATAGAGAACTGTAGAACTTTTCGAGAACTATCATATGCTGCAAAGAGACTATCCGATTTCGGGAAATGATATGCTACCGGAAGTTAGCATCTCAATTCTTCCGGAAACGATTTCTATGCTTTAATCACCGGAACTATTTTTATCAACTATCAGGAACTTTAGAACTATTGCGGATGCAAGTAGAACTGTCTTCATTTAGTTCGATTTTTACAAAGGAGATGCTAAGTTCACATAGGTGAGGAAAGGTGGATTGAGAAAGTATAAGTCAAGCGAGTCTGAGTCCAGAAATTTGCTACTTACCGCAACGGAGGTTTCAGGACGAATGTAAGGCATCAACAGAAGAAACTGATGTATATCAATCGCAACAAACTGTTGTCGCCACGCCGCGCCGCCGAGTAGTCCAGTCGGTTGGGAAATAAAAGCGGGTTTGTTTACGACTTCCAAAGAAAATGGGCCAAATTGAAATTTTTTTTTTTAAATAGTCAGAAAAATATATAGATCATTTAAAAAAAAAAAAAAAACGCGGAAATTCAATTGTTTAAAAAATAGCCACTTTGCAAGTAGCTTTGGATTAAAATATCTCGTAAACTATTGAAAAATAGTCGAGACATGCTGCGTATAAAATTTAGAGAAAAGAATAACGAACAAAATTAAAAAAAATCATGTCTCTACGACCAATAGTTTACGATATATGAATTTTATAACAAAAAATTTCGTAGTCGCGCGCGCGCGCGGACAAACAAATAGCTCTAACTTGGAGAAAAGTTGATCGATTTTTAATTTTTTTTTTCTAATTGTAGCTTTCATCAAGTATTATTTGCTGAATTTTTCCGGGATGATACTTGATGAAAGCTACAATTCAAAATCGTTTAACTTTTCACCGAGTTAGAGCTATTTGTTTGTGCGCGCGCGCGCGCAACTACGAAATTTTTTGTTATGAAATTCATATATCGTAAACTATTGGTCGTAGAGACATGTTTTTTTTTTTATTTTGTTCGTTATTCTTTCCTCTAAATTTCATACGCAGCATGTCTCGACTATTTTTCAATAGTTTACGAGATATTTCAATCCAAAGCTACTTGCAAAATGGTCATTTTTTAAACAATTGAATTTCCGCGAATTTTTTTGTTTGTAAAAATGATCTATATATTTTTCTGAGTATTTAAAAAAAGAAATTTCAATTCGACCCATTTTCTTTGGAAGTCGTAAACAAACGCGCTTTTATTTCCCAGCCGACTGGACTAAAGGGCGTGAACGAGCAGAACGAACTTGGCCGGCGATTTGTTGCCTGGGACTCTCGGAAACGCACGTGGAATATGGAACTTTTCATCCAAGGAAAATGCACGAACATAATATGCATATTCTGTCGATAATAATCAGACGGAATAATGACGGACAAAGAAGATTGTCGGCTCGTATAAAATTATTTTTTGAAGTTGTCTGTGGTGTGTAAAAAGAATGGCAGAAAATGCCGACAGTGATGATTTTGGAGCAGACAGTTTCCTCGGTGAAATGCACTGACTCTCAAATTTTGGGATTTATCGCCATCAAGTTGTTCATTATTTAGTAACGTCACTTATACTGTGTATGTGAAAGCGGCGTGAGCGAGGGAGTAAGTCCACGCATCAGATCGTTTCGGCAGACATAGGTATATGTATATACAACTGGTGTTACTCAAAATTGGTTAACACAGTGAAAAAATTTTGATGGTTAAGATTTTTTCTGTAGAGTACACTTCAGTCATTGATTTGTCATTCATTTTTCGATTTGATGATTATGTCATGCGTATTGTAAATATCCTTCACTTCACTAGACTATTTCTTAATAATATTCATACTTCTGCTCATCTATATACACATATATACCTATGTGGCATGAAAATGAAAATGATGAATATGTCATTTTATACGATTTTATATGAGAACACACATACATAATTATAATATATAATTGTACGTAGAATCGCGGGATGCAAGAAGGGGATATATTTTTATTTCGCTCCGCAGTCTGCTTGCTCTCTGTGGAGATTACAATTCAGCATCTGTTTTACTCGTCAGAAAAGTTGTAACTCTCGTCGTTTTCGGGATATTTACAGAAGACCACTTTTTTTGTGAGAGAAATTCCCGCCTTCTATCGCTCCAACTCGCTCTGGATTACCCAATTTTTATAATTTTTGAACGAAATTTGTAGAAGTCATATATCATAGTGTTTCATGATTGATTAACGAAGAAAAAGGTTAATATTGGTTTTAGTCATAAATTTGTTTCCGAGACATTAGAAAAATCATTTATCGATATCTTCAAACGCTTCGGAAGTCGAACGAATTTCGAGCGACCGAAAACTTCCGGTGAGAAAGTCGTTCATCGAGGTACAAATAAGTTTTCTGGAAAGATTCACTTCGATCGAATGAATGGTTGAAAACTTGTGAATATTTTAATTCACCACCGTTTGGCTGTCGGGCGCGTGGGTTACAGCGACAGTATGGGAGCAGCGACTCGCAGTTCGCCAACGATGAAGAGTAATCAAAACTCGGTACATTCAGAGTCACAGTTTATTACTCATTTTTTTCTGGATATGAAGATACCAATTTATCAAATAAAACTTTACAAAGCAAACGTTTTATTATTTTATTTCTAATTCCAAATCAGAAAATTTTGTAACATTTTATATAGAAATGCCAACGTTATATCAGTAAATTGAAGATGATTATTTTTTCTTAATTTTTTTTTTTCCGTCTCCGTTGTAGAATATATTCGTATTCGCTGGTCTCTTCAGCACACCGATAGATTGTCCCGCGCGGCCCGCATCGTGATTCGTGGTGTCACGTGGTATGCTCGGAGAGAGAGCCGTGCTTTCGGCGGGCGTCGGGTAAGGTTAGATCTGTTCACTCACGTGCTCTGCCAGCGGACGCCTGTGCTTGGCGCGCTGCCGGCATTTACAGGATTTCTCGAAGACGTCTCCTGGATGTATTCAATTTGTAATAACACGTTTTCGACTACATCTACTGTGACGGCAGCAAACCCTATTGCTTGGTACAACATACGGCTGCGGGAGTCGAGGTCGTACTGTTGTGCATTCACACAAGGATTGAAAGGTAAATGTTCATAAACATTCAGGTGAGGTAATGTTTTGTCGTTATGTTTTCAAACAAAGCTGTGAGAGAAATTTCGAAATGCAAAATCACTATCCAGAGGCGTTGCTTGCTATACGTGTCTCATGTATTGAATCACGAGGTTCGGTTAGGTCAGAAGAGGATAGAGCATGAACATAGGCAGTACGAGAGGCCTTTTGTTGGATTTTGTCGTGGAACATTCATGTCGCTGATCACATTTTTTGGTATTGAAAATGAACGTTTGTCCCATTTGTTCAAAGAACCGAATCAAATTCCTAGATAATTTCATGTGCCGAGTTCGATTTAACTTCATCTGTTTATTCGGAATCTGTAAATCTACTCATTTGACAGATAACAGAGAAGGTGTCGGGGAAGAATGCAGTCGCAACGACAGGGAAAGATCAGGCGTCACGTAACAGCTGTTACGCCGAGAGAGTCTCGTCGAGAGTCAACATGATGTTCACAGGATCTGAAAATCCTGGCAAACATGGAATTGGCCTTGATTTTTTTTTACAGCCTTGAAACTCCAGAAATATTCTGAAATTTCATTCAAATTCTCCAAGTATTGTCAAAGTACTCATAAAATCTCTAGTTCTGCAAAATTCCAAGATTTTTTTTTCAACAAGCCTAGCAAAAATGTTTTTCATCTCACCTATGCATCGAATTCAGAAAAAAAAGGCAACTTGTTGGTCTTTCAACGTTATATCAAAATACATACGTGCTTCAGCTTAGTTGATTTATTCAAAGGATTTTAGATAGCATTGATGATGTGAATGTTAGTCTGGAACTTATGACGAATGCCTGGTATCTATAAATGGAAATTTCTCGTACACCCTCAATGATTATGCTGTATTTGCGATTTTTCAAGTGTTGAGCCAACTTGCAAACCAATAACGAGTATTTAGTTTAAAAAAAAGAACAATGTTACTGGCGAATCGGGCATGGGTAATTCATAGTTGAGTACAGTGTTGTGAAAATTGTAATAATTACCCATTACTTTCACAATGTGTAATTCAATTTTCATTTACCAATCACATTTGTAATGCGTAATTCAATTGGGTATGGTATATTACCAGAGTAATGGGTAATTAAATAAATATATACCGAAATAATCATATATAGAGAAGAATTATTGTCTGAATATCATTAGTTCTTCTATATATTTCATTATTTTGGTAACGTATGATTAAATGTTCATTTCATTACCGATCACTTTGGTAATGTGTAATTGAGAACGAGAGCTGACATTTGTGAAATATTTTTATTTTTCAATTCTTTGGAACGAATCTATAGATACGAATATTCTACTAACCATCGTCATATTGTGTATATAGAGCATACATTTTATGTATTTTTAATATAATTTTATGTAATGGATAATACGACTGATGAAATGAAATTATATTATAATTATTCAGTAAAACTGTTCACGTGTTATTTCATATAATTGTATTGAGAACCCATGGGAAAATTGTAGAATAATGGAAATAAATGAACAAAATGCTCAATTATTCATCGAATAAATATTTTTACTTACCAGGACAATGCTGAAATTATTGAAAAGTATTATATCGCGAATATACGGTTTCTTAGTCTTCGAATTATCTCTGACTGCAGATCGAGTCACGTGGTACCAGGTGTACCAACGTAACAGCGGCGGGAGAAGAAAAAGAAGCAGAAAATTCGCGCGTGGCGACATCTTACGCCCGTTCTGGGAACTAATATATTGTAACCGGTGTCTCGACTACGTTCGGGTACACCTAGGAGAAGGCCGGGCTACAAACCTGGGGCTCCTGGGGAAACTCGTGGTGGGCGCCAGACTTCGGGCTCGAAGTCCTCACTCTCTCTCACTCGCTTACGGCTAACTAGTCTAGGGGTAGAGGGATTTCGTGGGGGCGTAGAATAAAGACACCGAAGAAGAATTACGTTGACTAGAATTTTATTTAAAAGAAAAAAAGAAAAGGTGGCGAATTTGGATCACGCCCGCTACCTGGCGTCTTACAAAGAATAATAAGATTGAAGGAATTGACTCTACTCTACTCTAATTTAACGATGAAATAAAAGAAAATCAAAAGCAAGGAAAGAAATCGCTGTCGTTGCTGGCTCGCTGTCGTAGGCTCTCTCTCTCTCTCGCTCACGCTCACCGCAGTCCCGCGAGTCAGCTGTCACGCTGCGTGGCTCTCGCGAGCTCTCGCCAGCAAGTGACGCTCCGCGGACTTGGCGGGAGGGGAGGGGGGTTAGCAGGGGATTGCCGGAGCTCGGTCTCGGCGCAGCTGAGTGCGTCGCGTGACGACACAGCTCGGGCAAGATGGCACCGACACAGAATCGTCCGTCGGCTGCGCAGCGATGCTGAATAGCACGGCTTAGCGCAGCACAAACAACACGTGATCGGCTGCCGAGTCTTTCGAAAGCAACGGCTCGCGGGTAACCGTCGGAGACGTCCCAGCGGGTTGGTTTCTACTGACTCTCAGGGTTTTCTCAGGACCAAAAGATGTACTGGTTCCTACCTTTGCTGACCGCTCTCTGCTTCATACACCGGGACGCAGGGGGAAGAGCCTCCAAGCTCCGCGCTCGGTCCGGGGATGAAGCAAGTGTCGGATGTAACCCAGCGGTAATCCAAGTAATCGTTTGCCGACGTCCGAGAATTATTGCAGGATCGCAAGATCGTGCCGGGGAATTCACTCTCACAAACACAAATCAGTTAAATCTAATTGCTCACTAGCACTCACTCTCACTCTCTCTCTCTCTCTCTCTCTCTCTCTCTCTCTCTCTTTTATCTACTTCGCTCAGGAAATTTGCTCGAGGCAGTTCCTTCCGAGCTCCGAAATAGACTGAGGATCGTCTCCGTAATCATTAGTTCCTTTCTGCGGCGTTCGTCCTACGAGCGCTGATCCTTGCCGGTCAGCTGCGAACAGCAGTACACGGTCAAGACCGCCATGCGGGAGGAAGGCGGCAAGAATTTGACTAGCGAAATCGGTGTACGACGCTCTGTACGCGCGTTAGGCTCAATAGGAGGAGGTCCTAACGTTTTGCCACGTTACAATATATAATAAATACTAATGGCCGTTCCCAGCCGTTTTACAATCGAGAATTACCACAAAATAGTAGAATACAACTACAGGCTACATCGTTGTCGAAAACGAAGATATTTTGGTATGGTCGTGTTCGGAATTCCTCACAGAATCGGGCATGCTCATTCGCGTTTGCATCTTTGATGCATAGGCTTTGGTATAAGTCGAAATAAGTGGCATGCCCACACTTTGCGACAGGAAAAAAAAAAAAAACAACAACAATTTCTTTAATTTTAGATTCGCTCGATCTCATTCCTTCTCAAACATCGGCTGCCAAAAGGACAATCCGATTGATGCCCTCGTTTCGGAGATATTTGAGTAATTAGATGGGTCGGTCAAATTCGACTAGTGCCTCCCCTTAAGATCCATGTTTTACCTTTAAAATACAAAAAAAACAATCAAATTCACAATGAAATGTTTTTTGCATACATTTTTCAGAGAATTCAGCTAAAAACACGAAATTTGAAAAAAAAAGTGTTAGTATAGCAAAAGTGCGCGTGTACCGGAGCTACATAAATAGAGTATAGAGAATTACTGTAGAAGATTCGAGAACCTCTTGGAGACAACAAAACAAAGTAACTCTAGTTAGTGAGTTTAAGTCAGTCGATTGTATACATCGGGATAAGACGCGACTCAAGAGTAAACCCTCTCTAATGCCTGTTAATATAATTCTGATACCTTATATCTAGAAAAAACTATCATTGATTAATAAACTGCTGAAACAAACTAAAAGTCTGTATGTGTCTTTTTGTTAAATAACCCAACAAAAAGTCCCAAATCGGACAATTTTCCCCAAGTTATGGCTATTTAAAAAAAAAATGCGCGAAATTTTCAAAAATTCTCGTCTCCCGGTTGGCTAGATGAAAAAATTTAAAAAAAATCATAAAAACTTTTTTCGAGGGGTACAAAAGGATGCCCAAATTTCAGCGAAATCGAAGATGCAAAAATCAGCGGTAGTTTGGGTTGGTATGGAAAGCCCCATATATATATATGTTTATTTGCTTGCCTTTCGGCTTTACAATTGTCCTTTACATATCTTCTCTTAACCTTATATACTTTATGCTTGTATTTTATACTTATATACTTATATCTTATATACTACTATCTGTATTTATGTTGATTCTTATTACATCTCATCTGTTTATTTCTCATTTCTTGTTTATATTCTGACCTATTAAGTCTTACTTATTCTAATGACTCTGCCATTTGTTTATATTCTGGCTTGTTCCGTCCTTCTGATTCTACTGTCTCTATTGTGTACATGAACTCTATCTTTGTCTTGGTACCTCATCTGTTGCTGTCCTTCTCTCTCTCGACTGCTGACTTCTTCTCGTCTCACTCTTCACATTCCTTCAGCTCTTTTAGCACTGCCTCTAATTTTGCTCTTACTTCCTTTATTTTCTTCTCTTTCTCTTTTGTACTTTCTATTTTTGCTTCGTCCCCTTGTTTTCTATCCATCTCTTTTATGATTTTTCCTCCACTGTTTGCTTCTTTTTCTCTACCTTTTTGATCCTTTTCCTCTATCCATTTTCTGTCCAGTTCGTCTCTCATTCAACTTCTTTTTTCTCCCATTCTTTTCTGTTTCTTTCCGCCGCCTGACATTTTCTGTTCCACCTCTCTTCCCTTTCTTTCTGCGTCAGATCTTCTCGTATTTCGACCTCTTCTTTTTCCTCCACTTCCTCCTTCCCTTCTATTACCGCCTCTTTGTCCTCGATGCACCACATTTCCGCTACAGCTATTCCTTTTTCCTCTGCCAAGTCCTTTCCGCCACACGCCCATTCTCTTACTATCTATACCTTCTTCTTAGCCGCTGTTCCTATTATTCTTTTTACATCTTGTCTCCACTCTCTTGTTCCTCCTATTCCTTTTATCACTACGTTTCGTTTCTTCTTTTCTTTTATCAGCTTTTCTATCTCATCCTCCGTTCTCTCTTCTATTCTGTCTTCTCTTAGTTTTGCGTCTTCTTTTTTCTCCGATCCACCCACTGCGCTTTCTCTTTCTTCCACACTTTCATTTTCGCTTTCTATCTCTTCCTTCATGTTTATTTTCTTTTTTATCTCCTGTATTTCCTTCTTAACTTTCCTCATCTCCTTCGCTAATTCCTCTAGCATTATTTCTGTCAGTTCCATTATTTCGCTGCTGCTTCTATGTTCGTTGCTTTTAGGTTGCTATTTCGCCTGACTGCTTCGACTTTGCTCGCGCTACTGCCTGCTCCGATCTCTCGTTGTACTCGTTCCCCTTCCCTGTCTCCTTGCTCCTCCCTTGATCCGCCTTCCCTCTCCCTTTCCTCCTGCCTACTTGCTACTTCCTGCCTCTTCTCTCTCTCTCTCTTCTTGCGTTGCGCGACGTTTCTTTCTCCTTCCTTCTTTCTATCTTTGCTTTTCTCTTTTTATTCCTTACTCCCTTCTTTTTCCTCCTTTGCCTTTTTTCTTCTTTCTTCTATTTCCTTCATCCAGCTTATACCGCTTCCGTCGTCCGCTAGAATTCTTATTATTTTTTCTGTATCCCCCTGTTGACTGCCTCCTCCAGTGCATCTTTCCATGACGTGTTCCCAGCTTTCTTCTTCAGCTTCGCATACTCTGCACTTTCTTTTATCCTGATCTTTTTCCCAGTAGTTTCCTTCTCTCATTTCGTTTCCTAGCCTGTATCTTGCTATCATTATCATTTCTTTCTCTTTTCTTCTCCCTTTTAGATACCTTGGTTTCCCAATTGTTACAAGCTCTCTGTATATCCTGTTGTATCTTGACTCTCTTATTCTACTCTCTCTTTCTTGTTCTTGTACTTCTATATCTCTTTCCCGTATTTTTTCTTTCATGTCATCTCCTCTTTCTCTTCTCCTTTCTACCTCCTCCGGGCTGTACCCTCTCTCCTCGTAGAATTTCCTTCTTTCTTCTTCCCAGCTGGATCTGTCCTCTGCTCTCGCTGATCTGATTTCCATCCAGCATTTCCTTGCCAGATCGTTCCCTCCTCCTTCTCTTAGCTTTTCTTCGTATTTCATCGCTCTTCTTCCTGCTTTCGTTCTAATTTTGCTTCTTTTCGTTTCTTCTCTTATCATGTATCCTGGGGTTCTTGCATTTAGTCCCAGCGTCCATCTTATCAATTTCTCTGGTACTCGTTCCATTGCTTCTCTTTCTGCCCATCCCCATATTTCTGCTCCATACATTAGAACGCTTTCTACGAGTGCCTCGAACAGCCGAATTCTTTTGCTCCAGTCACCTCCCATTATTCTCTTTCCGATTCCCCATACTTGTCCCAACGCCATCGTTGCCTTTTTAGCTCTTTCCTTTACATGTTCCGTCATTCCTCCGTTTTTCTGCAGACTGTATCCTAGGTATTTGAAGCTCTTAACTTCCTCAATTGTTTTCGTTTTCCATTCCCACTTCACTTCTTTTTCTCTTCCTCCTGCCTTTCTGAACCTCATTACTTTCGTTTTCTCCGCGTTGAGTTCCAGTTCCTTTCTGTCCAGATACCTCTCTGATCTTCGTAGCATTTCTTTCATTCCTTTTTCGTCCTTTGCTAGCAATACTACGTCGTCCGCGTACGCGAGAGACCATATTTTTGTTCCACCAGCAACTACCCCTCCGTCCTGTCCTTTTCTCAGCACTTCTTCCCAATCCGCTAAATAAATATTAAATAAGAACGAGCTTAACGGGCATCCTTGCCTCACCCCCTTTGTGGTCCAGAATTTTTCTCCACATTCACTTCCTACTCTCACCCTGTTGCTCGTTTCTTTATATATTTCTTTTATTCTTTCTCTAATTTTTTCACTTATTCCTTTTTTCTCCATTATTTGCCATAGTTTCTCTCTGTTGATTGAGTCGAACGCCGCTTTCAGGTCGACAAAGACCGCAATTACCTTTCCTTTTTTCTTCTTCGTTTCTCTCCCTATCACATGATTCAGGACATACATTGCCTCAGCCGTGCCTCTTCCTTTCCTAAATCCCACCTGGTTTTCCGGGATTATTTTCTTCTCTTCTAGCTCCTTCTCTAACTTTCTTGCATATATCTTATAGATTGTTGGCATTAACGTTACTCCCCTGTAGTTTTTTACCTCAGTCTTGCACCCTTTCTTATGTATGGGTATTATTATCCCTTCTTTCCACTCTTCTGGGAATCTTTCACCTTCCCAGATCTTGTTCAACAGCCTCGTTACTTCTTTTATCATGTTTCTCCCTCCGTGTATCCATGCTTCGTTTCCTATTTCATCTGCTCCTGCCGCTTTTCCGCATTTTAGTCTTTTTATTGCCTCCTCTACCTCCCCCTCTTTTATACTCATGCTTTCGGTGTGCTCTCTTATTTCTTCTCTGCATCCTCCCCTTTTCTTCTCACTCACTTCTTTTTCTTCTCTTTCTTCTTTGTTGCCTCGTATGCAGTCCGTTCCTTGTAGTACATTCTTGAAGTGATTAACCCATTCTTCCATTTCTATTCCTTCGTGTATCTCGTTTCTTTTGTTTCTTAGCTTGTTTATAATCCTCCACATCTCTCCTTCGCTCTTAGCTTTTTCCATTTCTTCTACTACTTTCTCCGTTTCTTCTTCTTTCTTTTTCTTGCATACTTCCCTGAAGATTTTTCTTTCTTCCTTGTATTTTTCCACTCCCACTGCTCCTCTTTTCCATTCTTTTAGTGCCTCCTTTGCTTTTTCTTTTCTCCTTGCGCATTCCTCGCCCCACCATTTGTTTTTTCTTTCTTTGCCTCCTCCTACTTTCTTCCACTTTACTGCTTTCTTTATCTTGTCTTTTAGTTCTTTCAGTATTCCTTCCGTTTCTATCCCCTCCGTTGTTATGTCTGTTATCTTTTCCACGTACTCCCGCACTCCTTCTGTGGACCAGTCCATGATTTCCCTGCTTCCTTTTTTATTTTTGCTTTCTTCCTTCTCTCCGTCTTTCCCTCCTTCAATTACTACTACTATCGGCTGGTGGTCCGATTCTACTCTATTCTTGACTTCTACTTTCTTTATTCTTTCCCATGCTTCTGTATTTCCTATTACATAGTCTATCACGGATTCTCCTCTTGGTCCCACGTACGTTATTTCACCTTCTTCGTCTCCTACAGCTATTCCGTTGAATATTCCCAATCCTTATTCCTCCATCCATTCGATTAGCACCTTTCCTTCTCCGTTTTTTGTTTTATCTTTTGACTTCCTGCCTCCGTTTCTTTCTCTATCTTCTTTAGCTGGTTCTGCAAATCCTCCTTCGTTCGCCGTTCTGGCGTTCAAGTCACCGCCTATCACTATTGGTCCATTCCAGCCATCTCTTCTTATTGTTTTGCTTAATTCCCTTGTCTTCACTCTTATATCTTGATTCGCATAAACCGTGAATATTCTCCACTCCTCTCCTTCGATTTGTATTACTCTTTCCATTATTCCTTCCGCCCCTTCATAGCATTCTCTCGATTTGTTATCTTTTATTCTCTCTTCCTTTACTCCTACCGCCATTCCTCCGCTTGCTCTTCCTCTGGTGTGAATACGTCTTGCATCTTGTGTCTTGCATCTGTGGCTCTTTGACAGCCTCGCTATTATTTTCTCTTTATCCCTTTCTTCCGCCCACGTCTCTACCAGTCCTGCCATGTCCCATCTTTTTACTTCTTCCCAGAATTGCTCATCTTTTCCTTTGTACCCTGCTATGTTCCAGAACCCAATGTTTACCTGGTTTTTTCCTCCTTTCTTCTCTTTCTCCTCCCCTTTCCTGTCTTTTCTTCTTTCTTCCTCGCTTCATGCAACATCCCCTCCTCTCCCTCTTCCTCTTCCACCTCTTCCTCTCTCTCCTCCTTCATCAGAAAATCTAGTCATTAAACCATGCAGGACTCAGTATTTCAAAAAATCATTTACGTACGGAGGTGCAGATCTATGGAATTGCTTACCCCTAGACATTAGAAATTGTAAATCTCTAGTCACGTTCAAGTTTAAACTATTCAACTATTTATTAGCTAGTCAGGGACACGGAAATATTGTACTTTAATCTAGTCATCTAGGAGGAGTCCTTCCGAGGGTCTTTGGGCCATGGTTTTTCCTGCGGATGTAGAGCAAATGCCAGGACTCGCCGAAGAGGCCTCCATGGCAAGCCAAATCCACCTCACTCGGCACTACTTAAAAACTGTGATAGGATACTCTGGTCTTCCACTAGTCTGAGATTTATTAGTTCTTTCTATTTTTGATTATTCATATCTCTATTTTTTTTTTTTTTTTTTATGTTGTTATTTTTATACTTATTTTTAACTTTTACACTAGCACGACTATCAAACCAAAATATTGTATCGTAAGCCTCAACAATTTCTTGCTATACTGTAAATATGAAAGCCAGCGCTTGAGGGGACACGTCCCAGAGCGCTTAATAAATGAATCTATCTATCTATCTATCTCCTCTTCCAGGTGCACCTCTTGCGTTATACGTGCTCCTGTTCTCTCCTTCCTTTCTTCTTTGCCACTCGTTTTGTTCCTCGTCCCAGTATTCTCTTACTCCGTCTATTTCTATCCTTTGGTACCTTACTTTTGTTGATTTTCCCATTCTTCTTTCTTCTTTTGCTCTTTCTATTATTAACTTTTGAATTTTCCTCTCCTTCCATGTCAAGTCGTTGTCTATGAAAATTCTGCTTTCTCCTAGTTTCGCCTTATTTTTCATTACTTTCCTCTTGTCTTCCCATGAGCCTATTTCCGCCACTATTATTTTTCCTTTCTCCCCTCCTTCTACTCTGGCTCTTTCGACCCAGATGTCCTCTTCCGTGATGTCTTTGCATATTTTTGCAACGTCTGCCGTTTCTTCTCCTTTTTGACTCTCCATCCCTCTGACTATTATCCTGCGTCTTCTTTCTTGTCTGTCTTGTCTCTCTATTCTTTTTTCCGTGTCTTTTCTGTCATTTTCTGTTTCCTTTTCTAATTGTCTGATTCTTTCTTTTATTTCTCTGTCTCTTCTTTCTTCTTCGTCTCTTCTTTTCCTTTCTTTTTCCTTTTGTTCCTCTTCTATTCTCCTTGTTATCTTGCGCCTTTCTTCTTCCATCTCTTCTGCCCATCTTTTCCTCTCTGTCTCATTACCCTCTCTTCTTTCTCTTTCTAGATCCGTTATTCTTTCCTCTAGTTTCATCCTTTCTGCCTTTGCTTCTTTTCTTACCTCTTCTATTTTTGTGTTCATTTTTCCCAGCTCTTCTCTTGTTTCTCTTCTTCCTTTTTCTGCATCGCTCATCATTTTTCTCAGTGTCTCCATTATCTCGTCCATTCTTTCCTTCATCTCCCCTCTCATCTCCTGGATTACTTCTTTCTCCTCCGCTCCTCCTTTCTGGACTGGGGATCTTGCTAGTTTATTTGACCTCTTGAACGCTTTGCTTTCCTCTTCTTTTTCTTCTTCATCTCCGTCTTCTCTTTCCCCCATCGTGTCCCTTTTTCTCTTCCACATATCCGTAAGCGTTTCCATCGAGTGAGATCTCTCTTTGCCTAGCATTTCTACATTGCTCGGTCTTCCCGGTTTTCTTGTTAGTTGTTGTTGCATTTTCGCTATTGTTCCGCTTGGTGTTTTCCATATCTCTTTCTCACTTTCGTCCTCTCCTCCCCACTTGCTACTTTTTTCTTCTTTTCTCTCCTGCTCCTCCTTGTCCTCTCCTCTTCCTTTTTCTTCTCCACTCATCCTTTTCCCTTGCTGTTTCTTTTCTTTATCTTCTTCTTTTCTTCGCTCTTTTGCCTTCGCTTGCTCTCCGCGCGCTTGCCTTGACGTCACCTTTGTTTCCGTCGCGTGCTCGGCTTTACTTTGCGGCCTTTTGCGTCCGTCGTGTGCTCGCCTTTACTTAGCTGTCTTTTCCCCCACTCCTCCTACCTTGTCTGTCTGTTCTCCTCCTTGTCACGTGACTTTTCTTGTTTACTTTCACTTTTACAGTCTTTTTACCCTTCCCCTTTTCTCGTATCTCTTTCCACTGACCCCTACACCTTTTCTGCCACTCCTTGCTCTTATTTCACTACTTTTCTTCCCAGAACTTCCACTATATTCGTAGTTATTCCGATTTCTTGACGCTTACCAACTCATACGTTGCTTTGTATCAACCGGCCGCCGACCTCTCCGGAAAGCCCCATATATAAATGCATAAATGAAAGAATAAATTAAATAATATGAAAATATAAAATAGCTCACAACTCGAGTGAAATACCCCGTATACCTACTATTTCATGCTATTTCTCACGGCAATGAAACTTATATTCAATTCAGGTTTGTTGATTTAATCTTTGATCTGAAAATTAGAGGAAAACTCAGAGTTGAAAATATAAATCAGAGAAATTTTTATAATTATTTTTTCCGCATTCGAAGCCGATTTATGGCCATCTGATATAATTTTCCCGTGATTTTTTATTTAACGACCATCCTCGTCTACATTCTGTAACGATTTGAAAAGACCGCCTCAAGTCAAAACAAAGACTAGAGACAAATTTTGATTATTGAGGTAAAATCCCCAAGGTGTCGAGGCATCGCGACATGAGAAATCTCCCCGATAGCTCTCTTCCTTCCCGACGACGAACGGAGCTAGACGTGCTCGAGATCAATCACCCATATTTTAACGAAACATGTAAAATTTTAATAGATAACTGAACCCGACGAAAGTGGAGCAAAAGATAAGTTTGACAAACATCAGTGATTGTAATTATGAGTGAAGCCAAAATTAAATGAATATCATTATAAATGAAAAACTCCAATTTAACATGAGCGGAAGGAGAGAGAAATTTTAAAAGAAAAGACCAGAACGATTTTAAACACGTGCATAACAATTTTGAATTATCTTTTATACGCATATTATATTAATACGATTTCAAACACGTGTATAACAATTTGAAATTATATTTTATATGAACATTACAAAGACTTATCAAAAATGTGTGTGAATGAATGTATTAGAATAAGGTATTGTGAAATAATGGAAAGCAGAAATTAACAAAAATACATAAATTTGTCAACGTGGATCCACTAACTTGAAAAGTGTATTTTTCTTTATTTTTTATCCACCTCGTTTCCAGAAACGCTAATTTTAGATAATTTTCATATTTTAGGCTATAACTATTATACGCTATTCGTTCATTTTCTTCCAAATAATAAAAAAATCTCACAATTCCGATGTAAATTTTTTTTTTTTTCTATATCAGGGCCGACACCTACATGCCAAAGGATTTTTTAATTGAGGATTTAGTTGTACATTTAAGAATTTTGAAATTTTGCTTTTTTCCAAAATCTGAAAATTGTAATATTTTTTCTCAGCGATAGCGGATCTTAGGGAGAAAATAATTACATGAGACATCATACGTTCGAATTGAACTATACTTTGAAGGAGAATTCTTATTGAATTTTTTGCGTCAAAAAGATTGAAGTGATTGTAACTAAATATAAAATTTAGTTTTCGGCAAAAAGTACGCCGTCGACAGTTTTTTCGGAAAAAAAATATTCGACAAAATTCAATAAAAATTCCCATGAAAAGTATAGTTGAAATCGAACATTTCATGTGTCATATAATTTTTTCCTAGCGTAAGCTACTAACGAGAAAAAAAATATTACATCTTAACATTTTTAAAAAAAGGATACATTTTCAGAAATCTGTAGATGAAAAACGGATGCTCGAATTAAAAAACGCTTTGGTATATAGATTTTGGTCGTGAAATATGAAAAGCGAATTTTTTTTAACGAAAATCGGCGATCCATCGGATCAACCTGCATTCTCCTTTCAACGGAGAAATATATACTCTTGCTCCAACTTACGCGCGAAAAAGCCAGGCAGTGATGAATTAAAACATTATTAATTTTTCAATCATTGATTCTATTGAAGCAAAACTCTTCCTCACTGAAAGTTGTTGGCTGCTCAAAATTCGTTCGACTCCGAAAGTGTTTGTAGATATACAAAACTGATTTTTGCAATGTCTCGGAAAAAAATCAATAACTTTTTTGATACCAATGATACCCACCTATTTCTTCTTTTGTCAGTTTTAAAACACTATGATATATGATTCTAGAAAATTTCGTTCATAAATTCCGAAAATTGAGTAATTTAGCGCGAGTTGAAGTGAAAAAAGGTAGAAATCTTTAATTCCGTGAGAAACACGTTTTTTGAATATATTTCGAAAACAACAAAAGCTACAAGTTTTTCCATGAAAATACAAAGGCGCAAAATTTCTTGCGCCTACAGGAATGCATGCTTAAAAATTCAAAATTCGTAACTTCGGTTCGAAACGGTTAGGAGACGAAAATTCTGCGGAGCGAAATAAAATTGCGATATCCCTTCTTGGATCCAGCGCCTCAATTATTTATTTGAAAATGTTAATAAACTATGAACTGACAATACTTGGGTGCAAGATTTAAGGTACTTGTATTCAAAGGAGCCCTAAAAAATTTTGACCAACCTGTCACCGGAGTGTGAACTACACGTCGTGGGTGAGATAAATCCACACTTCGCTGCAGCTGCATTCAGTCTATAGTCCAGTCGGAATGTACAGAAATATCACCAAGTAGTGCAAGAACATAATACTCAGCTAGAAATTTTTGTACGGCTTCCGGGGATGCCCAGGAACACAACCCTCAGTTATCCCGGAAAATAAGTGACGGCTTTGGTAGTAACAATTAATTGAAAATTGAAAACGTTGAATTTCGAAGCTCTTTTTTTATTTATCAAGTTGAGAGAAAAAAGCTTCAGACAAAAGTTGTAGATATAATTTTTCTCTACAAAATCGGTTCCATGCAAAATCACGTAGGATTGTTGGTTTAGCTATAAATTGCAACAAAAGATTCAATTTCACTCTTTTGTTTATTGCATCCAGGTAAGTGAATTATCAACGCACACTGTCGAAACTCATCCGGATTGTAGAAATATCCCGTCTCATGCGAAGCGCGCAAACCTCACCAGGCTATGTCGTATAGTTTAGCAACAATAATTTTTTCCCCGAAAAAAATGACCCCCCCCACAGAATTAGTCACGATCACCTGACAGAGTGCAATAAAATCGTGTCACTAGTTTTTACCACCCTCTTTCAGAATCTCATTAAAAAAAAACAGTTTTTTTGACAAACAAGCACGTTTCTAGCGAAAACTCGGTTTTCGCTTATAAACAAATGGAGATATCTTCGTTAATTTTCAAGCTATCGGCAATATTCCGGAAGAATCTGATAGCTCTTTTTAAGACGCTTTTTTTGAAAAAAAAATCATCCCTTAATCTCTATCAGAACCGGAGATACAGACAGGTTTACCTATTAATTCGTAATTGTCGATCTGAGCAACATTTTCGGATGAACAAAGTTCGTACGTGTTCTTGAGACATTTGGGCATCATCTACGATTTGTTTCATATCTCTCCGGAGTATTTATTTCATCATGGGACAGGTTGAATGCAGCCGCGCGGACAGACACCGCGCCGCCCGTCGGGCGAGTCGCGCCGAGCCGCGCCGCAGGGAGCGGTGGGGAGCGCTCTAGCCAATCGCGCGCGACGTCGCACCGCTAGTTAACAATTCGAATAACTCCCTTAAAAATTGTCGTACAAACTTGGTTTTTTTTTCAAATCGGGCTACTTTTTTCTCACTAATCCGATCACGCTGTCCAAAATGAGCGTCGATCGACACTTGTCTACTTGATTATCCTTTTTCTCTGTTTTTAGTCTTGAAATGTTTATAAATAATGTAATATTATTGGAATGAAGGTGTCATTGATAACTTTCAATTCATTAGCAAATATATCTACATCATATTATTTACAAAAAGCTTCATTTATAATTAAATTGAGAATATGCATACCAAGCTGCTACAGAGATAACTCATACCCAATTGACACTCATAATATTAATAAGCAATCATAAAAATCGATTGTTTATTATTCCTAGCAACTTTCAGGTTAAAAACAGAGAAAAAGGATAATCAATTAGACAAGTGTCGATCGACGCTCATTTTGGACAGCGTGATCGGATTGGTGAGAAAAAAGTAGCCCGATTTGAAAAAAAAACCAAGTTTGTACGACAATTTTTAAGGGAGTTATTCGAATTGTTAACTAGCGGTGCGACGTCGCGCGCGATTGGCTAGAGCGCTCCCCACCGCTCCCCACCGCGCGGCTCGGCGCGACTCGCCCGACGGGCGGCGCGGTGTCTGTCCGCGCGGCTGCATTCAACCTGTCCCATGATGAAATAAATACTCCGGAGAGATATGAGACAAATCGTAGATGATGCCCAAATGTCTGAAGAACACGTACGAACTTTGTTCATCCGAAAATGTTGCTTAGATCGACAATTACGAATTAATAGGTAAACCTGTCTGTATCTCCGGTTCTGATAGAGATTAAGGGATGGTTTTTTTTCAAAAAAAGCGTCTTAAAAAGAGCTATCAGATTCTTCCGGAATATTGCCGATAGCTTGAAAATTAACGAAGATATCTCCATTTGTTTATAAGCGAAAACCGAGTTTTCGCTAGAAACGTGCTTGTTTGTCAAAAAAACTGTTTTTTTTAATGAGATTCTGAAAGAGGGTGGTAAAAACTAGTGACACGATTTTATTGCACTCTGTCAGGTGATCGTGACTAATTCTGTGGGGGGGTCATTTTTTTCGGGGAAAAAATTATTGTTGCTAAACTATACGACATAGCCTGGTGAGCTTTGCGCGCTTCGCATGAGACGGGATATTTCTACAATCCGGATGAGTTTCGACAGTGTGCGTTGATAATTCACTTACCTGGATGCAATAAACAAAAGAGTGAAATTGAATCTTTTGTTGCAATTTATAGCTAAACCAACAATCCTACGTGATTTTGCATGGA
The DNA here is from genome assembly GCA_944452935.1 of Rhogogaster chlorosoma. Taxonomy (NCBI): domain Eukaryota; kingdom Metazoa; phylum Arthropoda; class Insecta; order Hymenoptera; family Tenthredinidae; genus Rhogogaster; species Rhogogaster chlorosoma. The sequence continues at coordinate 5,783,675 of OX101801.1, read as the reverse complement.
ACCGATTTTGTAGAGAAAAATTATATCTACAACTTTTGTCTGAAGCTTTTTTCTCTCAACTTGATAAATAAAAAAAGAGCTTCGAAATTCAACGTTTTCAATTTTCAATTAATTGTTACTACCAAAGCCGTCACTTATTTTCCGGGATAACTGAGGGTTGTGTTCCTGGGCATCCCCGGAAGCCGTACAAAAATTTCTAGCTGAGTATTATGTTTTTGCACACCTTATGTACATTCCGACTGGACTATCTAGTCGAGAAGTGAGTTTCCTGAGAAAAATAGTTCTAAGTCTCTCAAAAATATGAGCGATAGCTCATTCGATTCGGAGTGCGATCCTGAAAAAGTCGTTTTATTTTTTTTATTATCCGGAAACAAAAATTGTTATTGTTATTAACAAAAAACAAACCAAAAAGAAGACGTCTCCGGTTTTTGACTATAACTAAGAAACTGTAAGAGATAACGAAAATTGAAAAAAGCATCTTAAGGGGGGACTTCAGTGAAAACAGAAACTTCTTTGTTTGTCAACGAATATTTCTCAAATTTTGACAATGTGTGTGGAACCTTCAAACAAGATATTGAGCAAAAGTTGGGCTTTGTCGGTTAAATACTTTCCAAGTTATAGCGTTTTTTTTTGATTTCAAAACACTATTTCTGTGAAATACTCCTTGCGTTACAACTTTTATCGCAGAAGGCTAGAATTTATTTTCAGAACAGATACTAGTATAGACTAACTTTTGTAGGAAGCGATTTTGGATCCGACCTTTCTAAGAAAAAAAAAACCATCATCCGAAATTCAATGAATTTTTTTAGTACAAATTTTTCTACATTACTCATCTGAAATTGAGTTCTAACGACTGCATCCAAAATCCATTCCTACGAAATGAAGATAATATGCCTTAGAACGTGTGTGTGAAAGGGCAAATTGATCAGAGCCAAACTATAACGCAAGGAATTTTTTGAGTGTCCAAAAAGATAGTTCTGAGATAAACGCAGTTTTATGAATTTCCATTTGTCAAAGGTAAATGAGCAAAAAGTAAATACACAAAAATACTGTTACAAAGGGTGCGTCCACCCCCTGTATTGCTTTATATCGATTCATTTCATAGCCACCCGAACTTCCATGTATTAAACATCACAGTAATAATTACCAAACATCTTCTGATAAAACAACTAAACGATGTATCTAGCAATAGCCAATTTGTCAACAGTCTAGTCTCAGACATTAACCGAGACACTTGTATCTTGCTGAATATAACCTAATCTGCTTTTACCATTAATTTGTGTCTCCAAGTCTGCTTATTTCGCTCAGGGACTCATAGCTCAATTAAAAGCTAACTCCTAAAGTTACATTTGGTGTCAGGAGTGTGAGATCGTTTCTGAGTCCGATAAGCTGATTTGACTGGTGCATTTCTTTTGGTTTTTGCCGATTGCTTGTATTCATAAGCTATAAGCTTCCGTTGCCTTATTCTGTAAAAGAATCCTACCTCCCTGAGGAACAAATCTGCTCGTTATGAGCAATCGACGAAACACCCGCCGCCAAGGCTCCCCTGCTGCCGCTGCCGCTCACACCAACCAAGTACCACGGGCGGGAGAACAGGAGGCCGACCCCATTACCGCCCTGGTCCAACTCCTGCAGCAGCAGGCTGCTCAGCAAGCTGCCCAGCAAGCCGCTCAACTGGCAGTACAGCAAGCGGCCCAAGCCGCCCAGGAACGACAGCAAGCCGCCCAAGAACGACAGCAAGCCGCTCAACTGGCAGCACAGCAAGCGGCCCAAGCTGCTCAGGCCGAGCAGCAAGCCCTTCTGTTACAGATCCTCCAGGATCAACGTCTAGATCGAGAGCGATCGGAAGGACGTTTGGTGGAAGTGCTGCAAGACCAGCAACAATCCTTTTCCCAAATCCTGTCCACTCTGAGGGATGATCGACGTGGATCCGGGGACGAGTCCCAGCCCATCCTGCCCGTGACTGAACCAGTTTCCTCTACCTCTTCCTTCCAGCCGGCCCCAGTTCCTGATACTTTAAGGTCTGTGCCGCCAATTAGGGAAATTGCTCCCCCACATACGCTTGCTACTGCTTCGCCGGTCGGTCGCGGCCTGGTCGCAAATGAACCTAGTCTGGTCGGTGTTCTTTCCCAGGAACCGACCTGCACTTCTCTCACTCAAGCTAACGCCACCCCGACAGTTAACGCTAACCCCGACATAGGCAATAGAACCGCGGCTAACCTCAAACCCCCGACATATGACGGAGACAGACCGTTAGCTCAATTCGAGCAACAATTTCTGACGGTTGCGAGTGTAAATAATTGGACCCCGACAGTAAAAGCCGCGAACTTAGTGAATAGTTTGAGAGGCCCGGCAGCCAGCGCAATATCTTCTTTGACCGCGGCTGAATTACTAGACTTTGACAAGGTTCACGCGGCTCTAAAACTTAAATATGGGAACGAACACCTGACCAAGCTGTTCCTTACCCAGTTTAATACGCGGCGTCAACGGAGAGATGAGGATCTTGCCACGCTCGGGCAAGACATTGAGAGATTGTCACGAATAGTTATGCCTCATGGTGACGAGGCCATCCGTGAGAGCTTCGCCACAGATAGTGTAACGTATCAGGCTCGCTCCGAGCAAGGATCGGCGCGCGCACACCCTTACGCGCTGGACAACGGACGACGTGACGTCAGATTCTAGTATAAATAGAGGACAGCTGACCAGCTTCGGCAGCATTTGTCGCCTGTCGGGGCATTTGGCTCATCATAGCGTCATTTTATTCAGCATTTATCGCCTGTCGGGATAACTTGGCTCATTTCTTTGTCAGGCATAATCGTTTCAAGGTCTTCTTGAAACGATTCCCTTTTAGCTTCAGATAAAATTTTTGTAGAGTATCGCCTGTCGGGATATCTCGTACTTATTAAATTTAGCAAATCGCCAAACGCGGCATAATATCGAAATATCAGAATAATCGCCTGTCGGGGTATTCGTAAAACTTAGAGAAATCAGAATTACAGACATTAGAATCAAATCAGAAAGGCTTAGATTTAAAACTTAGAGTTAGTCTATTATTTTTGTAAGATTTTTGTATTTCAATTTTTCATTTACTAAAATCAATCATTGTTAAAATAAAAACAGAATTTTTGTAAACTTGAATTTTTACTCGATCAAACCAAATCAGTATAAAAACTGGGTTTAGGTGCACAGGTGTCTTCACTAGCCGTAAAACGCTCGTGTTTGCCGCTCTGAACACTCTCAACTCCAGCTTTTTCTTTTCTTTGCATAAAAACATAACATAAAATTTTAGGAGATCGAATCTAGGTGCACTGGCGTCTTCATTAGCCTTAAAACGCTCGTGTTTGCCGCTCAGAACCCTCTCGATTTCGATAAACAGAATAGATTTTCAAATCTATCACTGTTAGTAACAGATATTTCTTTCTGTTGAGCTACTGCTTTTGTCCCCCTAAGCGGCGATACAAGTCAGTAGCGGAGCTAGAGTTTGTCGCAACACTAAATAAATAATTAACCGCCTCGAACAACTAAAACAATTAATGCAACAACACGCCCTGCTTTCAGAAATTAAAAACCGTCTTATTTTAATTAATTAGAATAATCCGGAAAGTTGCAATAGATTTATAAACGCCTTAAGTGACCCCGAACTGAGACATGCCCTGAGCTTGATAGGACCCACTACCCTCCGTCAAGCCATAATAAAGGCCTTAGAAGTAGATGCTATCAATAAGCAACATTTGGGATCCGGTCGCGTCCGCCGGTTCGAGGCTGTGAACCTGTCCCCCGACAAATCTAAAGTTAATGAAAAAAGGTCCTCTTCCTCACGGCAGGAACAAAATTTCAACGCGAAAGCTGATCCTAGGTATAACGTAGAATGCCGGTATTGTCGGAAGCGCGGTCACTCACTAGAGCAGTGCTTCGCGCGACAAAGACGAAACCGAGCTAATAATGATCAAAGACATCTTCCCAACCAGCTCTCGTGGAGAGACAACGACCGCGGCGTTAACTTGAATTCTAACCAGGGCCAAAACCTGTATCCGAGACTAAATCAAACTCAAGGTTTTAATCCTGTCCAAGGGGAGAGGATGCTCCCCTTTAACAACTCTAAAGCAACCTCAGAACAACAAAAAAACTAATGCTCGATGATTGCGGGGGCGGGAATCATCGCCTGTAGCGAGGGAGAATAGCCCTGTTTTACCTGTATTGCCTGTTCTACCTATACTGCCTGAATTACCTGTTTTAATTAGAAGTCTAAGACAGTCCGGTCTCTACGCTCAGGGATCTGTCAACGGTGTTGACTGTCTCTGGGTTGTGGATACCGGAGCTGAAGTGACAGTGGTTCGCTCGGATCTCGTGAAAAATCTTCCCTCTAACAATCATTATGCCACCTTAAAGACCGCGACAGGGGAGACCACCCCTGTTTTACGAGAAGTTTCCGTACAAATAAACATCCGGGTCAGATTAGCTCTCCTCATAAAGTCTACGTGGCGGACATTGAGGACGAGGGAATTTTAGGGATAGATTTCTTGAGCGAGCATCAGTGCGTTATTTCAACGATAGGGAACTCGCTACGTATAGGCCGCCATACGATTCCGCTGTTAACAAATAGGAGCAAAACCCCGAACCCCCCGACTTTTCAACTCGATCTATTGCAAACCACTAGGGAAAACGAGATTATAGATTCTTCGCCTCGAGAGATTGCTGAACCGGTCCCTGATCATCTGAAAGACCTTTTTGAGAGGTCTTCGAAAGAGTTAGATTTTCCGTCTAAGCAACAGTTCTCGTCTCTCCTGCGGGACTTTAGCGATTCCTTTGCCAAGACTAGCGGCGACAAGGGGAGGTGTACCCTTGCTCGCCATAGGATAGATGTAGGGGTCAATCTCCCGATTAAACAGCACGCCAGACGGATCCCCTTCAATGGTAAAGAAGAGGTTCAGAAGATGGTAGACGACATGCTCCTCAACGACGTCATCGAGCCATCTTCAGGACCCTGGGCCTCGCCAATCGTCATCGTTCCTAAGAAGGACGGGACGAAAAGATTCTGTATAGATTATAGAAAGCTGAACGAGGTCACCAAGAAAGATTCGTACCCCCTTCCACGGATTGAAGATACCCTAGACATGTTGGCTGGAGCTCAGTGGTATAGCACCATCGACCTGCAGAGTGGTTACTGGCAGGTCGAGATGGATGCTGAGGACAAAGAAAAAACAGCTTTCGTCACCGGATTGGGAGGACTCTGGTAATTCAAGGTGATGCCCTTCGGATTGTGCAACGCTCCAGCCACATTCGAACGGACGATGGAAGTCGCTCTGGAAGGATTGACGGGGAAGATCTGCTTGGTGTACCTCGACGACATAATTGTATTTGGCAAAACCTTCCAAGAAGAGCTAACTAACCTAGAAAAGGTCTTTGAGAGGCTTCAACGGACAGGCCTGAAGATGAGCCCCAAGAAGTGCCACCTACTCCAGAAAGAAGTTACCTTCCTTGGACATGTCGTCTCAGCCCAAGGAGTCAGAACGGACCCCGCTAAGATTGAAAAGGTGCGAGATTGGCCCCGACCATCGAATAGGGAAGATATTCAGAGTTTTATAGGTCTCTGCACGTATTACCGGCGCTTCGTCTCAGGCTTTGCCTCTATAGCTAGGCCTCTTCACAATCTCACCGGGTCTACCTCTGTCTTCGAGTGGACCCCGGATTGTGAAGAAGCATTTAATCACTTAAAAACTTGCCTCACTTCCTCTCCAATTCTGGCTTATCCGCAAGCCGCAACTTCTTTTATTTTAGATACCGATGCATCTCTGTTCGGAATAGGCGGGGTTTTGTCTCAGGTTCAGGAAGGATCGGAGCGGGTGATTAGTTACTTCAGTAGGGTTCTAAAAAAACCAGAGAGGAATTATTGCGTCACACGACGAGAACTTTTAGGAATGGTAGAGGCTATAGAGCATTTCAAACATTACATAGTAGGAAGGAAGTTTTTAATTCGTACAGATCACGCTTCGCTTAAATGGTTGCTCTTGTTTAAATCGCCGGAAGGCCAAGTAGCTAGGTGGATCGAAAGGTTAGGGCGGTACGACTTCGAGGTTCAACACCGTGCGGGAAACCTCCACGGGAACGCCGACGCACTATCAAGACGCCCGTGCCAGGAACTCGGAGACTGCAAGCAGTGCGCCAGGATGGGGAAAGGACTGGATTCTATAGACATCCGGGTGATATCCCTCGGTGAAGGCCTAAGAGAGTGGAAGAGAGCCCAGGAAAAGGATGAGATCCTGAAACAGCTACGAGCCTGGAAGAGCTCAAATATACGCCCGGAGTGGCAGGATGTTTCCCCAGCTGACCAACAACTCAAAATCTACTGGACTCAATGGGACTCCATCTTCTTAATAAATAAGATACTATACCGCCGATGGGAATCCCCGGATATGAAGATCATTAGATGGCAACTTCTAGTCCCCAAAGAAAAGGTCAATGAAGTCCTCGAAGCGTACCAGAATTCTTCGTCAGGAGGCCATTTCGCCTCAAACAAAACTCTAGAAAAGATTAGGGAAAGGTATTTCTGGGCAAGATGCCGTTTAGACGTAGACGAGTGGTGTCGAGTATGTACAGTATGCGTAGCCAAGAAGGGTCCTCGAGCAAAAGGTCGTAGTCCGTTACAGACTTATAACGTAGGCGCGCCTTTTGAGAGGGTAGCCATGGATGTCCTCGGGCCTTTACCAGTCTCTCATTCAGGAAATCGTTACGCACTAGTAATAGCTGATTATTTTACAAAATGGCCCGAAGTCATCCCGATACCCAATCAAGAGGCTCAAACTGTAGCTCAGGCTTTCATTAGGGAATTTGTATGTCGGTACGGAGCCCCGCTCGAACTCCATACCGACCAGGGTTGCAATTTCGAGTCAGTCCTTGTCGGAGAAATAGCTAAAATACTAGGGATTAGAAAAACTCGAACTACTCCTCTTCACCCCCAATCCGATGGGATGGTTGAGCGTCTAAATCGGACTCTTCTTTCTTATCTCTCCTCTTTCGTGGAAAGGAGTCAGAGGGATTGGGACGAATGGGTTCCCCTCTTTCTTCTTTCCTACCGCTCTTCTGTCCACGAGACTACAAAACAGACGCCGGCTTCCATGCTCATGGGAAGAGATCTTCGGCTGCCCTCCGATCTGGAGAAAGGCCCTCTTCCCATCCAGGATTCTCTCTGCTCTAACTTTGCTTCGCATCTAAGGGAAAGGTTAGAGGAAATACATAATTTTGCTAGGGAAAGGATTCAGGTAGCTTCAGACAGAATGAAGGCTCGATACGACGTGCGAGCTAGGGATTTGACATTTAAAACAGGAGATTTAGTATGGCTCTTCCAGCCGAGACGAGAAAGAGGACGTTGTCCTAAACTGCAAACTAACTGGGAGGGTCCTTATACGGTAGTAGATAAAATAAATGACGTAGTCTACCGCATCCAACGCTCTCTACGAACCAAACCAAAGGTAGTACACTTGGATCGCCCAGCCCCCTACGAGTCTGAAGAAGCTCACGTAGATAACAGTAACCTCCTTCGCTCTCTTCAATTAAATCAGAACCTACAGGTTCTCGAGGATTTTCCCCCCCAAAGTCAGGAAGAAATTCCCCTTACCCTCTCCGATTCTTCCAGGTGGTCCAAGGATCTGCCTTTTGGAATCAAGCGGAAGAATTACCGCCCATTCACCATACTCGTCGAGGGGAACATTGGGTGCGGGAAAACCACCTTCACAAGTAGATTCTTAAAAGATAAGAACATTCTTACTTTATTAGAGCCCTTAGAGGAATATAGAAACGTTGCCGGAGAGAACCTCCTAGAGAAAATGTATGAGGATCCTTCCCGTTACGGTTATCACTTCCAGCACCACGCCGCGATGACGATGAGGAATAGGCATCTAGTTAAAACTTTATTACCCAATAAGCTCATGGAAAGGTCAATTTTTAGCTGTAATTGCTTCGTAGAAGCACGTAGGAGGTTAGGAGGCTTTGAGGATTTGGAAGCTCGTCTTTTAACGGAAAACGTTAGGATTTTAACAGAAAATTCGCAGGATTTTGAGGTCGACATGGTAGTTTATTTGAGGTTTTCACCCGAGACGTCGTTTGCTAGAGTTAATTCACGCGCGCGTAGCGAGGAGGAAAACATTCCTTTAGATTATTTGAAAGCTCTTCACGAGGTCCACGAGGATTGGTTAGTTCGCGGAAAGTTTTCGGCTCTTCCAGCTCCAGTTTTTATTCTAGATGCCGAGGCATCGGTTGACGAGGTATTTGACGAATTCAGTAAGGTTATGGGAGAGTAGTAGTTTGACAGCTATCACCCGCTTCGCGTTAGGCTTCACTCGGGTTCGTTCGGCTTCACTCGTGAATAGTCGGCTTCTGCTAACCGAGTTCATGACGCGATATCTTCGGAGGAGTTCGTTTTCGTTCGGCTATGTCCGGCTTTAGGCCCGATAGGAAGAATCGTACGCGTCTCCTCGGATCTTCGGAGGCGTTCGGGACTAGTCGTTTAGGTTCGGAAAAAGAGGGAAGATGATGCGAATTTCAATAAAAGACGACATTCATTTACGATTCAAGCAAGGAAGACTTTATTGAGTCGGAAAATTAATAAAACATAAAGGAAAGAAAGATGAAAATGGAACGGAGTGAGGGAGAGATGTATAGATCGGATTAGAGGGACGATCTCTCTTCGGCGATGTGCTTGAGCATCGCAAGGACGTGGGCACATTGGGAACAATCAGTTTTGGTGGCAGGAGTTAATAGGGGAGCACCGCAGTCGCGACAAGATCCCTTGCGTCTGGTCTTCAAGTCCCCGACGTAGGTTCGATGTGTCCGCACAACTTGTTCGACCTCGTCTACCGTATAGCTTCTGAGGAGGGAAAGGAGTGTTGAGGAACGTTTTCTTTTCTGAGGCGATTTTATTTTCTTGTACTCACTTGAAGGTAAAGCATTGCAGGCAGATCAGTCGGGGTTTTCCCCCTTTGAGGATCACCGCATCCCCTCTAGCGCAGCGCACCTTAGCCCATTGCTGATTCAACCAACTTTGTACCTCTCCTTCGCTTTTAAAAGAGTCGAAGTTGTCCCAGTTTAGTTTTGAAACTACTAAGCCCACCAGGACCTCTTGTGCTATCTTCGACAACATGGTGAAGAATGACGCTATTGATTATTGTTTCTTCAGTAACGAATTTTCGCTCGGTTTTGTTTTTATTCCTCGAAGCTGATTGGATCAATAAATTACTCTGATCATTTATTAATTAGGGACGAGATTTTTCTTTTGTTTTCAAATATTAGCTTTCGCGCCTTCATAAACCCGCGTTGGACTCTTCAACCTCCTATCGACTCCTCGTATCGATTATCTGTTTTTCGCGCCACCATAGGATCGTGGCATAATTTTCAACTCTCCGTCATCTCTTTCACGTCTTCTGCTCTGGTTCTCTCCTGTCGTCGATCATAACCTCCTCATATAATTTTACGTAAAGATCCGAGCGGATTGCTCTCAATTATAATTTAGGGTCAGGATTATAACCTTTTTCCCTTGAGAGTCCTAAGTGCTTTCCCATCTATTCCCAAAGAAACGACGCGGAACCCGCAAGACGGAACAAGAAGTGGCTTTGATTCCCCGGAAATCTCCTTTAACTCACTCAAGAAAAAAGATAAGATCGTTCCATGTTAACCACTAATTTAATTCATAAGTTATTTCTTATTATTCATTTTTCGATGGATTATCATAAGCTGGAAGTGATCTGACGATTAGAGGATCAGTACGTTCCATCTTTCCTTCCATTCGTACTCACGTCTGCCCTCCAATCTAGGGTGTGCAGTTTTCCCGCCTTTTGGACCCGCCTGGGAGCAGTTCGTGATCCCTGATTCCTGTTTTCCCGCCGCCGCCTCTCCTGATTTCCCGACCCACATGATTTCCCTGACTCTCCTGACGGATCACAAGCTGACTTCATCCCCAGACGGTTTCCAGTTTTGCAGATGATTTCTTTCACTTTGGGGGCGGACTTCACTTCAACTCTACACTTCAGCCTGACTAGGTGAAGACCTTTTATACCAAATATTGTTGTGAATTTGTAACCAAACTACCTTCTCAGGTTTTCTGTGGTTTCCCTCGAGGCTTAGGTTGGAATTACAGGTAGGTTAGGGAAGATTTCAAATACTTTAAGAATTTTAAAGTCTGATCCACAGCTCTCAGTCCTCTCTTCCCTTAGCAGATCACACTCTCGCTATTCGCTTACTTGAGAGTCGGGTCGCCTCTTCCCTTCAGGGGGGGGGGGGGGGGGCAGTGTTACAAAGGGTGCGTCCACCCCTTGTATTGCTTTATATCGATTCATTTCATAGCCACCCGAACTCCCATGTATTAAACATCACAGTAATAATTACCAAACATCTTCTGATAAAACAACTAAACGATGTATCTAGCGATAGCCAATTTGTCAACAGTCTAGTCTCAGACATTAACCGAGACACTTGTATCTTGCTGAATATAACCTAATCTGCTTTTACCATTAATTTGTGTCTCCAAGGTTGGGATTCTAGGATCTCCGCTAACTCCGCTAACTCCGCTAACTCCGCTAACTCAGCGAAGGCTGTTGGTTGGCTGAGGAGCGACCAATCGGCGCTCGTTTCGGGTATTATAGTAAATACTGACGACGTACGATGGCGCTGTGGGCTCTCCCCGGCCGCTAGTCGTACATACAAACGCAAGGCCCACTTACACTTGATACACATGCATGTGTTCCACATGTACCACAAGGATAAATCGAATACATGAAAAGAAAGATTCAATTCAATTCGATTATTCGTTCTGTTTCTTTTTTTTCATTTATTCGGTTTATCCTTGTGGTATATGTGGTACACATGCATGTATATCAAGTGTAAGTGGGTCTCGCGTTTGTACGACTAGCGGCCGGGCAGAGACCACAGCGCCATCGTACGTCGTCAGTAGTTACCATACTACCCGAAACGAGCGCCGATTGGCCGGTCCTCAGCCAACCAACGGCCTTAACTGAGTTAGCGGACTTAGCGGAGTTAGCGGAGTTAGCGGAGATCCTAGAATCCCAACCCAAGTCTGCTTATTTCGCTCAGGGACTCATAGCTCAATTAAAAGGTAACTCCTAAAGTTACAAATACTATTCTTTTGCGTGGAAGGTATGAGCTAGGATTGGATGACTTGGGAGTTGTTTCGTCGCCAAAATAAATTCATCGTAAAGTGAACATTATTAGGATCATTAAAAGTGGAAATTGAATATATTTGCCAGAAATTCAAGTTATATCTGTGATTGCATAAAAGATTTGAAGATTATCTATGTAACTTGTATCTGGAAGCATTTTTTGTGTTTTTATATTAGAAGTTCTGCTGTCCGCCCCAGCTTCTTCCGCTGATTGGTTTGGCGTCGAAGATCACTCTCTTTATCGCCTTCGTCTCGGTTACACTCGATCACCATATGAAAAAAGTTAAATAATGAATCATTAATTTTATGTCGAGTAATCATTGGGGCTGGATAAATACTACACTAAACTGTTGAAAAAAATCAACGATAAAGAGATATTGATCTAGCCCCTGCTCAAATCTACTGTAAAATAATTCACCAGAATTGAATTTTTGTCCGGTGTATGACGAACGTTTCGTCTTTTGAACGTTGACCTGTGGAAAAAAAGAATTGAAATTGTCCAGCGCTATACGTCGGCCCCTCTGCCTGCTTCTTGGCTTTTTCTGCTGCGGTTTTCCTTATATTAGTAGCCTTGCGAGCTTTTTTGCTCTCTGTCGTTGCCTTCCACGCTCGTTTCCGCTTTCGTCTGGCATCTCGCTGCGCACTGATATTTTTAGCAGCGTCCGGGACTACTCTTTCCTTCACCATCATTTTTGCCTTCTGGGCATGGATCGCACCCATATTAAATTCAGCGACTGCACTCACTACTCCTAAATCAATCCGTTTCTTGAATGTGGAGGTTTCTTTTGGGCACTTTCGCCATATTAGTGAGTGCAAGCTTTCGTTTGCATTCTGTGTTGCTCCTCGGGCGCATCGGCTTAGCAACTCGTCACTAGAGAGGCGTTCGTACAAAGGCGCTAGCTTCGCTACCACAGTTGCGTTCAGTTTTACTGGCATCGTGTCGTGGCTTTTTGGCGGTTCTCCATTTGCTGTGCTTCTATTGAAAAAACACCACGTCCCTGTACCAGTTGGGCAGTTCGAGTGTTATGGATTGTCATCTGTGGACGCACAGTGATCTACCGTAGCCCTTATTGCTTTTTTCATAGCGGAGACGTCGGGGATATTTTTGACAATAGCGTTCCTGTAATAATTGGTCAACGCTACTATCGTGGTCTCTTTTAGCATGCCGCTACCTCGTCCACCAAGTGTTATACCTTTTATTTTCCATTCTTTCACAAGATTCCGGAGTCCCGTGCCCATTCTTTTCGTTATGTGATTTACACACTCTTCTTTTGAAATGGGTACGTTCTTTCCATATGGAGCGATGTTTTGTAGCTGAGTATATGTTTCGGCGTCACCATCTGATAATACGGTTGTGTATCTCATCTGATTTCTGGCCAAAGATCTAGTCCACAATATCTCAGCTGCCTTCATCTCCATTGCAACGGACGACCCTATGTAGTTTATACTACATTCTCCACAATCTTTGTGTCCCTGTTGGCATAGTTGGAAATCTGGTGATTCCGCATCTAGTTGGCTCGAAGCGATAGCGCACATTTGACAAAATTTAGACAGAACTTGGTAATCAATTACCAGTCCAGTCAAAATATCTATCACGATCCCAATTCCATACAAAGAGGTAAAGCCTCGTTTATGCCAGGTTCCGTCGTACGATACAGCTATTTCTAGTACGTGCTTGTTTTTTAGAGATGGATCTATTGTCTCGTGGACTTTTCTTACAGCTTTTCTTGCTTTATCGAGAACTCTATCTGCTAGCTTTTCAGTTTCGGTAGCTCACTTATCTAAGTGAGCTTTATATGTGCTACTGCTCATGCCTTTCATGCTCATCACGGTACAGAATTTCTCCAGACCTGCATGGCCTAGTCCAACGGCGTTTGTCGCATCAACGATTCGTCTGTTGACTTCAAACGGTGGTCTTGTTGTCGAACCTTTCACTCGTTGACTCGTATGGGTATCGCCCATTCTAAATCCATATGCTGTACATTTAGCAATAATCTTTGCACAGAACCCCTCCTGTTCTCTTATTCGTGCTTCAATGGATTTTTCACCGCACTCACTGCATGCAAAGTTCTTCAGTAGTTCATTCCAGCTAGTGGAATATACAAGAAGGAATTGGTCTTCAGTTTCATTCTGAGCAGCTTTTTCTTCTGGCGTACACATCATGTCGAATAGACTTAGTTTTCCAAAGCTTTCGGTGGCAGCCAAGGCAGAGGGGCATCCATGACCAGATATCTGTGACACTTGAACTGGTCTTGTTTTCACTCCAGATGGTCCGGCCACTGGTTCAACTTCGACACCCAACACGACTTGTGTCCTGAGATCGAGGTTAGGTTTCGGGAGGTTTTCGATTCCCGGTCGTCTTTTTAGATTGTCTGAACGGTGCTTTCTTTTTTTGCTTTCACGAAGCTTAGAAGCACGCCAGCGATGACTGTCACGATCCATTTTGAGAGGCAGGTCTCTTCAAAATCTACGTATTATAATATTTGGAATTGCCGAAATAAAATGTCAACAGCTCACGTATTTTTCTTTCGAAAAACAAGATGGCGCACATCATTGGCGGGAAAGCGCTCCTTAGTAGCTGCTGGATTCATAGCAAGGAGCTTTGAAGTAGGGAAGAGAGAAGCTCGATCCGCGAAAAAAAAAAAAAAATGAAAGACATTTAGAGACCCGAAGTAATAGAAAGAAGCTTTATATTATATTATAACATTCCTAGTTTACATATTATAAGTGTAATCTCCATTTGAAATAAATATTATGCGGTATAGCGCGCCATTTTTTCATTAGGCTGAAAATTGTGTGTAAAAAAAATCGTATGGGTCCAAAATTTATTTTGAGGGTGGAGGAAGGTTCCACAAACATTTTTCCGTAATAATCCAAAAATCGACTTTTTGGCCATTTTTGACTGAAATTTCACCGAAGTCCCCCCTTAAAGAGGAGAAAATTTCCAATAAAAAAGTCTTGACTCGCGGAACTCTATCTCCATTATTTATAATTTTAATATGACGCTGAAAATAGGGTTCCGCGTGGCCGTTTCAGCACTGACACGTCGCCGCTGAACAGAGAGTGCGATGGAAATTATTATTTTTTTTTACTATTAAATATTAATTTTTTAATTTTTTAAAATTATGCTATCATCAGAACACTCCAAAGAATCTAGCCCCGCAGAAGTAAAAAATGAGTTAATTAACAATGGTATAGCTTTTAGAAAAATGAAGTTAAAAATTTTTTCTCTGCGGGGCTAGATTCTTTGGAGTGTTTTGATGATAGCATAATTTAAAAAAAATTTTAAATTAATATTTAATAGTGAAAAAAAAAATAATTTCTATCGCACTCTCTATTCAGCGGCGACGTGTCAGTGCTGAAACGGCCGCGCGGAACTCTATTTTCAGCGTCATATTAAAATTATAAATAATGGAGATAGAGTTCCGGGAGTCCAGACTTTTTTATTGGAAATTTTCTCCTCTTTAAGATGCTTGTTTTCAATTTTCGTTATCTCTTACAGTTTTTTAGTTATAGTCAAAAACCGGAGACGCCTTTTTTTGGTTTGTTTTTTGTTATTAACAATTACAATTTTTGTTCGCGGATAAAAAAAAAAACGTCTTTTTCAGGATCGCATTCCGAATCGAATGAGCTATCGCTGATATTTTTAAGAGACTTAGAACTATTTTTTTCAGGAAACTCACTTCTCGACTAGAGTAAATGCAACTGCAGCCTCGGCTGCAGCGGAGTGGGGCAATACCGTGTGATTCCTTGCCTACGCCTCAGTATGTCCGGTAGCGGACTGTCAGGTATAGTTTCTTACCCGTGATCGTAGCCGCAAAATTCTATAGTCCCGATCAATATGGCCGCCCAAACAAACAAGCCGATCGCCGGCGATCTTGAATTTTGACAGCTACAGCGAGGTGAGTGTGATAAATTATTGCCGAAAATAATTATTACACCCATAAAATGTTGTTTGTGCATCGGATGATCGTTATCCAGGGGATTGCGACTGATTGGCGTGTCGACGAATGAGTAAGTAAAACTGTTTTTCATAATTACAGTGCATCTGTAAGAGTGTAACCTCAAAGCGGCATTAACCCTCCGTGTGCACGCTATATTTTTCGAGAAATTGCGTCTTTTGTGGAACAGTCAGGGTTTCAGGCTTTTATTGGCTTTAGAAAGATCTTAATAAACTCACGGTTACTATTCGAAGTGTCTACTACATGATCCAGAACTTGCCAAAGTCAAAAGTTTAACCTCTTCTCTACCACTGTTCCATATCTGGAACAATTTCAAACAATTCGACTGTTCCTTCAAAGACCCAGTAACACACGCAGGGTCAGTGTCACACAACAATTCGCATCCCCGTATCAGTTCATAATTTGTGCCATACAAGTTTTTGCATCATTAGTAATTATTATTTCAGAGAGCCTGCAGCAGCCTCGGATTTTCCTTGACCCGGCATCTTCATAGCTAGACCCGTACTAACACAAGGTGTGAAGGTGTTTAATGCTGCCAAATCAATGTACAGAGTGTGTGCAGGCACAGCTGGAAACCTATGTTCAACGAGTAGGCCAAGAAACTGACGATGAGACGTGGATTGCACAATGCCGAAGAATAGAGGCATTTTCCACTGCATACCAATAGACACGAGTAACATGCTAAGAGCAAAGTAAAAAATAAATACATTAATAATATGAAATTAAATTTTCTACAAAAAATGTATTATTACATATTTTGCTGAAGTGCGTGGTTCACAACCTAAAATATTCTCTGTAAATTTTGTTGTGATATTATGAATACTTTCTATGCTATAGCCGGAGAACTGAGTGACCGCCCACGGAGCAGGTATGATTCCACAGACGGTACCAAAGAAGCTCGAGAAACTCGTGGACAGCAGACATTGGGAGAAAACCAGCTCTTCGAGTACGAGGAAGGTCTGCCTCATGGTCCCGGAATAGCGGAATAGCTTGAAACAGCTATAAGGTACCAGACTTTGATTTTTCTTTAAAATGTTTTTTTTCGAAATCCGAAAATCCGATCTTTTTTTTATGAGTACCGCCATTTTCACAATATTCAACTTTTTAAACTTTTTCTTGGTTTATCGACAGCGTACTTTCATATAGAATGTAATGGTTTTTGAATTTTTTGTTTCAGATAAAAGACATGAAAACTACAGCTGCCGCAATGTGACGTTGCGGGAAAAATTTCTTTCAACAACGATTGCTTACAGTCGGCTGATGAATAATTATTTTCAATGAAAAAACAAGTTTGTCAAATCTTAGAATTTTAAATAAAATAGCCTCCAAAGTTTAAAACGATTGGTCTAGTAGTTGATTCAGAAAAAAATCCCGAATTTCCTCGTCATCTTCCACCGTTTATATGGATTTCCCCCCTTAAGGGAGGATCCTACTGAAATCTTGGAAAAAAGCAGTTTTTTATTTTTCAATTGGCCAACAAAAGGACAATCTAAAAAGTAATACTACCAATCGTAGATTATGGTAGAATATGTTATTTAAAAAAAATTCAGTCTTCTGTAATAAAAGTGTATGCGGAGTGAACATTTCACGGAATCTATCCTGCGCAGCGCTGGGAAAAGTTTTCTGCGCATACACTTTCATCGCAGAAGACTGAATTTTTTTTTAACAACATATTCTACCATAATCTACAATTGGTAATATTACTTTCTAGATTGAACGTTTTTTGGTCCAATTGAAAAATAAAAAACTGCTTTTATCCAAGATTTCAGTAGGGTCCACAGAATCTATCCTGCGCAGCGCTGGGAAAAGTTTCCTGCGGATACACTTTCATCGCAGACGACTGAATTTTTTTTTTAACAACATATTCTACCATAATCTATAATTGGTAACATTACTTTCTAGAATTAACTTTTTTTGGTCCAATTGAAAAATTAAAAACTGCTTTTATCCAAGATTTCAGTAGGGTCCTCCCTTCATCATTCGATAACCATGTTTGTAAACTTTTCAGTAATAGTTTCAATAACCTATCATAAGTATTACTAGTTTAAACGATTAGGATAATAATAATAATGCAGACAAATAATATATGGCATGTTTTAATCGAAAACCTAAAAATTTTTTAACAAAGATTGTACGATTGATGAATTTCAGTTTGTATAATGAAAAATTTTATACCTGGGCTACATCAAACCCATTTAGATCAAAAATGCGAATAAATTCTGAGCATCAATTCATCATATTATATACAGTTAAAGGAAAATCGTAAAGGTAAGTTCATTTTCATCCGAAACTACAATCTTTTACCGACGAACGAAGATCAAAAAAGTTTCATGATACAAATCATCAGCGAATATCGTCAAGTTTTTCATGATTCAAAAAAGGAGACATTACGAAATTCATTTTAATTATGATTTTGTATTATTAAATGAGGAACCTCAATCAGTTAAGTGTAACCACTAGGGTGCTGAACAAAAAAAAAAAAAAAATAGAAAACAGCGATAAAAAAAAATATAATATAAAACAGCGATTTCAAAACAACTTCTACCCGGAATGCTAAGATTAAGAAAAAAAAAAATTGCCCACGTGTACATGGCCCGGTGTACCTCGGTCTCCCCTACACATTTACAAATAGTAATACTATGACTATAACTTGTAGAATAATTGTAGTTCAATGACAATGCAATAGTTTATAATAATAATATTTTTTAATAATGAAATAATAATAACGTTGCCGTAAGATATAGGTAGAAAAATTAGAAATAGAGCCAATAACTTAAGTATTAATTAGTTATAAAAGATTACGAACGGTAGTTGCCGCGAACCTAAGCAATTAAGTAATAATATTAAAGATTCCTTAAATCGATTTAAAATAAATGATAGAATCTCGAACAGAGATCATTGATTAAATAAATAGCTGAAATCAGCATCGAACAATTTAACACGTGTCTGCATTCTTTCCATACCTGACCAAAATCCTAAATACATCATTTAATTATAATAACAAAAATTTATTACACAGTTATTATTTAATTATAATAATTGTACACTTGTACACGGCCTCGGCCCCCCCGGCCACGGCCTCCGCGGCCACGCCCTCCGCGGCCTTTCCCGCGGTGGCGATTCCGGCCCGTTCGGGCGGGCGGCAGCATACTTTTCACGATCCTCGCAATCCTTTCCTGCAGACAACCCAAAAATTGTTATAATGAATAAATGGACCATTTAGCTACGACTTTTTGTCACAGCGATATTCAAATTTCTGTACCGATCGAAAATTCGAAAAGTGATTCATAAATTTTGAACGGTACTATAGATATTTACGAACTTCAAGCGACGAGCCGGATGCCTCATCTGACGGCGGTGCAGGTGGTGGTGTCGGCACAGGCGGTGTCGGCGCGAGCGGTGGCGGTGGTGGTGTTGCCACTATCTGGGGGAGCGCCCGCCGCCAATCTTGCCAATGATGATATGACGGCGGTGGATACCTCCCCCAAAAATCTTGATGTCCCGGCGGAGGGATAATGATTTGTGGCGGAATGCCTGGCGGTTCTGCACCGTCAATTCCGCTGATTGGTATGAACGATTCACAGTTGGCTGAAAAATAAATTAGAAAATGAATCACAATATGAAAATGAATCACAATATAAATGAAACACAATATGCGCGCTCATGTTATTCCATAATTTAAATACCGCGCCATCTCGGATACTCTAATTTGATTTAATTACTCCGAATTCAGAGAATACTAGACGTTGACAATCAAAACTTATTGTTCATCTTTTTTTATTCTGATTTATTTATCATGACAACGTTTCACCTGTTTATAACATGCTGTCATAGGCATTTTCACGAACAATTTGCATTCACCATTAATTTTTTAGGCACGTGTACACGGAGCGAAGTTAACACTGGTGGCCAATGTGCAAGACATTGTAAGGCAATGTCTAGCCGAAACGAGCGGCGCTCCACACGGGCCGCTCGTTTTTCGACATGACCTACTCGTGTCTCGCGCATTGGTCGCCAGTGTCTTAGACACGGACGGAAAAACATCGGGAATCCGTGTGCCGTCACTGAGAGCTAATGTCTAAAACACGGCCCAGCAGTGCGCTACGCATTGTATGCCCGTGTTTATAAAAAACTTGGCGCGCATGCGTGTTCTCGCACTCGCGTCACACATGGGTTTCATAAAACTTGAAATTTGATGTTTTCTTTAGCAAATTAAAATTTTCACAATTCTCGAAGTAGTTAAAAATCTTGCCATATGTGTATCGAAAAAATCGAATAAAAATTAGACGTCCGCATTATTTTCGAAAAATAAAACTGTCCTAATTTTTCAAGAAAGTACAACTTTTCATAATTTTTCAAAAATTTTTAATTTTCAAATATTTCAGAAAAATTTGGAAATCAAAATATTTAAAAGAACGCAAAATGTATGAGATTTTCAATAACTCGAGATGCTTTTATTCTTCGAAAAAAAAATATTTGAAATTCTTCAGAAAAAACCAACATTTTCACATTTTCAGAAAATATTTGAGATTAAAATTTTTTTCGAATCACAAATTCAAAGTTTTCCTCTGGAAAACTCGATATTTTTTCTATTTTCGAAAAATTCAGAACTTATAAATTTACTAAACATATCGGATTCAGGAATTTTCTAAGTAACTCGAAATTTTTAGATTTGGAAGATACACAAGATTTTACTTTTTAATCTTACATTTCGTAAGTCTCACTTTTTTTATGGTGTCTTCTGTACAAACTACGATTATTTGAAATGCAATTGAAATCTGAAGAATAAAGGCTGTTTTCAGAACACATTTTTTATTTTACATCTCTATATACACTTAAATGTTACAGTCATCATACCCATCGTTTAGGAATAAATAAAGTTTCGCGCTGATTATTCCCACTTGACGTTAAGCGTGAAACCGAAGACCCTTCAAGGTCTGCGAGAGTTAAAATTCGCCAATTATCTGAAGCCGTTAATGCACTTTCGTGAACCCTATATGCTTGATAATGTTCTTCATACAATGCATAATCGGTGATATCTCTTGTTATAACGCGGAGAATGTTAGACTGATCTTCGATTATAACATGGACAAGAAAAAATCGATGTTCTTCGTTGGATATCATAATTACATTGTCCTTGATTTTTTTATTCCTGAATATGATATATTCCACATGTTTTACTACCGCGATCGCTTGCAAATTCAGAAATGGAACGAAGTATACCGCGAAATCTATTTCCCATAATTTTTTTTCACGCGATGGCCCCCTTTCACAATCATCTTTATCAGCTACAGGAATGTTACAAAGAAGGCGGTGATTGAGAACCAATTGCGATTTCATCGAAAGTGTTTTAGAGATGTTTACGCGACTCAGAGAGACGTGGGACGTTACCTTGAAATCGTGATTTTTGTGTTCGCATCTCATTGCCGATAAATTCCACAATGGACCCAAAAGCCTCATAATTGTCGCATAATGAATTAAAAAGTGATGCTTCGGTTTCAAATAGTTGGGGAACAAAGCAGCCAGAGACTCAAGATAATCACGAACAAGTGATTCTAATCTGAGTGCCAATCCTTCATGCACGACATAAGAAGTTGCAATATCTAAAATCTCCTTCAACAAAATTATTGATCTCCAATACTCATTTCCGACAGGAATAAGATCACCAACCAGAACACCAACATTATTGATAAAACACAGTGATTCACTGGCCGACATTTTAATACGTTTGTTTTTTATTTGATCGTCCGTAACTGGTCGTGGCAAATTACGATTTTCATTTTCACCATACGTTAGATCTTTGATTCTCTTGTTCAGGTCTTCAACAGTAAACAGTTTGTGAATTGCGATCAAATAATAGAAAATTATTCCAGAGTCATATTCCCAAACACCTTCTAGAATATCGTGCATGACGTCAATTGTTAAAAGATCTATTGTTGAAGAACCGTTCAAATATGTAAAAACTGATAAATCAGAAACTCCCGTCAATGATGGTTCATACATTATCAAATGTTGGGAAAAATTTTCATGTGTGCGCATTTCGCATTGCGATTCGTGATAAACGATATTTATGTCTTTGGCGTGCATTAAACAAAATTTACAGAAATGATTTGCAGAAAAGCTTCTGACAAACCCCGAGAGTGTATTCATTGCCAAATTATCCCCAATAACACCAGCTAATGCAAAATGAACATTTACACCGCCGGAAGATGTGATAATTTCTATCCCTTGTTCTTCGAGAAAATTCAATTCTTCAATTGCTTTAGCTAATATTTTATTCAAACTGACTTTCTTTTCATCGTGAGCTTTATACATGGTTAATAAATGTATATTTTCAGTTTTAGACCTCAAATGAGGTGGCAAGCATGGCAACACGACATAAACCCCCCCGACTTTTCCAATGCCCCTATGCGATCCAAGAGGATTATTCGTCTCAAAATCGTCCTGATAGAGAAGCATTGGAAGTACTAGCCGATCACCAAACGAACTTTTTTTTTCCCCCATGCTTCAGCTTGTATAACATTTGTGATTAAAGTTCTACTTTCCAAAGAGTCGCAGTATTGTATAGTACTTTCAAACATATTTGGCAGTTCGAAAAATTTCTTCAAAACCTTTCGCAGTGGAATAAATTGTACAAGCGTTACGTTTGTTTGACCCCCTTCTCCAAATTCTTGATCTAAACAGTTTTCATAGCCATCTCTTTGAATTTTCAAGGTTTGAAATTTTTTTGTTTTTTTTCATTGTATGCACGTGTTTATGAAAAACTTCGCGCGCATGCGCGTTTTCGCTCTCGCTTCGTACCTAACCATATGAATGATTACAAAAGAAGTGCATGCGTGCTGTTGAACCATCGTTATTAAAAAAATATTCGTCCGATTGGAGAAGTGAATTACGGAACATCGCAAAAAGTGCAAGGTAAATCAATTTTCAAACTGCGTTCGTAATATCATGTGCATAATCTAGTTTGTCATATGAGCATTGTTGTTTATCGCAACGCTTTCTTTCATTCATGATTCCAGCATGTCGGATTTAATCCCAAATCCCGAAAATTTCACCCAAATTATTCGAGACATTTCGAGTGAAAGTATATCTATTCCATTCGAGGAAATTTGTTTGAATCTTCAGCGACAAAATTTACAAGCATTCCTCAACACCAGTGGCCAGGGGAAATTAATTTTGCTTTCTTATGAAAAACACAACTCACTCAACGAAACAATGCAAAATTATTTAACACAGTCAATCATAGATCGAGAACTACATCTTATTCTTGTGAACAGTAATGTTTCAACCCGCAATCCCTTAAAAAAATTCTCGTAAGCCCTCATGCTTATTATTTCGTATTGGATATTTTGTTCAAAGAATAATATATCTACTACTGATATATATATATATATATATATATATATATATATATATATATATCACAAATCTGAACAGTCATAACAACTAACTGTTCAATGCGTAAAAATTAATCGTCATATGAAATTTAAATATATTATACTATTTATATTAATAAACATTATTCCATTTATGAGAAAATCGGAAGTTTGACTCATTTCCCCCTACGGTTTTTAGAGTACCTTCAGAAATATTAAAAAAACTTGCTCACGAAATTCACGAAGTCTTCAAATTGCGTGCTGAAATTTTTTACAACCCTGGAAAGACTGTTGATGGAGATAGGATTGCGTCTGTCGGCAAATTCGTCGCAAGAATAAATCATTTGCGATCATATTTGTACGACGCTGGTTGTTTGCAATTAAACAAGAGCAACGTGCCAGAGACTCACGGAAGTAAATTTTTTCTTCTCATTTTTCTTTTTTTTTTTTATTCTAGATGTAATGTAGATTTTTTATTGTAGTTTAAGTAAAATATTTTCATTTTTATAATTTTTTTGTTGATAGACATTGCCTCAAAAGACTTGATCGATGTTTTGCAACAAGAATCTCTGCACGAATCTTTTGATTTGATTAATTCTTGGAATAACACGTTTCTGGAACGACATTTGCTTTCGAAAAAAAACAAAGAAAGCGGAATTTCGGTTTTCCACAAATATCCTTGTCTCAGGCAAACTTCTTCCTTCGTTCTGGTACGCTATTACAATAAAAATTTAAAAATATATCTTTGTTAATAAATTCACTCTGCATGCATTTAACTTGATGCAAGGTTGATTACCATGTGTGATTGTTGTCCTTATTTTGCTCGAGTCATTTCTTACCCGCGAACAACATATTTTACCTAATTTGCATTGAGTACCATTTTACACTTCAGATACATGCGGATTTCTGCAAGAAACGACCGGATTGCACCACCCGCATCGACCAAGTGTGGGCGGAGACACGTTTGTGTTTCCGCAAATTTATCCTTACCAAGAAAATCGTTGGTGAAAATCTCGAGACGCTGTGGCAATCTTTACTTGATTCAGAAAACGGTATTCAAAATGGTACCCATGACGTTATAATTTTAACGCTTCTCCCTCGTGCACTTAAAGCATCGCTTTTTAATGCGAGTGGAAGAGTTGCAAAAAAGCGCAAAACTGCAGCAGCTCCGGTAAATGCAAATAATGAAATAGACAATGAATCTTTTCTGGTTTTCATAGAGGTGAGTTTCCACAAAAATTTCAATTGAAAAAAATATTGGAATTGGTTACTATAAAAAAGAAAATAATGCT
Source organism: Rhogogaster chlorosoma (assembly GCA_944452935.1). Lineage (NCBI taxonomy): Eukaryota > Metazoa > Arthropoda > Insecta > Hymenoptera > Tenthredinidae > Rhogogaster > Rhogogaster chlorosoma. The sequence continues at coordinate 5,759,877 of OX101801.1, read as the reverse complement.
CCATTTGTTGTATAAAAAATCTCAAATTGATCAATTTAATTCATTACAAGTCTGAAAAAAATTGTACTTTTCATACCAAACTGAAAATTACCAGGTGGGATTTCCAGCACAAAATCCCACTTGGAAACCTCAGGTTGGCATCCCACCTGGATATTTTCAGCTGGGTATTCCTTTAAATTTAATTCCGGTCTTCTGCTTCTAGAGCGCAGAGGAATTGGATGCGAAAATTTCCAACCAAAAAGCATTATTTGAGTCGAATAGCTGGCCCCAGCACCCCTACATCGTTGTAGTTGGTACACCAGTATCACCTAGTGCTTTTTTTTGTGTTCTTGAAAATGTGTCATCCTCAGTTCCGTCAGTTTTGGCAGCTTTAGAGCTGGCGTTACAAATTTCAGTCACCTACGATTTCAAATATCCAAAACTCACGAGCCATGTGTGGCAGTTCTTGCTGAAATCTTGTTTACGAACTTCAGCCAGGGGAGAAAAAGTCACAACTCACGTCCAACAAGCGATTTCATTTCTCGAAACTGATCTGAATATTAATATCCCTTAGTTTCTATACATATTTTTGTAATTCTGTAACTGTATTTTTATATGACATTGAATAGCCTGTAAGAAAATCTGTGATATTTGCGCGTGTCGGAAAACAACATTTAAAACAACCATGGACTTTTCTGCGTTTTCAATTTCTTTGGAAAAATCGGCAGCAACTTTTGTAAGCCTGTTACTGCAAGATTTAGATTTACCACGTTCACAAGCCTTCAGTTTTGTACAACGAGTAGAAAATTTCTTACAGCAAGATTCAATAACATCTTTATTTATGTATTTGCTCATGAGATTAAAGGAACTCGGCGAATCGGCGGATAAACTTGCAGCTTTCGCAAACGCAATGCAAAAGTTACAAAAACCTTTCGATAATTGTCGTACAGAATCGAAATGCTTGAATTATTTTGAAAACAAAGGAACTTACATACCTCCTCAAACCTTGAAAATTCAAAGAGATGGCTATGAAAACTGTTTAGATCAAGAATTTGGAGAAGGGGGTCAAACAAACGTAACGCTTGTACAATTTATTCCACTGCGAAAGGTTTTGAAGAAATTTTTCGAACTGCCAAATATGTTTGAAAGTACTATACAATACTGCGACTCTTTGGAAAGTAGAACTTTAATCACAAATGTTATACAAGCTGAAGCATGGGGGAAAAAAAAAGTTCGTTTGGTGATCGGCTAGTACTTCCAATGCTTCTCTATCAGGACGATTTTGAGACGAATAATCCTCTTGGATCGCATAGGGGCATTGGAAAAGTCGGGGGGGTTTATGTCGTGTTGCCATGCTTGCCACCTCATTTGAGGTCTAAAACTGAAAATATACATTTATTAACCATGTATAAAGCTCACGATGAAAAGAAAGTCAGTTTGAATAAAATATTAGCTAAAGCAATTGAAGAATTGAATTTTCTCGAAGAACAAGGGATAGAAATTATCACATCTTCCGGCGGTGTAAATGTTCATTTTGCATTAGCTGGTGTTATTGGGGATAATTTGGCAATGAATACACTCTCGGGGTTTGTCAGAAGCTTTCCCGGCAAAAAATTTTTATATATAGTCATATATAATCATATATAATTTTATTATATATAATTATATATGGATTTTGTCCACATATAATCATATATGAATTTTGTCTATATATAAGTATATGTGATTATATATAATCATATATATAATCATATATATGATTATATATAATTATATATAGACAAAATTCATATATGATTATATGTGGACAAAATCCATATATAATTATATATGATAAAATTATATATAATTAGATATATATATATATAAATATATATAATCATATATAAGCACATATAATTACAAATAAAGGAAATTCCCGGGATAAATAGTAGACACGATGCAAATATTTAAATACAGTTTGATTTTATCGTGAACTGTCGATATATTTATTTCACACGTATACTTTCATTGCACATGCTATGGATACACATATACACTAAATAAACATTAATAATACTTGTGGCATATTGCATATGCGAAGCGAGACAGGTTTCGGCCGAGGGTCGCCGATTTTGACGCCCGTCCAGAATCTCGTTCCTTACTACCTTGTGATGAGCTTTCCAGGGTTTCAGACTCCGAAAAGCTCGTCACAAGGTAGTAAGGAATGAGATTCCGGACGGGCGGAAGATTAGCCGATTCTTGGCCGAAACCTGTCCCGTTTCGCATGGAATACCCCTTATGCTCTTTCTTTGGATTATTTATATAAGTAATTTAAAGTTAAATAATATAGTTTTTTACTTCAGTATATGCGTGGCTTGACGATGACTATATATATTATATCACTCTTGATGAGTTCGTTGTCTTTGGGCATTTGCTTCCTCTCGTTTTATTTCCCCCAATTTTTGAGACATAATGCTGTTGACCTTTTCTCTAGGAGGTATTGGCCAACCCTTTACTTGAGCAATCACAACTGCATAATCTGTAATATGTAATTTCTTAAATGTGTGTATTTATGATTGAGAAATTTTTTTTTTAATCAGTTTTATATTTGCTACATTATTCTTGTATTTATATACATCATTTCAGTTATTATTGAAGCAAAATGTAGATATTGTTTCAATCAATTGATTAAAACAATTCTCCATTATTTATAATTAAAATTATGATATATCAGTAGAAAAATTAATTAGCAAAAGAGTTTATCATAGTTTGTAAAATTATTGCTACAGATATAAGAATTAATAACACACAAATAGAAATAAAACAAAAGCTCATAAAATACCTATAATTGCATTCTTCGCTGTATCATTAAGAGCTTCAGGTTTTTTGCCTTCTTTTGCTGCTGATGCGCCAGGCTTTCCTGTAGGGGTGCATTTCAAAAGAGTCTCTCTTGTGAAAACTCCCTCCAAAAGTCTTCGGATAAGATGAGAAAACTTCGTTGAAGCACCAAGTGCAGAATCATGATACTTGACTTTACAATAAATGCCATTAAGTAGTAACATCATCTGAAAGAAATATCACAAAAAATTAATCAATATCATTTATTAAAAAAGGATGAATGGGATAAGAGGTATTAATTAATACAATACTTATTAACCTTATCTTCTTTATAATTTTTTCCATATAGTTGGCTCTCGTTAACGTGATGTTGTCGGTTTTCCAAATCTTCTAAGCCGTCATTTTCTGAAGCATTTTCGGGAACATCTTCTTGAGCATTTTGTGCACGCCGTACATCATCTTCATCTTTATTGTTCCTGTTTGTATTGATATTGTTATCAATTTTTCGTGATGCAATCAAAATATTTTTAGCTCTCTCCTCCTCTAACATTTTTTTAAGTTCTTCTTTTGTTGGAGAACTAGAGACAGAGTTAACCTCAATCATATCTTCTGGTTCAGAAACTTGAATAGGTTTAGGTGAAGAAGATTTGTTTAAGGCTCGCAAAGCAGCAAGATCTGATCTTTTGGCTTTTGAAAGCCTCTGAAAAATATTCAACAGTTATAACATATAGTAAAGGTAGATTAACGGAAATTGAAGAACAATAATAGTAAACGAATCCTTTAAAATGTAATATTTGGAAAAAAAACCTTTTGATCCATTATGTACGAGTCGGAATCATCAGATTCACTTAAATCATCAATAACATCGTTGTGACCGTCAGATTTGCTTGTAGTAGCTGATGTTTTCTTATTCTCCAAAGACTTTATTACTTCCATCACTTGAGATTGTTGGGATTTGCCCGGTTTTTTTTTAGTAATCTGTAAAAAAATCACAAAATTATATACATTTCAAAAATAAAAATTGTATTGGGATCCCAAGGATGGGCGTGGCTTAAGCGCCAGTCATCTAGTGGCCATAAAATGAACTACTCAAAGTAGGCTATTGTCAATGTTTACACTGTTTACACTATACGCTCTGTCAGTTAGTTTATTAATATTTTGTAATTATTTTTCAATAACTGTACGGTTGTAAGGTCTTTGATTAAAATATGCGTATTTCTATTCAAGAAATTTGTGCGTTCGCGCTTGCAACACCTCAAAATAGAAGTTTTACTGGTGGTGAAAATATTCTTAACCAAGGGCACTTGTTGAACTGTCGCAAAATTAGCGAGGAAAATAATTGTTTCAAAATAATTGATTTTTGTCCTCAATCGTCAAGTATTCGAGATGATCCTCATGAAATTATTGGGGAAGTTCTTAAAGATAACGGAAAAATCGTAGGTATGAATTGTTCCTGCGCATCTAGTAAAGGTGCTGAATGTAAGCACGTGGTAGCAACACTATCGAATTGAATCCAATTGTTCTTCTTGACCCAATTTATTTTTCAAAATAACCACATTTTCACTTTTCCGAGGAAAATTTAAAAATCGAACAGTGTCATTTTTCGAAGCACGACTTTTGCAACCATATACACAACAATATATATTATTTTTACTTATTTTTAGTGGAAATTCCATTTTCAGGAGGTGAATTTTTTTTTTAAATTTAACCAAAATAATTTTTAGGTTTATAAAAACACAATTATTTCAGGCACAATCGAGTACTTGTTAATTATATCAACTAATAGACGTATAGACACGTGTAAACATTCACTACTCAGCCTACTTTGAGTAGTTACAGTTTAAGCCGCTAGTTGGCGTATCAGAATTCTTAGTTTCCCAATACAGCTGAAAATAATATATATCGTAGTCCAACAATATTTTACACTAACACATGGTTTTTTCTTCTTCGGAGAAATAACTTTTTCTTGATCATCATCTTCTGGTGATGAAAAATGTTTGGTTTTTCTTGATGGTCGTTTGGACGGAAGATCTTTCTCTAAAATTTTGCCTTTTGTTCGAACGTTTCTCAACGTTTTTTGCTTATTTATGAGAAATTTTTCATCATCTGTAAATCATATTTAAAAAAATATAATTAATATATATTAATTAATCAGCTTATAAGCAATAACATTTAATAATCAGCTCAATGTATATAATTACGAAAATTTAATAAAGTATAGTTTTACATATAGATTATATACTGTCAGATGAAAACAGTGAATAATGATTTTACGTTATTATTATACGAAAAAATTCTTCTTAAACTTTGATAATTAAAGTAGGAAAAAGTTATAAGTATTTTAATTAAATAAAAGTGTAATATCTTTAATATATATGGGTCATTCCATGTCGATTCAACGACGTGGCGGCGGTGACCCTCTTCGATTTTTTTGATTTTTTAATATGTTTTCATAGACGTAGAAAGAAGTCTTCAGCTAAATTTTTATGTCTTTATCTCCACCCATTCCGGAGTCATCGATTTTTGCTTAAAAAGTGTATATCTTTGACTATAATTATGATAATCTTATTTTATAGGGGGTCATTTTTTTTAATTTCCAACGCACTTTCTGAAAAAAAATTGAAAAACTGAAAAAAAATTTGTTTTTCAACTTTTCGATGCTTTTTCGGCCATTTTTAGTCAAAAAATGCTTTTTTCGTTCAATGGGACACTTTTGATTTTTTTCGAAAAAATTCACAAAATTCTACGTTGAAAAACAAAATTTTTGAGCCATAACTCAAGATGGGCTTCAAATAACTTCTAGTAAAAAAAAATAAAAAACAATTTTTTTCCCCGTATAATAAATCAGAATTACAGAAAATAAAAATTGTTTTTTAATTTTTTTCACTAGAAGTTATTTGAAGCCCATCTTGAGTTATGGCTCAAAAATTTTGTTTTTCAACGTAGAATTTTGTGAATTTTTTTGAAAAAAATTAAAAGTGTCCCATTGAACGAAAAACGCATTTTTTGACTAAAAATGGCCGAAAAAGAATCAAAAAGTTGAAAAAAAAAAAAAAATTTAGTTTTTTAAGTTTTTTTCAGAAAGTGCATTGGAAATGAAAAAAAATGACCCTCTTTAAAATAAGATTATCATAATTATAGTCAAAGATATACACTTTTTAAGCAAAAATCGATGACTCCGGAATGGGTGGAGATAAAGAGCTCAAAATTTAGCCGAAGACTTCTTTCTACGTCTATAAAAACATATCAAAAAATCAAAAAAATCGAAGAGGGTCACCGTCGCAACGTCGTTGAATTGACATGGAATTACCCATATATAACAGTATATAACAGCAGAGTTGCCATGCAAGGATGAATAAAATATAGGTTATGCGTTATCTGATATGAATTCGATAAACAATTATGATTTATTCTGCCAATTATAAGGAAAACATGATTTCAAATTTTTTTTAAACAATTATTTTTTTACATACCTGATATTTCAACCACGATGCCATAGCATACTTTTTTATTGTAAAAAAATGTCACCTCATCGTCAATTTGCACGCTTGTCTCATCACACACAACGGCTGTGTTATCGACTATGCACAAGGAATTATCCACAGCACATTGAAGTAGAAACATTGCGAAAAAATATAACGTTGTTAAAAAATATATTCTACAACACGAAACTATTAGACGGGGGAGAGGCTCGCCTAAACAAACGACCCAAAGGAGTTGTTTACGACGCCGAAAATTTTTGTGCGCATGTGCGTTGCCGTGGCGTTCAAACAAGACCGCGTCGTTCACACGTGTAACAAACTATACTTAAAAAATATTTTATGAAGTTCTCATAAAATTGAGATAAATATTACTAGTGTCATGTAGTGCTATTAACTTTCAGTCAACAAGTGTCATGTAAATCACAATAATTGCGAAAACCCTTCAAATCTATTTGTAATAAATATATCTTTTTTACAAATATATGAAAACATTTTTAATATGGATCCAGCTTCAAAAAGAAAATACAAATGTTGGAAAACTGAGAACACAAAACCAGTGAGTATATATTTCTTGTTTGAAGTAATTTCATACAAATAACTATACAGGTAATTTATAAATATTCGAATATATTCCATATACGTATGCAGTATAGTATATTGCAATTTTTAAAGCGATTTATTTTTTTTCAAGCATATATTTTAAAATAAAGAACCGTGGAGTTTTCAACAAAAAAAAAATGTGAAAATTACAATAAACGTAGTTTTGTAAAGAACAGAAAATGTATATACGGTTTTTAAATTTTCAGGATTTATTTTTTCATATTGGTATCGTTAAAAATAATAAGCATTAAAAGAACATTATTTTCATTATAAAAAGAAAGTCATTTCTGCCGTACCTCCCCTGCTCGCGTAGTACGTGTGCGTGTTACACGACAATTATAAAATAATAATGTTATGTATCAATAAAATTTTAATCTGCCTATTATTCTAATAAAATATAAAGTAGTCTATATAATATACAAAATCAAATATCAAATTTATATTTATACATATCCAGATTCCTGAAAAAACTCTTCAAAGATGGACAAAACGAAGTAAAACGTCGACAGAAAGTCATAGTAATAATCCCGATGAAAGATTGTCAGTAAATGAAAATGAAATGGCATTCAACAGTCAACATACAGAAATTGATGCAACAACAGTGCTTCGAATTCAACGTCAAGCACTGATTGCTGACAATAAGACTGCAGGATGTTCTTCATCCTGTTCTTCATCTTCACAGACAAATTATAAGTTATGGAAAACTGATCCTACAGTACCAGTAAGTAATATATCACTATTTGTAGTACAGTGGTTACGAAAAAATCTAAAAATTGTGGAAAATGATATTTTTCTTTACAAACGTATAAAAAAATCGGTTGACGGCTATACTGATAAAAATGATTTTGAAAAAAGTTTACATATTTATTGTCATGATTTTAAATCTACTTAACTTTCTATATATATATTATGAATGTATCATATTATTTTGTTTATAGATTCCTGAAAAAACCCATAAGAGATGGGAGGCAAGGTCGATGACCTTGAATAGTACAGATCAGCTATCGTGTACATCTATTGCGATGACCTCAACCGTTCAAGAAAGTATTGTTTGTGATCAAGATTTTGATAATAATGAAGATGATTCCTCAAATGAAAGTTCTGATTCGACTCAAAGCTCAGATAATTTCTTGAGCGAAAATTCGAATTTTGAAGTAAATATAGAAGATCACCTCATTAATTCAGTTCAAGATTCTGAGAGCAGTGTAGAGAATCCGTTTCCAACTGATAATCTAAATTCTTCTGCTGACGAAGAAGAACCCAATAACGATACTGACGATGACGATTTTAATGAAGAATGCACTGAGAATAATTTAAGAGTAGATCAGGCAGATATTCTGCGAATTCAACAAGATCTCGATGATTTACGCTTATATCCAGGTAGCGAAGCTAGACTGGATCACACTATTCTTGATCTTATCAGTATGTATACTGAACATAGATGCACAAAGTCCTTATTACATTACACACTAAATATGATGTTGAAAACGTATCCGAAAAATCATAATATGCCAAAAACAATATATAAACTATTCCAATATGTAAGGAATGTAGCACCTCAATTTTCAAATACAAAACATTTTTATTGCAAAAATGTCGAATGTGTACATTACATTGGTACTGAAATAAAAAAGTGCACATCATGTTCGAATGATAATGTAGAAACTTTTTATGAAATAGACATAGCTGAGCAAATTGAGCATATGTTTACATATCGAAATCTTGCTGATAAATTGAGACTGCATGTACTTCATAATAGACAAGATTCCATATGTGACATAGTTGATGGATCAGAGTACATCCGTGTTAATTCCAGGCGCGGAAAACAACCTAATGACCTTACATTGATTTTGAATACGGATGGCATCTCATTAATAAAAAGTTCAAAAAGTTACTGTTATCCAATCATGTTTATGATTGCAGAACTACCTGAATATTTGCGAGAGTCTTATATCGTAGTTGCAGGTCTTTGGTATTCCAAAAAAATAAAACCATTGATGAATACGTTTTTAATACCATTTTGTGTAAAATTTCACAAATATTTTCACGAAGGCATTACATGGAAAAACCCCCATACTCAAGAAATATGCACATCAAGAGTTGTCGCTCCTTTAATAATAGCTGACGCTCCAGTAAGAGCCCAACTTCTGAATATGATGAATTTCAATGGAAGATATGGGTGTAATATTTGTGAAGTAAAAATGAAACTTTGTAAGCCTGTTGATGGTAAAAAAACCGTTCGAGCATATCTTTTTTGTGAGGAGAAAGATATAAGATTAAGAAGTCAGAAAAGAATAGAAAATCAAGCTGAAAAAGTTCTATTAAATCCAAGACTAGAACACGTTAAAGGAATAAAAGGGATATCAATAATATCTTGTCTGCCATATCTTGATCCCTCAACATGCGTTATTCCTGAATATATGCATTCTGTACTATTAGGCGTTGGGCTTCAATGTATTACTATTTTTTTTGGCTCAAATGGCCCCGGAAATATTCGACAATTTGTGACTGAAATTGAAAAAAAACTCTTGAATATTCGGCCTCCGCATTTTTTCCAAAGAACGCCACGATCAATTAGTGAAGATCTCAATCTGCTAAAAGGGAAATTCCACGTCAACTGTCGTGGGGTTGGTGGGTCGCATTTTTTGTTTCCGGGCAAAACTATTTCATCCTATTATAGGTTCCACCAAAAGTGTTTCCCCAAATTTTCAGGCCAAAATATTGCTCCTACCGTTTTTTACGGCCAATTTTCGGTTTTTGGGCTCTCTTTCAATTTCTTGGCTTTTTTTCTTATACAGGGTGCCAGGGAAGTATTCTAGGCCAGAAAAATTTTCAAAATACATGTAATCGATGTAAAATTTCCCGAGGAATCGATTCCCGTCGCCAGAATTGATCTAGGATGCTTACTTTTGCCACAATTTCGAAAAAAACTGTTTTTTTTTAAAGTGCTTATAACTCGGGTGGATCAATTTTTGAAATTTTCTGCCTGGGCGCAAAATGTTCCGTTTTCAGTCTACTTTCAGGGCCTTTCAACTTTGCCGTGTGTATTTTGGTTTTGGGTACCCAAAAACGGTAAAAACTGCCAAAAATGGTCGAAAATGGCGAAAAAAGCTCAGAACAGCCAACTAGGTTGGCAAATGTGTACCTAGACAAATTTTATATAGAAATAAGCGAAAATAAATTCTTCCACTTCAGTGTTTTGACAGTTCTAGCGTAAAACATCAAATTATGAATAAAAATCAAAAATAGCGATGAGAGACCTCTTAAAATTAATATTAAGGGCTCAAACTTTCACGAAATTGTTTTTTTGTCATGCTGAATGATATTTTCGAGGTACCATTCAAAAAAAAAAAATAATCAATTTTTTTGGCCCAGTCTAATGTATGTACCTTCGTGTACTGAATGAAGCGTAACCAAACTCGGCTCCAAACAGTGAAAAGATCCTTTATGTAGCGCCCCCTATGGCGCCCACGTTACATGTGGTAACTGGGCGCGCCAAATTCAAACCTACAGGTTCACCCAAGAAAAATGTACCATCAACTATAGTAACGCGCGGGAATGTCAAAATTATCAAATGCGTGCAGAGAAAATGATCGAATACGCCGGACTGACCTATTAGGTGGATATTGACCTCTAACGGGCTGTGTTGAAATCCCTTGACGGTTTTATGAGGTATCGGGAATATTTGGGCATCACCCTTTGTTACTAGCCATAAATACGAGTGAATCCTTACAAGTCTAGGTACACATTTGCCAACCTAGTTGGCTGTTCTGAGCTTTTTTCGCCTTTTTCGACCATTATTGGCAGTTTTTACCGTTTTTGGGTACCTAAAACCAAAATACACACGGCAAAGTTGAAAGGCCCTGAAAGTAGACTGAAAACGGAACATTTTGCGCTCAGGCAGAAAATTTCAAAAATTGATCCACCCGAGTTATAAGCACTTAAAACAAAAACAGTTTTTTTCGAAATTGTGGCAAAAGGAAGCATCCTAGATCAATTCTGGCGACGGGAATCGATTCCTCGGGAAATTTTACATCGATTACATGTATTTTGAAAATTTTTCTGGCCTAGAATACTTCCCTGGCACCCTGTATACGAAAAAAAGCCAAGAAATTGAAAGAGAGCCCAAAAACCGAAAATTGGCCGTAAAAAACGGTAGGAGCAATATTTTGGCCTGAAAATTTGGGGAAACACTTTTGGTGGAACCTATAATAGGATGAAATAGTTTTGCCCGGAAACAAAAAATGCGACCCACCAACCCCACGACAGTTGACGTGGAATTTCCCAAAAGCAAATGAAATTTATAATTGGATTTTGTTTTATTCTTGCCCCCTTATGAAAGATTACCAAGAAGAAAAATACTTTCAGCACTGGATTCTTCTTGTAATAAGTTTGTTTCTTTTACTTCAACGAGAAATCCGTACAGCTGATCTCGAAAAAGCAGATATCCTACTCAAATTGTTTGTGAGAGATTTTTCCATTCTTTATGAAGATCGTTCTTTAACGTACAATGTTCATCAATTATTACATCTTGTATTGATTGTTAAACGATGGGGCCCACTATGGGCGACGTCAGCTTTTCCCTTTGAAAATTTTAATGGCGTACTTGGGCGGATAACACACGGTACAAAGAATATTGGACAGGAATTGTTGAATAGTATTCAATTAATGCGTGGTGCAGAAATTTTAAGATATAAATGCAATGAGCGCAATGAGGAAGCAGTTTCAGGCGTTAACAAAAAAACAGAAAATAATCACGTCAAAGGTACTTATCGAATAAAAACATCAATCGTAAATGATATAGAAAAGGAACAACTCGTTTCTCAAGGATTGGTCGAAAATAATTTAAAAATACATCTCAGAGCTGTTATTCATGGAGAAGACTATACTTCACTAGCTTATAAAGATACAAAGTGTAATAGTTTTACTGTTATGATAAGAAAAATTGATAACACGATTATTTATGGGATGATTAGATTCTTCTACTTTTTGAATGATGATTTATGCTTCATGGTTCAGCATTTGTCAGTACAACATTCAACATTCATATTACAGTATGATACTGAAATGAAAGTAGATCATATAATACCGATAAAAGAAGAAAATACATTCACTTGTATCAAAGTGCCAGAAATTAAAGAAATGTTCCACATTATTAGAGTTCTAAATTATGTATGCAAACGACCAAATTTACTGAAAAAAATCATGTAAATTAAATATACTTATGTTATATATATATAATAAATAATTCCTATTATTTGAATGAAATTACTGTGCTCAATGATGGAAAAATGGCTAGTACTTTTTTTGTTTTTTACAAGTCCTTGAGTATTTTTGATTATTAGTGATAATTGTCACTAATAATCGAAATTAATTTCATTCGAATATTAATATTCGAATATTAATATTAATATTTATATATTAACCCTCTCGGACCGTATGTTAATGCCTCTACGCAACACGCACTTTGAGGCCCCATAGGACTTCTGGGACTTCATCGGTCAATAAGGTCGACGTTCTAAGTGCGTAGATTGATCAAGCCCGATCAGATAAAGCCGTATATAGATACTTCTCGATCCCGAAATAGGAGAAAGAAACAATAAATAACAAAAAAAAAAAAAAATGATTTTTTTTCGCGACGGTATTCATCAAGTAGAACGTATTTTACGACAAAATCGTGAAGGAAATAATTTTCATTCAACGGGAAATAGGTTTCGGTCTAAGAGGGTTAATATTCGAATGAAATTAATTTTGCTCTTTGAATATATATATATACGTATGCAAAATTATATATGATCATGTATGACCATGTATGACTATACATGACCATACATGACGTTGTATAAATATATAAAATTATATATCGTCATATATGATCATATATAGTGTTATAAGTAGAAATACTGGAAACCGTATACGATTATACATGATTATATATGATTATATATATTTATATATATTTATATATAGACAAAATTCATATATAACTATATATGGACAAAATCCATATATAGTTATATATGATTATATATTTTCTCATATATGATCATATATAATAATATGTAATCATATATGTTTATATATGACTTATATATTATTATATATTATTATATATAAAAATTTTTTCCCGGGTTTCTGCAAATCATTTCTGTAAATTTTGTTTAATGCACGCCAAAGACATAAATATCGTTTATCACGAATCGCAATGCGAAATGCGCACACATGAAAATTTTTCCCAACATTTGATAATGTATGAACCATCATTGACGGGAGTTTCTGATTTATCAGTTTTTACATATTTGAACGGTTCTTCAACAATAGATCTTTTAACAATTGACGTCATGCACGATATTCTAGAAGGTGTTTGGGAATATGACTCTGGAATAATTTTCTATTATTTGATCGCAATTCACAAACTGTTTACTGTTGAAGACCTGAACAAGAGAATCAAAGATCTAACGTATGGTGAAAATGAAAATCGTAATTTGCCACGACCAGTTACGGACGATCAAATAAAAAACAAACGTATTAAAATGTCGGCCAGTGAATCACTGTGTTTTATCAATAATGTTGGTGTTCTGGTTGGTGATCTTATTCCTGTCGGAAATGAGTATTGGAGATCAATAATTTTGTTGAAGGAGATTTTAGATATTGCAACTTCTTATGTCGTGCATGAAGGATTGGCACTCAGATTAGAATCACTTGTTCGTGATTATCTTGAGTCTCTGGCTGCTTTGTTCCCCAACTATTTGAAACCGAAGCATCACTTTTTAATTCATTATGCGACAATTATGAGGCTTTTGGGTCCATTGTGGAATTTATCGGCAATGAGATGCGAACACAAAAATCACGATTTCAAGGTAACGTCCCACGTCTCTCTGAGTCGCGTAAACATCTCTAAAACACTTTCGATGAAATCGCAATTGGTTCTCAATCACCGCCTTCTTTGTAACATTCCTGTAGCTGATAAAGATGATTGTGAAAGGGGGCCATCGCGTGAAAAAAAATTATGGGAAATAGATTTCGCGGTATACTTCGTTCCATTTCTGAATTTGCAAGCGATCGCGGTAGTAAAACATGTGGAATATATCATATTCAGGAATAAAAAAATCAAGGACAATGTAATTATGATATCCAACGAAGAACATCGATTTTTTCTTGTCCATGTTATAATCGAAGATCAGTCTAACATTCTCCGCGTTATAACAAGAGATATCACCGATTATGCATTGTATGAAGAACATTATCAAGCATATAGGGTTCACGAAAGTGCATTAACGGCTTCAGATAATTGGCGAATTTTAACTCTCGCAGACCTTGAAGGGTCTTCGGTTTCACGCTTAACGTCAAGTGGGAATAATCAGCGCGAAACTTTATTTATTCCTAAACGATGGGTATGATGACTGTAACATTTAAGTGTATATAGAGATGTAAAATAAAAAATGTGTTCTGAAAACAGCCTTTATTCTTCAGATTTCAATTGCATTTCAAATAATCGTAGTTTGTACAGAAGACACCATAAAAAAAGTGAGACTTACGAAATGTAAGATTAAAAAGTAAAATCTTGTGTATCTTCCAAATCTAAAAATTTCGAGTTACTTAGAAAATTCCTGAATCCGATATGTTTAGTAAATTTATAAGTTCTGAATTTTTCGAAAATAGAAAAAATATCGAGTTTTCCAGAGGAAAACTTTGAATTTGTGATTCGAAAAAAATTTTAATCTCAAATATTTTCTGAAAATGTGAAAATGTTGGTTTTTTCTGAAGAATTTCAAATATTTTTTTTTCGAAGAATAAAAGCATCTCGAGTTATTGAAAATCTCATACATTTTGCGTTCTTTTAAATATTTTGATTTCCAAATTTTTCTGAAATATTTGAAAATTAAAAATTTTTGAAAAATTATGAAAAGTTGTACTTTCTTGAAAAATTAGGACAGTTTTATTTTTCGAAAATAATGCGGACGTCTAATTTTTATTCGATTTTTTCGATACACATATGGCAAGATTTTTAACTACTTCGAGAATTGTGAAAATTTTAATTTGCTAAAGAAAACATCAAATTTCAAGTTTTATGAAACCCATGTGTGACGCGAGTGCGAGAACACGCATGCGCGCCAAGTTTTTTATAAACACGGGCATACAATGCGTAGCGCACTGCTGGGCCGTGTTTTAGACATTAGCTCTCAGTGACGGCACACGGATTCCCGATGTTTTTCCGTCCGTGTCTAAGACACTGGCGACCAATGCGCGAGACACGAGTAGGTCATGTCGAAAAACGAGCGGCCCGTGTGGAGCGCCGCTCGTTTCGGCTAGACATTGCCTTACAATGTCTTGCACATTGGCCACCAGTGTTAACTTCGCTCCGTGTACACGTGCCTAAAAAATTAATGGTGAATGCAAATTGTTCGTGAAAATGCCTATGACAGCATGTTATAAACAGGTGAAACGTTGTCATGATAAATAAATCAGAATAAAAAAAGATGAACAATAAGTTTTGATTGTCAACGTCTAGTATTCTCTGAATTCGGAGTAATTAAATCAAATTAGAGTATCCGAGATGGCGCGGTATTTAAATTATGGAATAACATGAGCGCGCATATTGTGTTTCATTTATATTGTGATTCATTTTCATATTGTGATTCATTTTCTAATTTATTTTTCAGCCAACTGTGAATCGTTCATACCAATCAGCGGAATTGACGGTGCAGAACCGCCAGGCATTCCGCCACAAATCATTATCCCTCCGCCGGGACATCAAGATTTTTGGGGGAGGTATCCACCGCCGTCATATCATCATTGGCAAGATTGGCGGCGGGCGCTCCCCCAGATAGTGGCAACACCACCACCGCCACCGCTCGCGCCGACACCGCCTGTGCCGACACCACCACCTGCACCGCCGTCAGATGAGGCATCCGGCTCGTCGCTTGAAGTTCGTAAATATCTATAGTACCGTTCAAAATTTATGAATCACTTTTCGAATTTTCGATCGGTACAGAAATTTGAATATCGCTGTGACAAAAAGTCGTAGCTAAATGGTCCATTTATTCATTATAACAATTTTTGGGTTGTCTGCAGGAAAGGATTGCGAGGATCGTGAAAAGTATGCTGCCGCCCGCCCGAACGGGCCGGAATCGCCACCGCGGGAAAGGCCGCGGAGGGCGTGGCCGCGGAGGCCGTGGCCGGGGGGGCCGAGGCCGTGTACAAGTGTACAATTATTATAATTAAATAATAACTGTGTAATAAATTTTTGTTATTATAATTAAATGATGTATTTAGGATTTTGGTCAGGTATGGAAAGAATGCAGACACGTGTTAAATTGTTCGATGCTGATTTCAGCTATTTATTTAATCAATGATCTCTGTTCGAGATTCTATCATTTATTTTAAATCGATTTAAGGAATCTTTAATATTATTACTTAATTGCTTAGGTTCGCGGCAACTACCGTTCGTAATCTTTTATAACTAATTAATACTTAAGTTATTGGCTCTATTTCTAATTTTTCTACCTATATCTTACGGCAACGTTATTATTATTTCATTATTAAAAAATATTATTATTATAAACTATTGCATTGTCATTGAACTACAATTATTCTACAAGTTATAGTCATAGTATTACTATTTGTAAATGTGTAGGGGAGACCGAGGTACACCGGGCCATGTACACGTGGGCAATTTTTTTTTTTCTTAATCTTAGCATTCCGGGTAGAAGTTGTTTTGAAATCGCTGTTTTATATTATATTTTTTTTTATCGCTGTTTTCTATTTTTTTTTTTTTTTTGTTCAGCACCCTAGTGGTTACACTTAACTGATTGAGGTTCCTCATTTAATAATACAAAATCATAATTAAAATGAATTTCGTAATGTCTCCTTTTTTGAATCATGAAAAACTTGACGATATTCGCTGATGATTTGTATCATGAAACTTTTTTGATCTTCGTTCGTCGGTAAAAGATTGTAGTTTCGGATGAAAATGAACTTACCTTTACGATTTTCCTTTAACTGTATATAATATGATGAATTGATGCTCAGAATTTATTCGCATTTTTGATCTAAATGGGTTTGATGTAGCCCAGGTATAAAATTTTTCATTATACAAACTGAAATTCATCAATCGTACAATCTTTGTTAAAAAATTTTTAGGTTTTCGATTAAAACATGCCATATATTATTTGTCTGCATTATTATTATTATCCTAATCGTTTAAACTAGTAATACTTATGATAGGTTATTGAAACTATTACTGAAAAGTTTACAAACATGGTTATCGAATGATGAAGGGAGGACCCTACTGAAATCTTGGATAAAAGCAGTTTTTAATTTTTCAATTGGACCAAAAAAAGTTAATTCTAGAAAGTAATGTTACCAATTATAGATTATGGTAGAATATGTTGTTAAAAAAAAAATTCAGTCGTCTGCGATGAAAGTGTATCCGCAGGAAACTTTTCCCAGCGCTGCGCAGGATAGATTCTGTGGACCCTACTGAAATCTTGGATAAAAGCAGTTTTTTATTTTTCAATTGGACCAAAAAACGTTCAATCTAGAAAGTAATATTACCAATTGTAGATTATGGTAGAATATGTTGTTAAAAAAAAATTCAGTCTTCTGCGATGAAAGTGTATGCGCAGAAAACTTTTCCCAGCGCTGCGCAGGATAGATTCCGTGAAATGTTCACTCCGCATACACTTTTATTACAGAAGACTGAATTTTTTTTAAATAACATATTCTACCATAATCTACGATTGGTAGTATTACTTTTTAGATTGTCCTTTTGTTGGCCAATTGAAAAATAAAAAACTGCTTTTTTCCAAGATTTCAGTAGGATCCTCCCTTAAGGGGGGAAATCCATATAAACGGTGGAAGATGACGAGGAAATTCGGGATTTTTTTCTGAATCAACTACTAGACCAATCGTTTTAAACTTTGGAGGCTATTTTATTTAAAATTCTAAGATTTGACAAACTTGTTTTTTCATTGAAAATAATTATTCATCAGCCGACTGTAAGCAATCGTTGTTGAAAGAAATTTTTCCCGCAACGTCACATTGCGGCAGCTGTAGTTTTCATGTCTTTTATCTGAAACAAAAAATTCAAAAACCATTACATTCTATATGAAAGTACGCTGTCGATAAACCAAGAAAAAGTTTAAAAAGTTGAATATTGTGAAAATGGCGGTACTCATAAAAAAAAGATCGGATTTTCGGATTTCGAAAAAAAACATTTTAAAGAAAAATCAAAGTCTGGTACCTTATAGCTGTTTCAAGCTATTCCGCTATTCCGGGACCATGAGGCAGACCTTCCTCGTACTCGAAGAGCTGGTTTTCTCCCAATGTCTGCTGTCCACGAGTTTCTCGAGCTTCTTTGGTACCGTCTGTGGAATCATACCTGCTCCGTGGGCGGTCACTCAGTTCTCCGGCTATAGCATAGAAAGTATTCATAATATCACAACAAAATTTACAGAGAATATTTTAGGTTGTGAACCACGCACTTCAGCAAAATATGTAATAATACATTTTTTGTAGAAAATTTAATTTCATATTATTAATGTATTTATTTTTTACTTTGCTCTTAGCATGTTACTCGTGTCTATTGGTATGCAGTGGAAAATGCCTCTATTCTTCGGCATTGTGCAATCCACGTCTCATCGTCAGTTTCTTGGCCTACTCGTTGAACATAGGTTTCCAGCTGTGCCTGCACACACTCTGTACATTGATTTGGCAGCATTAAACACCTTCACACCTTGTGTTAGTACGGGTCTAGCTATGAAGATGCCGGGTCAAGGAAAATCCGAGGCTGCTGCAGGCTCTCTGAAATAATAATTACTAATGATGCAAAAACTTGTATGGCACAAATTATGAACTGATACGGGGATGCGAATTGTTGTGTGACACTGACCCTGCGTGTGTTACTGGGTCTTTGAAGGAACAGTCGAATTGTTTGAAATTGTTCCAGATATGGAACAGTGGTAGAGAAGAGGTTAAACTTTTGACTTTGGCAAGTTCTGGATCATGTAGTAGACACTTCGAATAGTAACCGTGAGTTTATTAAGATCTTTCTAAAGCCAATAAAAGCCTGAAACCCTGACTGTTCCACAAAAGACGCAATTTCTCGAAAAATATAGCGTGCACACGGAGGGTTAATGCCGCTTTGAGGTTACACTCTTACAGATGCACTGTAATTATGAAAAACAGTTTTACTTACTCATTCGTCGACACGCCAATCAGTCGCAATCCCCTGGATAACGATCATCCGATGCACAAACAACATTTTATGGGTGTAATAATTATTTTCGGCAATAATTTATCACACTCACCTCGCTGTAGCTGTCAAAATTCAAGATCGCCGGCGATCGGCTTGTTTGTTTGGACGGCCATATTGATCGGGACTATAGAATTTTGCGGCTACGATCACGGGTAAGAAACTATACCTGACAGTCCGCTACCGGACATACTGAGGCGTAGGCAAGGAATCACACGGCATAATATGGGCTCCAATCTTGCTCGCGAGACGCACAGTTCGAAAAGTGAGTTCCGGGGTTGAGCTGTGAACTCTCCTCAAAATTGTGAACTATGGTAAGTACCAGTTTTTTTCACAAATTAAAAACGTATCCCATAATAAAACGGTTATCGGGCTTAACCAACTAATCGGGGGTCAGGTACACTTCTGTATACAGAGATGATCTGTGGAAAGTTATAAGCCGTGTGGGTAGGCAACCGGTGATACACTACGAAATGGCAACGCTGTCGATGCGAGAGTCGAATGAGTCGAATGACCGTATCTACAGACGACGTAACGGCAGCTGTCATTCTGCGGCTCTCATGTTGTTAGGTTAGAATGAGAGTTATAAATAATTGTCAGATTTAGATTTTGTAATCACAGTTCCTTAATACAACGGTAAATATTCTTTCTTAAGAAAGTGTAATGGGTTATTCAGGTAATTGCGGATATCAATATCGGTTTATTTCGAACATTATTAGGTTATAACCTAACATTATTAGGTTATAACCCCGCAGAATGACAGCTGCCGTTACGTCGTCTGTAGATACGGTCATTCGACTCATTCGACTTATTCGACTCTCGCATCGACTACGTTGCCATTTCGTAGTGAAACACCGGTTGCATACCCACACGGCTTATAACTTTCCACAGATCATCTCTGTATATGTACCGCAATATCTCCGGAGTAAATTTAATGAGAATTATCGGGAAAGGTCGTTGCATTGATATGTCAGAAACTTGTTCGTAAAGTCGGTAGTTCAATTTTTTATAAATCTTTTATTGATAGATTTGGTTATTCCTGGTTAGAAAATACCGCGCATATTACGTATAATAAGTGCCGTGAATTCATAAACTAATATAAACCAGAGTATTACTTTTATCATGAAAGTGATTTGTTTTTCTTAAACAATACTCGTCGAAAAGGAAGCGTAGTCAACTTTTTCCGATTTTTTGTGCCCTATATGATTCGAAAGTATTAATATCCACAACTCCGAATTTCGGAGCAAATTGAATTGTTTACAGCTGTAACATACGAAAAAATTTTTTTTTACTATTTTTGAATGATTTCTCATTAAAAAAATTGATTTAAACAATTAAACAGATGAATTTTTGGAAGAGTGCCCGCGTATTCACAGCAAAAGGATTTTTCTAGATAATTTTTATGAAAATTACCCCGGAAATATTAAAAGCCATACTAACGTCTAGACGCCCCGATGATTTGTAACGCTCACCTTCGGCGTAATTAAACGACTTTGTATAATTGACAACTTTTTACGATAAAAAGTGATATAAATATAAAAATCCGTATTCAATCTGGGGGGTTATTCACTAACTTCTCGGTACGTACCGCGCGGTTCGCTTCGTTTCTGTACCGCGCGGTTCGTGTTACCGATCGGTAGATCCAGACCGCTATTTTGCTATTCAGTAACCCACTCGACAAGGCTACCGCGCGGTACAGTACTCGGTCCGATGATACCCGAATATAACAGGTTTGATGTCATTTATGACGTCGACTTGGCGTTAGAACTAGCTAGACTGATTTTTTGACCAATGAGAAAAGGAATATGGTGGCATCTCTCACGTGACTTTAAAGGTACCTGAAAATTGGCACAAGAGTTGAAAAATGGAGCCACAAAACCTACGGTTATTGAATGTCTACATACTGATATAATCTAGATATTTATGCACGTATAATGCTAAGCATTACGCAACATTAAATACCTCGATGTTTGTATGTATTGAAAATATTCGGAAGTAAATAAACCACTGTAAAAATCTAACAAAACCTCAAATCTGTCATCACAGTGCCGAACAGCGCATTTGCTATCATTAAATTATGAATTACAGGCATAGTACTCGAATAATTTACTTTATTATTACCGGAATGCATCTAACGACTGTCAGAAATCCGCGATTAGACCGCTACCGAGAACTTTTGCCGCGCGGTAGATGAACCGAGAATCGATAGCGAACCGCGCGGTAGAAACCGCCTAAAAAGTTACTGAATAGCTCGGTTCGTCACCGAGGAAGACGTGACGTCACTACCGAGCGGTAAGTAGCTGAACCGCGCGGTACGAGAGTTAGTGAATAACCCCCCTGATCGTGAAAGATAAATACCCAGATACAGTTCGTCACATATGTCCAGTACATGAAAACAAAAATTATGGCCTAATATACCTAATATGAATTTATATATGAAGGATTATTTACGTCTAGATATTCCACATATACAATGCTACTACAAGCAGGCTCTCTACCGAGGGGCTAGTCATTCCAAGTGTTATAATGCACGAATGATTTCAAATAAAATCGTTTTCTTGTGATTTCTTGAAGGATTTTCGAATGATTTTAATGACTTCAGTCATTGAATGCTGTCATAGATTTCATAGAATACCAGTGAATATTTACATATATATACAATTCGAATCAATTGAATTACCACATACGGCAGTAAATTATTAAATGATAATGAAATCAAAATAATTAGGAATTTGGTTGAAATATTAAAAAAAAGGGAAAATAATCAAAATAAATTATTGTTTTTATTAAATGTTATCATTAATTTTCGGAGCAATGATATCAATAACGATGTACTATACATACATATTAGGGTGCATTGTTGCGAGTCACTAATTACATTTCTAATGGAATTTCCCATTTTATTACACATTGCCCAAGTGATAGGTGATTGAATAAAAATTTAATTCCAATTTTCACAACACTGCTAACGTGATCCTTAATATGGTCATCTTCTATTTTCAATGCTCTCATCCTCAAAAACGATTCAACATAGGGGAGGGCGGGGCACGATGGGTCCCCTAAAATTTTTGACAAAAATTGAAGACCCCAAAATTTCAACTACTATGTACTTAATTTTTCATACTATTTATATAAATTAGTGACAAATGGATTACTTGAACTGGAAATAATTTAGTACAATTATTATTCAAAATCTAACAATTTATGAGAAAATTGAGTAACCTAAAAAAAATTCAAATTTTCTAAATACAATGAAAATAACTTATGAAATTATTTTCTTTTTTGGTATTGACATAGTTCATAGTATAAAAATATTTATATTCATAATTATTTACAATAATCACAGGCGTATTTCTTAACTACTTTTACTACTTTTTTTTACTTTTAACTACTTTTCCATCTTGCCCCACTTTTCCGAATTTTTATTTTCCACGGACGCAGCATGTTAATACCAAATACGTGTCTAGGGACTAAAAAGAAGTGAAATAAGTGAGAAAAATTAGGATTATGAGCATTTTTTTCTTAAGGGGCCCATCGTGCCCTACCTTCCCCTATAGGTAGGGGAGAGGCGGGCAAAATGGGCACCCTAAGAAATTAAGGCTTCAAATACAGGTTTGAATCGATGGATCTTCGAATTTTGTCCGAAAAACGATAACCTGATCAATTCCGAGTGTTGAACGCCCTCGCCTGAAAAGTTCCAAAATTGCGGGCAAAATGGGCACCCCAAAAATTTGTCGAAATTTTTCAAAATCGAAAAAAGGTTTTAAATTCATTTTCGTATTCACTTGAGAATACTTGAACATGAAATTAGCTATGTTCAAGAGGTTTGTAGAGAAAAGATTAGCAAAATGGGATCTGTCGGGCAAAATGGGCACTAGATAAGAATTTCGAAAATTTCAAAATCGAATAATGTCCATATCTATGTTCGTATTTTGTCGAGAATATTTCGGACATGAGATTAGCTATGTTCAAGAGCTTTGTAGAGAAAAGACGATCAAAATCTTAGGACATTAATCAATTTTGGAGTTTTTTAAATCCGAAATTCGAAGTTTTTAAAACTGCAAAAAAAAAAATAATTCAACTTTTTGAAAATTCAAAGGTAGGCAAAATAGGCCCTTCTGCAAACGATGATTTAAAGTTTACCGCCAGGTTTTTTTCTGTAATTTTTTGCACGATAAATGATGAAGTAATACCGCTAAAATGAATATTGTCAGCAATTGTTGACCGTAGTGAACATAGTCACACGTTGCGTTCGCGTTTGTTTCTGCCAGACGAACTGAAGTGAGCCGCGCGCCTCGAGCTGTGTATAACTATAACTGTGTATAGAAACAGTTGCATTGAACTTCCCGCGACAATCTCGACGTATTCGAAACAAAACGATTGAATCTCACATCGTCATGGTTTATAACTACAAAAGAAAGACCAATCGACAAGATTGGACCGGAATCTCCATGGCACGAGCTGTCAAAAGTGTGATCGATAATGAAATGAGTACCCTAGCGGCTTCGAAGAGTTATGGAATTCCACGCTCGACTTTGCAACGGAGAATACGCGCCTATCGGAGAAATCCAGATATGGATTTGATCATCGACAAAGGTGCGATGAAAAATATTATTACCTTATAGCTTTACCTCTTGCAATCTTCGAAGAAAAGAGACTGAATTTCGTCAAAAAATTATTTACGATCAATTATCTTGATTTAAGTTTCCGTCTGTTAGGAGTCTATTGTTGCCCATATGAATAAGCTGTTCAATTATGGGAACGGACGACCGAGAATGACATTACAGAGTAGAATAGACTGTTTTTTTTTCGTTTCTTGTTTTTTAAGTGAGGTGAGTGTCCCAGTTATACACACTGTCTCGATTATGTACAATTCTGGCTCTATTTCTTTAAGCGTGGTGAAATTATCACAAAATTATTCTGTACTATATAAGCCTTGACCGATTGTGTCATCGATGAATTCAAAATTAATCTCGTTATTCATAATTCAGCAAAAAAAAAGGTCAATGATTTGGATCTTACCGTGTCAGTAACTGGTACACTCACCGTAGTAAAACGTTGCCGACGTGCTCATTACGCAAACTATTTTGTTTAATTTTTTGATAGATCTGGGCAGCTACGAACCAGTTTTCACTCCTGCGCAAGAGCTGGAGTTGGTAAAATATGTAAAAGAGCAAGAGGCTCGGCTTCACGGTCTTACCCGGAAAGAATTACGCATCCTCGCCTGTCAGCTTGCAGACAAAAATGGCATTCCTCATCCTTTCGTATGTGGACAAGCTGGAAAAGACTGGTATAAGGGGTTTATGGAACGCCACAATACCCTATCCTTGCGAAAACCAGAGCCTACTTCGGCTGCTCGGGCAGCTGGATTTAACAAAATTGTTGTGAATCACTTCTACGACCTGCTCGAGGAGATTTTAGTGAGACATCAAATAACCCCGGACAGAATTTATAACGTCGATGAAACGGGCTACTCTAACGTACCAAAGTCACAACCTCGGATCATTGCTACCAGGGGCAGAAAGCAAGTTGGAGTGTAGACCGCAGCGGAACGTGGACAACTTGTGACGGTAGAGATCTGTGTTTCAGCAGCAGGCACTTGGTTACCCCCTGAATTCGTCTTTCCACGCGTTCGAATGAATTCTGAGTTGGTGAAGGACGCTCTGCCCGGAAGCTGGGGAGTCTGCGAACCCAGTGGGTGGATGACGTCTCAAATCTTCCTTCGCTGGTTCAAATGGTTTGTCGAACAGGTGGAACCAACAACAGACAGTCCGGTTCTGCTGTTATTTGATGGCCATTCAACGCACACGAAAAACTTGGAGGTCATCGACTACGCCCGAAGCCACAGTGTAACCCTGCTATGTCTTCCTCCTCACACGATTCACAAAATGCAGCCGATCGACATCTCGTTGATGAGACCAGTTTCAGCAGCTTACACTGAAGAAATTCGACAATGGGGAAGGGAGAATCAAGGCCGCAGTATTACACCTGGCATTGTTTGCAAGCTTTTTTGTCACGCTTTCTTGAAGTCAGCAAAGCCAACAACCATAAAAAATGGTTTTAAACGAGCTGGGATATGTCCGTTTGATAGGGGAGTGTTTGCAGACAAAGAGTTTACACCAGCAGAAGTGACGAACCAAACCGATCCCTCGGAAGCTAATTGCAATGCTTCACTCGATGTTAGTGGTAATATTCTTGAGCATTTGTCATCTTCTCTGAGCGTCCTCTCCATCGAAGCTGACAGTGTTCGATCACCAAACCCAAACCCATATCACTTATCACCTATCGGTGAGCAAAGACCCCCTAGATTCGTCATTGAGGCAGAGCAAAAACTCCAAAAGCCTGGTTCTAATAGCACGAGTACGGCACGATTCGTAAAGGACAAGGATGCGGTATTGGAAGGAGAATTGTCTCTCTATTCAGCTCCAACGTCGAATGCGAGACCAGATGCGAGCCCTCCTTTTCTCTCGGATTTCGTACGGAACCTGGTAGCCCAAAAAGCCAAATCTGCGGTC
The DNA here is from genome assembly GCA_944452935.1 of Rhogogaster chlorosoma. Lineage (NCBI taxonomy): Eukaryota > Metazoa > Arthropoda > Insecta > Hymenoptera > Tenthredinidae > Rhogogaster > Rhogogaster chlorosoma. The sequence continues at coordinate 5,734,225 of OX101801.1, read as the reverse complement.
CACAAGTTGTCATCACAGGATCAGTCGCGTGCATCCGACAACCCTTCTCCAACCAAGCCACCATCAGTGGGCAGTGTATCCAACGCGTTTCACAACCTCTCTAACGAGTCGCCGATAGCGCATCGCTTTCAAACTCCACCTGCTAAGACTAAAAGACGAAAGGCTACTGGGGAGCGATCAAAACTTTCACTAAGCCATGATAATTCTCCGGTACGAAAACAGAGTAAGAAGAGCTTACCACCGAGAATAGCTCAATTCGATGAATCACCAATAGCTCACTGCTCTAAAACTTCACCTGCTAAGACCAAAACTCAGACTAAAAGGCACAGCACTACTGTGCAGCGATTGGAATTTTGCTCAAGTTCAGAGGAAGATTCACCCAACAACATGGAGATTGCACCAAGTCCATCATTGGGTAAAAATCTATTGCTAATAAATCCTACGTTTGAGTTGTAAAACAAGATACCTTACAAAAACTCCATAATATGCAATCATTCACAACGTAAAACCACAGGTCCAATCTCTCATGAATCCCTAATTTTTTTCTCTTCCATTTATTCCTCTCCATATTTTGACCCGTTCGTTTCAGTTTCCCAATCAACTAGGAAAGCCGCCAAGTTCACCATCACTCCCTACGACTTGAAGCCACTTCCAAAAGCTTGCGAGCGTCAGACTCAGCGTCGTCGTGCTCGAGGAAAAACGGCAGTGCTCACTAACTCACCTTATCGAACCGAATTAATGCAGAGCAAGCTTGGAAAGAAAAAAATCACTTTTCGAAAATCTCGTGGCGCTGCCAGAAAAAAGACTACGGCAAGAGATGTCATGCCGAGTGTAGACCTCGGAGAAACGGCGGATGCTGCCTGCATCTTCTGTGAGGAGCAGTATTCTCATTCAACCGAAGACTGGATTCGATGTAGCTCGTGCCGAAATTGGGCACATAATCTATGTGCAGGCACAGACGAATCAACTAAATATTACACGTGCGATTACTGTGATAATTCCACTTAGGTGCGATCTAATAATAGCCGTAGATTACCAGTGACAATAATGAATGGCATACAAACCCATAGTTAATTGATTGCTCAAAGTATTTTAAGCAAGTCAATGAATAAACTCACACTTTGTTTAATAAAAAAAAATTCTTATTATTTTCGTGGAATTTCGCCCCTCACTTCCTTAGTTTTTTCGAAACATCCTCAATTTGGTGTTCCCAAATTTTCAATGTGACTGACATTTTGTAGTTCATCAATTTTAAAAAAATACGAGAAGTTTCCACGAGGGCCCATTTTGCCCGCACATTTCAGAAAAACGCTTGGCCCACCTTCCAAGTTGCCATGATGTATAGTTGACTTGATGCATAAAGTTTTCTAGAGCAAGTAAATCTTGTAATTCAGAACGGTTTCTATTTTTGAGAAGGTTATAGGTACAAACGAAAATTCGGGGGTGCCCATTTTGCCTGTCACTTTCTGAGTTATCGAGATATATTGTTGATTTGGTGTTTGAAGTTTGCTATAGTAAGTAAATAATGAAATTCAGAACATTTTACAATTTTGACTAAATTAAGAAAAATTTTCAGGGGTGCCCATTTTGCCCGCCTAATAAAAATTTTCAGGGGTACCCATTTTGCCCGATAGTGCCCATTTTGCCCACCTCTCCCCTATATGGGGAATTCCTTGCCAACTCTGCAAACATTTTTCCCTGATTATTTTTGATTTAGCTGATTTTTTTTATCTTTCAGCAATCATCGAAAGTAACCTCTATGATTTTTTTCATATTTTTATCTTAATCCATTGTCCAGACATGAATTGTGAAAAATCTCCTCCCGAAAAATTTCAATTATATAGAACTCATCGAAAAAAGAGATATCGACAAAAGTAAGAACATAATTTTCTTCGTCTTGAACGGCAATTTCATGAAAAAATATTGGAAAAATTATTCAAAATAATTAGATGAGTTCTTTTCGCTTTCAAGCAAAAAACAAGATTTTTTACAAAATGCGACACCTTCGATTCTTCTGAAAAAAATGTATGAAGTTGCAGAGCCAAAGCTCGGATTTTTCAGACCCTAGCGATTGTGTTCTTCCAATTCTTCCTATTTAGTTTCTGTATTTTTGAAAGTTTTTTTCAGTCTTCGACTTTCAGTAGTAAGTTGTTTTATATAGGCTTAAAAAAAAAAAATAGAAAAAAAAGTAAATAAAAAAATCTATACAAAAGGAAAAGAATTGGCAAAACACAATGACTAGCGTCTAAAAAAATTGGGCTTTGGCTCTAGAATTTTATACATTTTTTACAGAAAAATCGAAAGAGTCGCACTTTGCGAAAAATCTCGTTTTTTGCTTGAAAGTGAAAAGACCCTATCAAATTATCTTGAATAATATTTCCCATATTTTTTTATGAAATTGCAGTTCAAGACGAAGAGAATGAATATGCCCTTACTTATGTCTATATCATTATTTTTTCGCTGAGTTCTATGCAATTGAAATTTTTAGTGAGGAGTTTTTCCACAATTTTATTCCTGTCTGGAGAATGGATTGAGACAAAAATCTGAAAAAATCATGGAGGTTACTTTCGATGAATGCTGAAGGATAAAAAAAAATCAGCCAAATTGAAAATGATCGGGCCTCGAAAGCCTGGCAATTTCCACGAAAATTGTCATATTTTCTTTGTTATCAGCGTAACGGCTGAAGTTACAATAAAAAAGTTAAGGAACAATTTATAGGAAATTAATTTTTCTACAAAAAATGTCTGATGACATATTTTGCTAAAGTGCGTAGTTCACAAGATATATTAAACTGAATATATTGGAAATTGGGCTTTCGATAGGCCGACACCGACGAAACGGTTCAAATTACAGAAAAATATTAATGGACACTTCTCTAATACACTACAGATTGTGACCAATCGCAATGACAAATCATACGACCGAACTGAGGTATAACAATTTAAAAAAAAAGATGATTTACATGTTATTTAAATGGGAAAAATTCGACGATCGAGAGGAAGTACTCAAAATTAAAAGTAAGGGCTCAAATTTTGAATGAATTTATTTTTCGATGTGAAAAAATGTTCATATGTCAGCGAAAAAAAAATGTTCGTTTCAAATGAAGCACCCTAATATGTATACAATACATATACATACGTATACATACGTGTACATGTATTGTATGCATATTAGGTTGGTCGTTAATATAGCTACTTCGGAATTCGATTCATTCATACCCTTCATTCGAAAGTAAAAAAAAAAAAAATTTGACCCCAAATTGTACCCTTGATCTCAATTAGAAAGGGTGCCTGTAAAGGCTTACTTATTTGTATTGATTTTACATTACTTTCGGCTACTTTTTTGTTAAATAAACATTTTAGCACCTCTTGAATGACTTAAAAATCCATCGATCGTACATATCGTTTATATATACATATAAATATGTGGAAAAATATCTGTGACGCTTCAACTACTCATTGTCAGTATAGCTCATCGTCAGTATAGCCTATGTTTCTGTAGTGAAATGGTAGTGTAGAATAAGTGCATTTCGCAGCTATACTGAGTAGTTGCAGACCTCTACTACATCATTAACCTGTGCCACTGAGCAATTGAAATTCCCTATTCCAACAACATTGCATTTTTCCGATTATTTCAATTTAATTTTGTTTTGAAGATTTTTTTCGGGTTGAAATTATTACACCGCACCAACAGAACACGTGGAGATTCAGTTTGGGAAGCTAACATACCCTTTTATAACTTATTCTTCTAACTAACCATTTGTTCATCAACTGTTATAACTTCATTTTTTAATTAGAATATCAAGGAAGAAAAAGAAAGGTTGGCGGCGGAGTGGGACAAAATAGTCATCGAAAGGGAACGCCTGGCCGAAAAGGATGCGCAGCTCCGCGATATGCAGGCTGAGCTGAAAGACCGAGCGAAAGACATTCAGTCAAAAAGAGCTGAGCAAGAGGTAAATGACGCAAAGTATAGGGAATACATATACAAATACTGCGTTCCAAGCGAGAACCGCCAAAGATCGAAACAGAACTCGTTCGGTTCGGTCAGATCCCACCCAACGCGCCGCCCATTTTACCCACTCCACCGCACCACACGGGTCTTACAGCTGAGCAGTCGCGGCTATAGCGACACGGGACCCTCAGTCTTTGAGCCTCTTTGAGCCTAGCGTGCCAAATATATTCGGGGCCCATGCGTACGATAATTTAGATCCGGCGTTGAGTTGCCAAACACACTACGCCCACCCGGCTCTCAGGCCGTTCGAAGCTGCGTAACTGCTGGCGGTTCTTTCGTGGAACGCAGTATAGAGTTCCAGGCACCACGCGACTGTTTTCCAAAAGGCTATCGCGAGATACTCCCTTCTCAACTGTTTCTGACACTTCTTTTCGAACGGGGCGCGTCAATATGTAATCATTTGCATTCGTAAATTTGTAATCCTCATGCACTATAATTACTTTTTGCATCAATTTTTGTCGCTTTTGACTATATGAAAACTGCAATCTAAGAATATTTTTTCCGTTGACCTCGGTAATATTAAATTTTGAATCACTGCCTGCTCATTTCTGCGCGTTCATGAGCCACCGGCCTCCGACACTACTATCTTTCGAAATTCTCCCTTTTAATCGCTTTTATGAATACTTGTGGTTGTCTAGCCAACTGAAAGCATAAAAAAAGAGACCATCAGAGCGAGGAAGAGGGCAGCGAGAAGGGGTGTGAGGAGGGAGCCTCCAGATCTAAAAAGGAGCGGCGAGACGAGAAGTGAGCATATATATATACGTACTACATAATATATACTAATAAATTATTCAAATATTATCTCTCTTATCATGTCAACTTGAAATTGTACAGGAAGCCCTATTGCGTGGGGGATTAATTTTCGACTCTGCGATTGTTCAAAGAATATTATGGATTTTGAGTGATGTTAGAATATATAACAAAGATGAAAAAACACATAACTTACATAAAAATATATTTATTTCGGATTTTAAATACATATTATAATTTTTTTTAAATTCATATCCACTTTAGATAAGATTCTAAAATAAAAATCGTGAATACGTGTTTTAGTAGGGCGATTAAATACTATACGAAATATCGGGGGTAAGATCCAAAGGGGTGAAGCCCAGGGGTTGATCGATTTCTTATAGAATGCCCCTAACTCTTTCCTGACAATGAGTTAGAAATCGTTCTGATAGCGTAATTATGGGAAACTCGGAATAATCAGGTCAATAAATAAGTAGGAGTATTTGCTGGCCGGCTAGAATTTTATTTGTTTAATTATGAAGAAGGACACAACAGAAATCACTAACAAGGTATAGGGCTCTGCCCTAATTATTAACTTAATTTAATCTAACTTCTTATTCGATAAGCGTTATATTTCGCGTAAGACACGTCTGTCTTCTGCTCAATTTTCGTTCGAAGTGGCTCCGTAAGCCAATCCTCTTTGACCCTCTTTAATCTCGGGCTCGGTTATTGGACCTCAAACCCATTCACACTCATACATTCGTACACACATTCGAACGTCGGCCGTTATCGCCAACAGTTCCTCGAAAGAAATTTCCTCATACCTATATAAAATATACAAATAAAATTATACGCAGGCACAAAGTTTGTTATATAACTAACCAATAATATGGTATGGTGTCTGTTTCAGGTATAAGTGGTCGCATCGACGGAACTAGGGCGACAGGGGCGGTCGAGGTGGAAGGGGCGGCCGTCGGGGCGGGAGAGGTGGTGGGAGGGGTCGCCCGCAACGCGGCAATATTTATATTTTTAATGCATAATCTTGTCAAAAATGTATATATTCTAATGCATTTTTATTAAAAACAATTTATTCTTCATAATATATCGTGCAATACTTTACACAATATTTCAATTATTACTTTTAAAGGCACATACTTCATTTATCGATAAACCGTATATATTCTCTTCCGTCAGACAGGATTAATTAGTTAGCAGAATGAGCAGATATTTCCAAATAAAAATAAGTTAATTCTATTTTCGAAAAATCATATTAGGAGGTTGTTCTATATCATCTACAGGATTTTTGTTATTTTTTTCAGAATTTGAAAAAAGGTCCTTTTTTTGAAAATGAAAAAAATCATAGCTCCAAAAGCGTTGATTCGAAAAATCTAAAAAAAAAATTGGAAGGTTCTCCGGACATTGAATGACAAGATATAAAATTAAAAATCAAATCAGAGATGAAGAGGTCTGGAGCCGTGTCGAAGTGACGTGTCCATCCCAACTCATCCAATCCAGCGATTCCATCCAACTCGTCCATCCATCATCTTTCGACGAAATTTTATTTACACTTTAGTACCTATCGTAAAGAGTTTTCACAAATATTTTAAGATTTTTATCTCAACCCCTAATAATAGGTTTTGGATTTTCCGAATATTTGTCACCTAAAATTGTCAATGTCCATAGCTTTTCCAAAAAAAGAGATATCGATCCAAAATTATAGAATATTCTTTTTGTCTTGAATCGTAGAGGAAGAGCAGCATATTTGGAATAGTGCAGGTAATTCGGGATACCTAAATATCTTAGTTTATAAAAACGCTAGCTGTACTTTTTTTTTACAAACATAACGTCACATGACGTGCGAAGCCAATGAGTACTAAAAACAACCCATCATCTTGATATTCCTGCTACAAGGCTCACGAAAACAAATCTTCGATTTTAAGAAGTTTTTCGGTAAGAATACAATCCTTTCTAATCGTTCATTGCAATTCATAACATCTACATTGTAATTATTTAAATTAATAAGTGACCTTATTAATTAATGATTTTACATGGGTTTTGTGAATTGTACTTGAATTAGAAATTTTGTACAGAATTTCAGTTTACGATGACATGTTTTTAATTTGGAATATCGAGAGTAAACATAATTTAAAGATCAATAGTATTTTTCAATGTGACTGATAACATTGGCAAGAAGCTACTTCGGGATAAATATTTAATACTTATTACGATTGTTTCATTTTCTAAAGGAAATTGTGAGTAATTGTAAAAAAAAAAGATTATAATTTGGCTGAAAGATAATAGCAATGGTGATGAATTCTTATTATTGGAGGTAGGGAAGGGAGCTGGAGGGGGAGGGGCGGGGGGAGGGGGAGGGGGAGGGGGGAGGGGAGGGGGAGGGGGCACCCGCCCATCCTCCCTCCAATCCCTTCCCTACCACCAATAATAAGAATTATAATTTGGAATACTATATTCCGAATTACCTGCACCTTAACCCTTCGACTACACCCGGGGTCCAATGGACCCCAACGCCACCTTTGGAGCTAAATTTCAAACATTTAGACTTTGTCGACCGAGTTCTCCCCACTCTCAGTTATAGTTCGAAGGGTCTACTTGAGGTAGCCAACATAGGCACGGGACCTAGAGCATTAGTCAGTGTCTGGCATTCAATAGTTCGCGCACGTTTTTTCTCTGGGGGCCGCTGGACCCCATGTGTGTAGTTGAGCGAACTTTTTTGGTGAAAAGTGGCATTTTTTTTTCTGCGATTTTTGTGTGCAGTGGGTCGTGATGGCAGTAAGTACATTCGTTGGAAGTCTCTATATTTTTTTTTTTCAATTAAAAAAAAGATTGCTCCGAAATTTGTGCGCAGATCCCATATAACCTTCGGAATCGCAATGTTCAATCGTATGCCAATCGCATTGACGATAATGAGGACTTCGGAGGCAATTCCTCTCAATCCGAGATAGACGACGTCCTCGAAGAAGCTCACCTGAGTGATTTCGAGGGATCGACTTCCTCGGAAAATGAAACAAACATAGAAGATGCGACGCAAAATGCTCGTGTGTTGGAATCCCGCGCTCGAGGTCGGCCAACGACAGTTTTGAAGGGGAGGAATGGTTTTAAATGGCATACCAAAAGGGAATCCCGATCCTCAGGTATGAAAAACATCTGTCTACAGTGGCCAGGTATATATAGGTCCATTGTCAATGCTCCGTTGCCAGAAATAGTAAATATCGAACGTTCCACGTGTTTACATTTTTTCAGATAGATCTGCTGTTTCCGAAACGGTTAGTATACCTGCGCCCAGACACGAAGCTTCCAATGCAAACAAAATTCAAGAGTTTTGGGAACTTCTTTTCAACAATGAAATGGTGACAATAATCGTAGACTGTACGAATCTCAGGATCGAGGAAGTTTGCCTTCAGATGGTTCGCGACGGTAAAGAGTTACAAACATACCATCACCACACAGATGTAGACACTGAAGATTTATGGAGCAAGAAAAACGGCACTACGTTCTATCGTTGTGTCATGCCTAGATCACGATTTATTTTCATGGCAAAATGTCTGCGTTTCGATGTAAAAGCATCTCGAGATCCGGACGACAGATTAGCTCCGATACGAAAAATTTGGGAGATTTTCATTCGCAATTGTAGTCATTACTACAAGCCAAGTAAATACTGTACTGTCGACGAACAATTATTGAGCTTCCGCGGCAAATGTCGGTTCCGCATGTTCATCAAATCCAAACCGGACCGATATGGAATGAAAATAATCACGCTGAATGATGCTCGAACCTCATATTTGGTAAGTTTTTATACTTTCTAAGTGTTTAGTTGTAGCGAATTTATTTGTAATTTCATGAATAATGTATAATTTGACAGATTCACGGCATTCCATACCTTGGAAAAGTTGGAAACGGTCCGACTAAAACGGCAGAGGATTTTTTTCGAGAGGTCACAAAACCAATCCATGGAACGAAACGATCGGTCACATGTGATAACTGGTTCACATCAATACCACTATTGATGAATATGGTGAAGCCACCATACGGTATAGAAATCACCGGCACGATACGGAAAAATAAAAGAGAAATCCCAGTCGAATTTTTGGTCGCCGACAAAAACCCACCGGCAACAAAGTTTGCGTTTACACCGAAATTGACGTTGATATCGTACTGTCCGAAAAAACATAAGGTCGTCTTGCTGGCCAGCTCACATCTACGATCAACTGAAATTGTTAATGGAAAGCCTGATATTGTGGCGCACTATAATATGACAAAAGGCGGAACAGATAGTTTTGACCAGTTATGTCATTCGTACACGGTAGCAAGAGGGACGCGGAGATGGCCAATGCGTTTTTTTTTTGGCATTCTAGATCAAGCCATCGTTAATGCCCGTATTTTGAATAATTGCGCTGCTAGAAATCGAGGCAAAGACGATGAGATATTGACGGCCAAAAAATGTTTGGATGAAATGACGCGATACCTCGTTGAACCGTACCTCCGAGAGCGATTTCCAACAGCATCATTGCGCATCGATTTGCAAATTGGAATTGCGGGAATCCTCGGAATCGATCGCGATGTCAATGCCGATTCGACCCATCTCGTGAACAAAATTCGGTGCCGATTATGTCCACGAAATAGAGATCGAAAGACGAGACGGGCTTGCCCCTCCTGTGAGCGGCCAATATGCGATGAGCATAGGGTTGCGCTGTGCCTCGACTGTGGGGGTGTTGAGTAAATCGTCACACAGAAAATATCCATTTTTACTACTTTTTTTTTCATAAAAGTCATGTTTCCTCGGCTATTTTTATGTATTTTCATCAAATAAAGAACATTTTTTTACTCCAAAATGGCCCATGTTCATTCCTCAAAATAAATACCTTTTTTGAAACACCCAATATTGCGCTATTTTTTTTATTAAACTACCATATGTGACTGCCCTTCCCTGACAATTTTACTTGATTATCTTTAAAATTACAGGAATTATGATTTTTTTGGTAAAAAATGCAATTTTTCACGACTTCATTCGTTTCCTTGCATTTTTCACCACCTTAAAATTTTTTTTATTTTTTCTATTGCATCCTATCCCTTTCTAGAAGGTTTCAGCTCCATTTTGGTTTTTTATTTTTCAAAATCGAGCCAAAACTCTGCCGACAGCAAGAGCTTAAAAATCGATGGGGGCCGCTGGACCCCGTGTGTAGTTCTCGGTCCTGGGCAGAGGTGTGTAGGGGAAGGGTTAAGTCAAATTACGGTTTTAGAGTTTTTTGATTCAATCGAAATTTTCATAATGTTCCTGATATTTGTAATGTTTCGTCGTTGAGATAATTGAACTTCGATAATTTTCTCATGCTGTGATGCATTTTTTATTGGACTAACGCGTTTTACTTTTTGCTTGTTTCCAAAATACAAAACGGTATTCCGAATATGCTGCTCTTCCTCTACTGTCATGAAAAAAAATTCATGACAAAAATTTTGGATTGACTTTCATAATATGAAAAAAAAATTTATAAACTGAAATATCTTTTCTGAAAACTTGTATTATTTCACTTTTTTTTAAATTTTTTCTAAAAATTCGAGACACATTTTCACACGTCTCCTGAAAATTACAGGGTGAGATTACGATTTCTTCAGGTTATTTCCTATTTTTTATTTTATCAATAACGCAAGAAAAAACAGACGAATGGCCACGGCGACGCTGATTACTGCTGATCCTACATAATTCAGGTTGAGTACTATTCTAGTGAAATTTCAGTCTAGATATCTTCGTAAATTTCTCACACAACTATTAATATTTTAATAATAAGTTTTCTTGTTTATAATGATTAGTTATTATTGGTGTGCGTTGCGTGGTAATATAAGGCTTCGTATCGTTGTTGAAGAAATGAAAATTGGACAAACATTTTTTAAATACAATTTCTAGTTTTTAATCTCCGCAAATTCACAGCTATTCGTTTAATTAATATAACACATATATTTTGAATACGCGGTAATCATGTCAAAGCTTCGTGAGCGATGTTGTAATGTGCTTAAATTTAAAGAACACGGAGGCACTATAAATTTACGTACATATCTGCACGCCTAGTTTTTCAACAACGACCTAAAGTCATTATCAGTGAATGTACACTAAATTTACGAAAATAATTGAACTAAAATTTCATTGGACAGTATTCAACCTGAATTATATAATCCAAAACTTTCCAGGGGGCTGAGATAAAAATCTCAAAATATTGAAGACAACTCTGTTCGATGGATATACTAAAAGATCAAAAAAAATTTCGACAAAATCAAAAATGTTGAGGGTCACGGGCTGGGTGACCCGGGATGGATTTCTCCATATAATAAAAAATGATAATCCTTTATTACGTCACGGGGCATGGTCCCGTAAGACGAGTTTCGAAAAGCCAGGAATTAAAAAAATATATAAATATGAGGGAGAAGTATGATCCAACAAAAAAAAAAAAATTAAACTAAAAATAAAATAAGACAAAGAGAATGAAAGAAGATAGGAAAGTAAAACAGCTGAATTACACAAGCTAAAGTTAACAAAAATGTGCAAAAGAGAGAGAGAAGTCTAATGCAAGCAAAACTCAAACTAAAAAATAAAATAAAACAAAAAGAAAGATAGAAGGTAATTCAGCTGAATTACAAAAGCTATAATTACAAGAATATACAAAAAGAGAGAGAAGAATAATACAAGTGTCAATTTATCAATTATTAGCTGCTCAGGTTTTGGGAGCATTTCCAGGAGACGCCACGAGGAGGCTAATTGATAATGTCTCCCACATGTGTTGTTCAGTCCGACCAACTCTGCAAGGAGATGTAAAACTGCAACTTTGATTCGTTCAACCCCGAAGAGTTGCGAATCATTATTATTTTGGTCGATCAACTCGATCATCTGCGAGGAGATGCGAAATTGCGACTTTGGTTCGTTCAACTCGATCACCTCTGTAAAGAGATGCGATGTTGCGATATTGGTTCGATCAACCCCGAAGAGTTGCGAATCATTATTATTTTTGTCGGTCAACTCGATCATCTGCGAGGAGATGCGAAATTGCGACTTTGGTTCGTTCAACTCGATCACCTCTGTAAAGAGATGCGAAGTTGCGAATTTTTTTTTTTTTATATCCGAAGAAAGTACCATGGTCAAAAGAAGAATGGAAACCACATTTATTTTTATTTGGTACTATGCACTACGCAAATTCGTTAATTTTTGCGGAGGCTTCGAATGCAAGCTACGAGTGGATTGAGCCCTCAATAACTCGCCCATCCACTTTACATCTTTGTTGATTTTCACACGCATAAAGTTATACGCAAGTTCACAACGATGTTGGCCACAGATTTCTTCATCAAACCAACCAGTATGTTCTGGTGTACGGTGTACAGCTGATTTCATCAGCCGGAAGAGCTGGTCTTGGATATTATACTCGGCCCTGAATAGGGGATAGCCGGCGTCGAAGATCGCATTCATCAAATCAAAGACAAATGAGAAATCATCGGTTGCTACGCACATATGCCCAAATTCTTTTTCGTCCTTTGTTTTATAAGCTCGGAAGTAGGTCAACAGATGCCTATCACCGAGCTTCGGATCAGGATGGATGAGCGTTTCTTGACATCGCTCGCATCCTGTCTTATCGACAGATTTTTTGGCAATATAACCTGCTAGGTATTCCACCGCAGATTTTGCCAGCGTTGCCTCGGTTGTGCGTGATTTTTCCACCTTGGCGAGAATTTCCTCGATATCGATTGGATCTTCTTCGTCGTCGCTATCGTTATCGGGTTCCTCGTCAAAGTGCAGAGCATTGCTCTGGCTGGCCTCTGTGCTGGGCTTGGCTACTTTTCTAGTCCGGTTATTTGCTGCTGCCTGTACATCGGCATGCAACAGCGTATCATCTTCATCGTCCAAGCAATTTGCAGATTGCGCTGGTTTCATTAAATTAAGAACGATGTTTTTCTGGAAGATGAGTCTGAATTGAGTGGCTGTAGGGTTCTGATTGTAAGTTCCTCCATGACAGCGTATCATTGAGAACAAATTTTCCAACGGATCCTGATTTAATCTAGATGTCATTAAAAATTTAACATCTTCCGTTTTGAGATCCTCCCACAGCAATAAAACAGCTTGGATGGTTTGTTGGACACCTTTGAAGCACGGAGGAACCTTCAGGCCCTTATCAGTGACCGTACGCCACTCTGCAGAACGTTTTAGGACGTCTTCCAAATTTTCCTGAACTTGTGGACGCTGATCGGAGAGAGCACAACGGTTCGGATTCGCGTCATTAGGACATCGGCTGTTTAAATTGTCGAACGAGTCATTCAACTCCCTGAAGAACCATGCGGTGTCCATAACTGTATTACTTTTGATACAGTCCGTGGTTCCGGCGACCATTAATGCTGCAGCAACTCTGCGACTAAAGACCTGCAACGCCAGGCGACAATTCATTTTTTGAAAAATACCTGGATACACGTGTTTGGTCGATAGTTTGACAGCAGCTCTCGTCATTTGGTGTTGCTCGAGCCTCCATAGCTCACGCACATCGTTCCATGATGCTTTTCTCGGACTATCAAATATGATGTCGTGGATTAAGATCTGATTCCTCAAATTCTTCCACAAGTGGGGAGCGTCGAAGAAGCAATATATTTTCTTCTCCTCGTGAAAGAAATAGGGACCGTCCGAAGACAAGCGTCCACTAATAACACTTTGGTTATTAGTGCCTTGATCGCAGACCAATCCTCGTACATCTAATCCGGTAGCAATGACGTCATCGAGTACTATGTCGATAAGTTTGGACAGTGTTTCGGAATGCACGGTGCCAGCTGTCAGAAAATATGCAACCGGCTGCTTCCAATTGTTCAACAATCCGCGGGCTATGAACACGAGAGCACTCGTGGCCACGCCGGTCGAAGAACCTAGACTGCCAAGATCCTGGAAGCCCTCAATTTTTTGGCGGCTCTCATTAAATTCGAAGCCTTTCTTCAATTTGACCTCGTCAAATAGAAGAATGCATTGCCGTTCATTCCGATCCATGCATGATACCTTGGCTTTCAAGCAATCAAATATTGCCGGGCAGGTTCCTGGCCACAGATTTATGTTCCCAAACCAACGTTTCAATGCTGACAACGAAGGAAGCATGAGCCCAAAATGTTCTCGCAGTTTGACGTACAGGCTTGGCGAGGTGTAGTGCATCTTCATGGCTATTTCCTGTTCCTTTGGAGTGTAGTTTGTACGCTTCTTGTAAAATAATTGCATTATCACAAAAGTATACAAAAACCCAGTGACTCTACGGGCCACTGCCTTAGCAAGGCTATTGTCTGAAAATACGCCAGCTAGAACCTTAGTTTTCTGTCGCGAAGCCGCCAATCTTGCGTTTTTTAGAGACCGTTGAAGCTCTACATTGCTTTGCTGCAGCCTAAGGATTTCGTTGTCTCTCAATTTAATTTGCTTTTTTAAAGCTTTTCTCTCGAGATGGCAGGCATTATGAATACCCGGAAGCGAAGCCACCCCGGTGATAATCGGCTTTCTATCATAAGCGAAAGGGACTGCACCACGACGCAATAAACGACCATGCGGATTAATATGGTCGCGAGAAAAATGTCGACTACAGATTCGAATCCGGTCTAATTCTTTTCCGTTTTCTTCGGCCATGTGGGCAAGACCACTGTTGACAAGCCATTGTACCGCGAGCGAGGGATCTGCAGTTGGCAGGCTAAAGAATCGTAGACCAGGAACGTTATCTCTGCTACGATTGGCACATTTGGAATACGCGCAAGTAAAACTATGCGGAAATTTATGGCCAGCCATCATTCGTAATTACTGTGGATAAATTACGAATCGAAAATCACTTACCTGTAATTAGCCAACGCCTGTGGAAAAATATCCGTTTCGTAATACACGTAATTCACGTAATAAACACAATGCGTCGGACTACTACAAAGTCGTTGCATACAATAGAATACGTCTATTCGGATGCGCGTTTCAGCAACGACTGAACGCTGCTCATGCCTATATTCGCAAGCTCGCAGTCTCCCACATTGACAGCTGACTGTGCCGAGCGGCTGACTAGCGTTGTTCTAGCGTTCGCGGACTCTGGGCAAATCACTGCGGAGGAACTGCTCTCTAAGGAATTGGGCTTGTGAATGTATTTTTTTTTTTTTAATTTCACATGCGGTCAACGTGGAGTGAGAAAAAATAATTCGGCCGTATTTTTTTTTATTCTTTAAAAATCATGATTACGAATGTTATAGGTAATTGAATATTCCAGTTTTCGTAATATTACCTGTAGATATATTTTAACATGGGTGACGTCACAATGTTAAAGTTTTCAATCCGTTGTATCAACTTCAATATTTGTTGGATTGAAAAATGAAAAAATATAACCTAATAATATTTTTCTAAACTACTCAAATATAGAAAAATTTGGTATGCATAAGATCAAAAGGTCTCATAGTTGATATAATTTAATTCCGCTTCGCAGAGTTGGACCCTGAACAGTTAGAGAATAAATCACGAATCTCAAATTTTCCAAAATTTATTGTAGAGAATTTAATTCTGCATCTTTTTTTCCTCCTGAAAAAACTTGTAGCTTTCGTCGTTTTCGGAATGTTTACAAAAAACGTGTTTTTTTTTTTTTTTTAAGGCAAGAATTCCCACCTTTTTTCACTTCAACTCGTTCTAGATTACTCAATTTTTTAGATTTTCGAACAAAATTTTCAGGAATAATATATTCTAGTGTTTCAAGATTAACTATAGAAGCAGAAAGTTAATATTGTTGTTAACAAAAAAGTTGTTACTTTTTCACAGAATCATTGCAAGAATCAGTTATGGACATCTTTAAGCGCTTCGGAAGTCAAACGGATTTGGAGTGACCGAAAACTTCCAGTGAGAAAGTTGTTTATGAGGATACAAAAAAGGCTTCTGGAAAGTTTGACTTCAATCGAATGAATAGTTTAAAAATTGTTAACGTTATTTCATCACCGCCTAGCTGCCGCGCGCGTAGGTTACAGCGAGAATATAATATGAGCAGCGTCTTGCAGTTCGCCAAAGCTGCAAATTAATCAAGACTCGATAGATACACGGAATAATAGTTTATTATTTATTATTATCCACAATTTTTGTAATTCCTTTTTTTCCTGAAATCGCTCTGAAAACCATCGAAACATGTACAGGTAAATAGAAATCGTCGAGAATTGAAAAATTAAGCATGAAATTTAGTGAAGATAAAAGCAGAAGGTCGTATGTCAGGTGCATATGTCCCTTGGGTTTTTTTTTGATAATGAAAACGTAAAGGCAGAACGTCGTATCGGCCATCGTACGATCTTCTGCGTTAAGTTTTCAAAATGCTTAATTTCTAATTATTTATATGTATGCGTGTTCATCATTTTCAAAGCGATTGATGGAATAAAAAAAAATTATACGAGCTCATGGCACCAAACTCACCTTTTATGGCGCTTATACGACCTTAGGCCATTAGCCACGCGATATATACTGTAACCGGTAACTCGTCCTAGGCTCGGGTTCGCCTAGGGGTAAGCCGAATACAAACCTGGCCTCCTCGGATGGATAGTTGGGCGCCAGACTCCGGGCTCGGAGTCCTCTCACTCTCTCGCTTATAGCTAGCTTAGATCTAGGTAGAGGGATTCCGTGGGGGCGAGGAATAAAGACACCGATTATGTAATATGGACTAGTAATATTTATTGAAAAAAAAGAAAAAGGTCGCGATTTACCGCCCGCTACCTGGCGTCTTGTATAAAAAATGATATAAAAATATTGACTCTAACTCTCTCTAAATTCTAAATAAACTCTTATATAATTCAAAAATAACAATAATCAAACTCTACAATTAAATAACAGCAAAAATGACTCGACAGGAGTGACGAGGTGGCTCTAGGCACTCCTCAAGTCACTCCCACAAAACGCCTCGCGACCAGCTGTCAACTTTTGCAAGACCAAGTGCCTTGCTTGGGCTCTGAAAGTCGACTGCGCTGGGCGATCGCTCAGCTGTCGCGCGGGAGGGGTGGGAAAAGCGAAACTGGGGTACCTCGGATTCTCTGACTCGCAGCAGAGCGGCGCTGGGACGCGTGACGTCAGAAGAATCGCGACGGTGGCGCTGGGGGACGGAACTAGGCGAACTAAAAGGGAACTAGACACTTTTAAACTCTAACGGTTCGCGGGGAAAAACGGCACGTGGGCGCGGGCGAGGTTTCTGGGGTAACGCGAGACTCGTAGGATCCTGGAAGGCACAAAATACGACGGGGGAATGGCAAAAAGGGTAAAATGGAAAGATCCTACCTTTGAGAATATATGTGTCAGGTGTGATACATACAGGGACTTTCTGTGGTGGCGGCACAGTTAGTTCCATTAGCCACCGCCACTACACACAAGCTCGCTTCGTCCATGTGACAACCGAAGACTTCACGCTTATGGTTGCTATACTCTTTGCTCTGTTCAAGCTGCATCATTCTTTTTTTCGGTTGGTATCCCTGGCACACGGACGAAGCGTGCGTGTGTTTGATGGAACTAGCTGTGCCGCCACCACAGAAAGTCCCTGTATATGTATCACAGTCCACAGAAAAAGTAGGTTCGATTCAGAATAAATTGAGTAAATCCTGACACTGTATTCTTTACTTTAATTATTTATAGGTTTACAAAACTCGTACCGATTTACGAATAGCTTTTGAGTGCAGAGAATATAATTCTAATATCTAAAAATGGATTCTATAACGCATATTGAATGTTCAAGGTTTTTTTGAGCTGCGATCGGCGCATCATGCAGCAAAGATGTTTTAAACCGCTACCCGGAACGGCCATTTTTAGTGTTATTTCCGGATATTTTCCTGCATGCCGACAAAGTTTGGTGAAATTTTAGTAAGAATTAATTGGAACCTTCTGATTGAATATCAAAAAAACTTACACGTAATGAATGATTTAATTCATACCTTTGAACTCGATCATCCAAAATTGCAATCAAACACGTCTTCGGAGCAGAAAATCTGCAGTACTGCGAGAAAGCCTTTCGTATAAAATTTTTGTGACAAGACGGTATCCCCTCAACTAGATGAATATCAGAATATGGTAAGACGCGGGAGGAGTAAGGCACCGATCGAAAAAAGAACGTACACACGATATGTCCCCGCATCTCCTCACATCTCACCCGCAACTCCCCCACATCTCCTCATCTTCCGACATTTCATATTTACTCATATCTCCGATGATTCATCCCGCGTAGTAAAATTACTGAATATAGATCTTCGCGATAAAATAACTGATGAATATGGACTTGATGAACCGGTGATTTTGTTTAAATCCTAAAATGTTCCAAGTTTTTACTTGACATTTGAAGCATTTATGTGTGAAACTATCCTCAAGCTGGTAAAGTAATTGAAATTTAATTAACTTATATGAATTTTTGCGATAACAATGGAAAGAATTATTGTACACGTCAGGTTTAAAACGACGTATTAAATATAGGTATAATGATTACCCCAAAAACACCTCGCGTGCAAAAACCTTGCGCCAAGTACATTAAAACGTAGTAATTATGAACAAAAATTTGTTAACAAAATATTCGAAGAAGTAGCACTTGACCTACAAAAGTATTGAAATCAATGGACGTTGCCAAGTACAATTAAATTTTTTCGCAATTTATTTTTCAATGTGACCTAGTATTAGGTTTGGTTGGTACTTACATCTGAATATACGTAAGGTGCGTAACACGTAATGACATGCGGCATATGTACACGTAAGAAAAGAATAATCCAAATCAAAATTGAAAAAAAAAATTTGGAGTACGTGGTACTTGGCGGGCTGATGTTTGAATTATTATAAGAAATTTAACATAGTTCAATTATCATTTTTTTCTAATTTGTACATAAATGCCCGCCAAGTACCACTACCTCCAAATTTTTTTTTTCAATTTTGATTTGGATTATTCTTTTCTTACGTGTACATATGCCGCATGTCATTACGTGTTACGCACCTTACGTATATTCAGATGTAAGTACCAACCAAACCTAATACTAGGTCACATTGAAAAATAAATTGCGAAAAAATTTAATTGTACTTGGCAACGTCCATTGATTTCAATACTTTTGTAGGTCAAGTGCTACTTCTTCGAATATTTTGTTAACAAATTTTTGTTCATAATTACTACGTTTTAATGTACTTGGCGCAAGGTTTTTGCACGCGAGGTGTTTTTGGGGGGATTTCACTACTTTTTGCACCGTTCAGCTGGATATTTATTCACGCTTGAGCTTTGAACCGACATCGGCGGTTTTACTTGTAGTAAGGGTATAGTTACTGCTGACTTTAGTATTGATCAGGTCGGATATAAAAAGAATACGTATGCATCTTGAGCATTTTTGGGCCATCTCTGCTTTGTAATAGTCTTATCATCTACACGTTTCCAAGTAGAATTTCCCTCCCGTAACATACAGGTGTAGTGGCCGGATTGAATATTCTGACCATGATGGAATATTGCACTATTTACCCTGTATCTTCTAGAGCAAAGTAATAGTTTATCGGTGGGCACAGCTTTTATATTACAATTGGTAATCTTCATAACATGTTCATCTTGTACGGTATATAATAGGAGTTGTATAATTAAACAGCCGCTTACCGACGTAACTTCAGTTTTTATGTGTATATTTTCCGACCGACAATTATTGCAGGATGACCCTTCAATTGTTTTCCAGCGTGAAAGGTTAAAATCAATTATTTCCGACAAACTAGGAATTTTCTTGCAAGATTTGGGCAAAGTAAGCAACAATATGCAATTAGAGTCGGAAGTTGTATTGGTATAACCACAAGATTCACACCGCACCTTTGTCGTTATCTGATGCTCAACGGCTGTTCTTAAACTATCGCATTTCGATAGGATAGCTGTAAGAAATTCTGGCGCATCTTGCTGAACATTCATTGTGAATTGTTCACCTGCGAATATTCTAGCCGTGAAGACATTTTCGGTAACTTCTAAGTTTTTGTAATTTTCCAATAATATCCTCATGACATCATCACTTTTTTCATGTAACAAGCGTTCTCTGATGGAAGCAGAATGAAACATGCACTGAATCGTCGCGTTGGCATAGCAAGAAACGCCATCGCTATTAGGAAAGCCTTTTATTCGCCAAGAATCATCTGGGGTATTTTCTATGCTCGGCTCCTGACACGCGATTACGATTTTTGGAATTGACCATCGGCGGTCAGGAGCTTTCCGAGCTCGTATCCCCGCGATAGGCATCATCATAAGGTCAGGTCGATATTTCTTTCTCAATCGATTGTACTCTACAATAGCCGCTGTATCCGCTAATACAGAATGAGGGTCGTAATTAATTAAATGAAGGCCTTCCAATGAAGTCACTCGTGAAAGGGCAACGTAAACTTGTCCGCACGAAAACACTGAATTA
The DNA here is from genome assembly GCA_944452935.1 of Rhogogaster chlorosoma. Taxonomy (NCBI): domain Eukaryota; kingdom Metazoa; phylum Arthropoda; class Insecta; order Hymenoptera; family Tenthredinidae; genus Rhogogaster; species Rhogogaster chlorosoma. The sequence continues at coordinate 5,714,089 of OX101801.1, read as the reverse complement.
CCAGCATGGATAACGGCATTCTTAAGACTTAGACCCTGACTTTTATGGATTGTAATCCCATAACTAAGGCAAATAGGAAACTGTTTCCGGACGACAAAAGCCCCCTCCATCACCTCAAACTTTACGTCAACGCGCTCTATAATGTGTTCGACTCCGTTCGCTAAAATCACGTTTACTGTTTCAACGTCATTACTATCAATAGTTCGGGATATTGAAGTAATGGTACCAATTGTACCGTTAACAAGTCCTAACGTGACATCAATATTTCGTCTTATCATTATTTTCACACCAATCTTTACAGTGATTACTTTTGCTAGACCAGCCGTTCGAGAACTATCCTCATCATCTGTATTCAGCATTTTATTCACTTTTTTTTTTAAATACGGAGGACAGTCGATAGTATCGTGAGCTAACAATTGGATTTCTTCTGTTTGAATTTCGTTCAGCATAGCTTCATTGAGAACATCACACATGCGACTTGTGGGAAGTAGACACACAGTGTCGTTAGATAGGGCCTTTATATAATCACATAGTTCACGTAGTCTGTCAGAGAACTCTGATGAGTTAAAGTGTAGTTTTCTTGAGTTTAACATTGCTGTATCCGAATTAGTAACGACTCCGAGGCGTATTCTCGAAAGCGTCTCGCGATACGATGTATCATTTTTTTGCCGCATATTAATCGTTAGTTCGTCGTAACTAAGCAAATTGCTCCATAGATCGACAGTGCCTATTGACCCTAGAAGTTTGTCCGTATCTGCGTTCGAGATTTGTACAAAAACAGGCCCTTCACGAACAGGTGGTAGCTGTAACAAGTCTCCGAAAAGCAGAATATGTTTCTTACCGAACCAACCATCATCGCAGTCTGTGGTATCGAATATTTCCCCCAAGCGAAGATGTATATACATCAGTGTAACATTCGAAATCATGGAAACCTCGTCGATAATAATTAGTACAACATTTCTGAGTTGATCTCTTATAGTTTTCAAAACTGCGTCAGACAATTGTTTGTACTTAGGAGTCCGCCCGTGTTCAACAGGTAGCTGAAACAATCTATGAATAGTCAAACCATCAATGTTGAATGCCGCTATTCCAGTTGGTGCCGATACTGCGGTATCTTTGCCAGCATGTTGTTTAATCCAACACCTGATAGTTTTTATAAGAAAACTCTTGCCAGTTCCGCCCTCGCCACTGACATAAAGCCGTAAAACATTGGTTGAACTGACAGCACATGTGACTTTATCAAATACTCGTCTCTGATCAGTATTCAATTCCGATATCATCTCCGAGACGTCAACTGTATCGACCTTTTGCAGGCCTTCTTGAAAATCTTTCATTGCACATTCAGCTTCGATGGGCTGACATCCCAAAGGAACCACACCTGAATTATTACTACGCTGGGATTGATCTGCTTCCGTCATTCGTTTATCAATTAACTCCTTAGCATGCTCCATGCCCTTTTGTATCTCTGTAATGCGTTCATGATACTCCAGCGCTTCTGCAAGCTCAGATTGCAATGACTGGAAAGACTCTGCGTAAGTATCACGTCCGTTTCTGAGTTCATTGACATCTCTCCACGGTTTGAACAGTAGCAGTAACGCGTAGAAATAGCGTTCGGGTTGGTTGTTAACATTATTTTTATAATGATTTATGAGGTACCCATGTTTTCGCTTTTTTACATACAACGATTTCGTCATACAATAATATTCGACATCTTGAGAGGTAGGCCTTATTTTTGTCACTTCCCACCATTTCGCAAAGTCGTATAGGTTTATCGAATCTAATTCTTTTGGTCTAGCAGGATAATGTGTATCGACTAACGAATCACAAAAAATTTCGGTGGAATCAGCATCCAACATCTCAATTTCCAATCTAGTTTTAACTTTTCTACTCCTGATCATATTAACATCTATCCATCTAATGGTTGTCTGCGGGTCTGTGCCGTATAATGAAATTCCGATTAGAGTATCAGCGGCCTCAAGCGCTCCACATTCTCGGTGGTTTAACCTGCGTTGGGCAAAACTCCAAAGACGACTACACAGTGATTTGGTCGAATGAACCTGATCCAATAACTCTTTATCTGAGTTGCTTTTCTCAGCCTTCGCAACATACTTCGTCACATACCAACTCAGTAGAGTCGACTTTTCACCTATAAACTGCACATCCATATTGCCTTCCCATGCGGTAAGAATCGCTGGATTGTAATCATTAATATTTGCCTCCTGTTCGGCACGCGGCAGATCATACAGTCTACTTCTCGACTTTAGCTTTCTCCTACCGGCTATCGCAATGGCCACATCTCGCATAACGAAATTATTGGTAACAGGGCGAGGAAAGCCGAATCGACACACTCTAGTCGAACGACCATTTTTTTGTTTTTTGCTCCTCGAACAATAAGAATTATGATTGTGTCGCTGATGTGTATTAACTCGACGATACAAATTCGGTGAAACAGTTTTTGACGGCATTCTACAAGTAACATATTTTTTAATGAAGTTTGCTACCTCTTCATTTGAAGAAGTACCGAGAATCGGAGCATCTTTGATCCAAATTAATAAATGAAAATGTTGAGTACCCCTGCCTTGGTACTCGCGCCTCCAAAAGTAATGGGTTACCTCTCCGATGGGATGATCGGAAGAACATATGAAATCAAGCATAGCTTTAAACGTATTGTCAATAAAACGGGATGCAGACACTGGGTCATTGGCAATTAATTGAACAGGTGACATTTTGGTGGTGGATGGGCCCCCTACATCACGGAGGTATTCCGCCATATCGGACCACAACCATTCACTTGGACTTAGTGTTAAAAACCATGTAGCTGGACCGTAGTGATGTATCATACATGATAAATTATTTCTTGGTCGACTCCAATATTGTGGAGTGTTGCGCAGTCTCGAAAATATAGAATTGAGATCCCCTTCCAATTGTTGCCTCGAGAGTTGTTGTAAATAACTCGCCGCAGTGATTCGCTCGTTTAGGTTGGTTATATTAAGTTTGTGATAAATTCCACCACTCAATTGACGATTGTTAGCATCGTCCAATAAGAAAAAAATATATTGCTGATCCAAACGGAATTGAGGATGTTTTGACATAAGTCTCGATTTAATAAATTCTGCATGGGTGATCCGTTGCGGCCTATCTTCCTGCTGTCCGTTACAACCATAGGGATACACATGCGGAAAGCATAGCAAATCAAGGTTTTTTTGACGACTATCTAATGGGACATCGTGAACCTTCAGCATTTGGTATAGATCGGTCGCAGTTTCATTCGGCCGCTTCTCGTACATTGGGTATATAGTAAATTGTTCATATGGGTAATTCTCATTTCGGAGGTCGAAAATTGATGATTTACTGAAAACGTCTTTTCATTATAAATTATGGTAGATCTTTCAAGTTTAGGTCTTACTCTATAAGAAAAAAATAGTCGCTGAGCTCGCAGCCCCGACAGCCCTTAATTAGAGGGGGTCGAAAAAAAAGTCTTCCATGGAAGTGACATTCCTTGTATAAAAATAATGCATAGAAGTGACATACTACAAGAAGATAACACTTTTTCGAAAAAATATGTAAATGCATTACAAAATTACTTTTATTCGTCTTATTAATTTTATTTCCGTAGTAATAAAATTTCATACCTCAAACAGCTGCCACGGTTGTGACCGTTATGCTCGACGAGTTGTGAGAATGAAAATTGTACTTAAATTTTCTTGTTGTGATTACGACACCGGTACAAACAGATCACTGGCTTAAGATGGCGGTGTTGGGTTTTTAATGAGCGTGAACGATTTCGAATTTAGACCTTTTATTAACATATGGTATTTTAATGAGCGTGAACGATTTCGAATTTAGACCTTTTATTAATAATATGGTATGGTTAATGAGAAGCTCGAAAGAAGAGTGAAGTGTCTCTATAGCAACCCTATGGTTGCTACCCATCGTCAGTCATATGCTGACGCTGGGTATTTCAGTATTGGCGTATAGTACGCCATAAAAGAGCCTCAAAGGCGTGAGCGAAAAAGGCAAGGTGTCTTATTTTGAACTACTCTCCACTGTAGTTCGCAGAAGCCAAAGATTAATGAGAATAAAGTAATGGAGAATTATTGGTATCGCGATGTTTTGTCTTCGGTATAGAAGGCAAAACTTCCCGATACTCTTTTGCAGTTTAGTTAAAATGAAATATTGACTTTGATTGATTTGATTATAACAGCGGGTTAGTTACTGTGTCTATAGCCATTTGGGATTTGTTCCCCGCGCAATATTTTCTTAAATAAGAGAGGTGTGACATAGGTCCATGGAAGTGACAAAAGAACTGATCACAAACTTTGATATGACGGTTCATATTAAAATCTGTGTAATTATAAATATTATATTGTACTATTAAATGAGTTATTTATCGTAGTTGATATTGGCTCACTTTAAAAGTGGATATTATAAAGAATCAAAGTGTTCTAATTTTTTTTCCTCGCGAATGCGTGGTGATCACACCCATGGAAGTGACATTTTTGACGCTTTGACGCCTAATAAAAAATTAACTATGTGGTTTATTTACATAAATTTAGCTTGGGAGGATAGTATTTCATCTATTATTTACTACAGTAAATCACCAATCCGGTAATTAAATACTACAGCTTAGAAAAATGGTGTGCACAGCGATTTCAGTCGGAAATGAGAATTACCCATATAGTTCATCAGATTGTGATACCTGAGTCAATAACGCAACATTAGCTTTATCATTTATTTCATCACAAATTTGTTCAGTCGCAGATGTGTTATTTGCCTCCTCAGTATCCATTACCGTATCTTGCACTTGGAATTCAACATCTTCGATATTAGCTAGCAAAACATCCGCAGACGCTGGTAGCTCTATTTTGAAATATTGCGGATTGTTTGTTTTGAGCCATGCTAATGCGTTCCATACTTTGTTAATATCGACTAATTGTTCCCACACTAGTTTGGATTTCGTCGGAACACCACGAACTAATATATATAGCTCAGTATGATTATTGATTGGTTCCGTGTCCGGGCATATTTTTTTGAAAGTTTCTTCCATAGGTAATGGCAAATGAAATGTTCTGCCTTTAACCTTTTGCACCATCTCTCTGTGCGGTAGATTCTTTTTCGCAACAGTACCCATCCTCTGAACGGTTTGAAACGCTTTAGCTCTCTGTATCAAAATGCGTTCATAGTCATTTAAAGATGATATAACATCTGGTACCGGTTTAGTTATAAGATTGTTTAGAATGCATCTAGCTGGCATAATATTTTCACGAAGCTTCGGAAGGCAATAGTTGCAAACGTAATCACATTCAATACCTTCGCCTGGAGCATATTCCATTAGATCCATCCATATTTTTCCCGTAGGTGGATTTCGAAAATTGCAAATTTTCGTCACATCTCTTCTAAAACAAAGCTTTTCGCAAGATACACAAACGAAACGAGGGGTGTCCATCGAGCGTTTCGTAAAAGCTTTGAAAGCACGTAAATACTCGGACCTGATGTCTTCTTCATTCAAATCAATTTCATACGCAAAATCGAACGCTATAGAATTTACTTTTTGCTGAACTAATTCCGATATTTGTTTTAGTTTTACGATATCGGCATCATTTAAGGCCGTATCAATTACGCAAATTGCCTTATAACATTTCCATAATTCGTATACCAGCCTCTCTATGTACCGCACTGATGGATAATGCGCAGATAAGATTAGAACGGGTAATAAGATCGATTTGCAGGTTGCATCAGCCATGTAGCAAATCATCGAATGACCTTGTCTTGTATCTATATATTTTACTGTACAATCCAATGAGTATATGAATTTGGATATATTCTTCAATGTACATGTGGATATCACTGTCAAGAAATTTATATATTTCTGTAGCAGAGCAGCATCTTTTGTTTTACACATATCATTGCAAAGCCAACCCTTTTTGTCGCCTTTCCTGTTTTTTTTAACGTGCGTTGTCAACGGCAAAATATTAACTGCTTGCCCTGTTTTATTAATGACGATCGGATCTGTACACTGAACATTTGCATACGCAGTTCCCGCAAAATAGTGTTCAGCCGATGGAATGTGTTTCGAAAACCCACATAAAGCATTCAGTCTGTCTTCAATGATGTGGTCTTGGCATTCGGCAGCCTGTGTTATGCAGACTTTCGCCTTTTTTTTCAGAGTCTTCAAAGTTTTCCTCATAACGCTGATATTCGAATCTCTAGCATGAATGCACCACTTTACAATTGATTGAGCTTTCATTCTATTGTCTGCTGCTGTTTGCTCACTAATCTTCGGTAAAATCTTTTCAACGAATTTCTCTTCAGATTGTATCAACACTATAGTATTAGTAATATTTATGCGACGATACTTCGAAATGATTTTGTTAGCAGCAGTGGCATTCATCCTTCCAATCGTGTAAGAATTTCTTTTACTATCTCGCTCAGATTTCTGATCAATTGTTTCTGCGAAGTTAGATAAATAATTATAACGTTTTTTTGTCTGGTGCTGTTTTGCATTTGAGCGATAGAACAGCCGCTTACGAGTTCGAATCTTTTCAGCGTTTAGAAGATAAAGTTCTCTGTCCCTAGCTCTTCGTCTTTCAGCATTTAAGAAATACATTTTATTCCGTTCAGCTTTGATTTTTTGAACGTTTAAAACATATTGTTTACGATTTCGTGCACTTTCAACCTCCCTACTGGAATGACACACCTTTCTGTCAGTAAAACAAGGTACTGTGCGTTTATCGTTTTTTTTTTTTCAAGTCTGCAACACGTTTCTGGGCATTGCTTTTATCTTTTCTAGCATAATACCGATCGCACTCTCGTTGCATGTGATTCATAATCTCGGGATTAACATTTTTATCCAAAGTTATATCATTCGCCTCAAAGTCTTGTTTGGGTGAGGATGTTTGTTCCGTCCCGGCTAGGCTTTGAAGCCGTGGTTGTCGTAAGACACATGCACCATGTCTCACGGATGTCGAATGTGAATATGTCCCTGTTTCTGTTGATGAAACGTTTCTCGAACTTTTCGTCTTTGGTTCCTGGAGCTGTATCCCTGCAGTTTCTGTCGCTGCTGTTTTCTGAATGCTCTCCGAGTACACGCGTTTACGTTTCACAACGTTTACTTTGAGAGCAGCGACTTGAATATCACGACTATGTGGGAACTCTTCTATCATATTATTTTCGAACATTTTCAATAGATGCGTTCGCATTACAGTAACGTCATATATTATTTCATCTGGTTTGTATCCGTTTATGAGTGATGTGGCAAAGGCAATAGCAAATACCCCACAGTCGGACATGTTGGGCTGGTATTGAACTGTAGGAAATTTCACGGGTCGATCTTTAAACTGATAGAATGGAAACAGGTTCCTCAAATAATGCTTGTGATGTTTATGAAGCCTCTTCAAATTGAGAGAGTCGAATATGAAAATCGATTCAGTATCGTAATATGCGCATATCCAGTGCATTTGACCACTGTGCAGTATTTGCACGTGCTTTACGGTTGGAGGAACGGGTAAGATCGTACGGGGCATTTGTATCCGCCACGTTTCACGAGTTGAGTATTGTGAGAAGCTTTTAACAAGATACACGAACTGATCCATATGAAGGTCAGTCAGCCATTCCCCATATTTGATCTTGTCAATGGATATCTTATCTAAAACTGGTCGAGCATTACTACGCACACGACGCCGTTGATTTCTATCAGCCACCGGCGTAACTGCAGCTGTATGTAAATTCTGTACTGGTTTTTCAGGCAAACCTTCCTGTAGATGATAATAGTCCCGATTGGGCTTCACAGATTGCCTAGCAGTGACGCCAATATCTGTGTTCGAAGGACTCAATACGGCTTTATGGTTTACATCGCTATTATTAGCACGTGATGGAGCATTCGCTCGACTTGTAGCTAGTTTTGATGAATCATTATGATCGGTTGCAGTTAAATCAATATTAGTTGCAGATGACACATCTGTATTATTGGCGACTCGCAGTATTGGCTTTTCCTTGCAATGCATACCGGTGTTTTTAACTTTCGGCTGTGTATTATTACTTGTTGTCTGAGATCGTTTGACAATTCCAGCCCACGTTGTGTCATCTTTCCTCGAATGTACAATGCTTGGAATTGTACTAATATGCGGAAATTCGTCGATGACGTTTCTTTCAAACATTTTGTACAAATGATTCCGCATCAGCGCCGTGTCATATATAATTTCATCCGGCTTATGTCCATTCATAAGCGAAATTGCGAAGGCGATTGCAAATACTCCACAGTCTAACCCATTGGGTTGTCGCTGAACTGTCGGGAATGTGATGGGCATCGTGCTGAACTTCCAAAACGGAAACAGTTTACTTAAATATTTTTTATGGTGTTCATGAAGGGTCTTTGAGTTCAAAGAATCGTAAATAATTATCGAATTTGAATCGTAGTAACTGCATACCCAGTGTCCATCGGCATCTGAGTAACCGCTATAGAGTATTTGAATATGCTTCACGTTCGGTAAGACGGGTCTAATTGTGTCTGGTAATTGTACCCGCCACGCCTCCCTAGGTGCATATTGCGAAAAGCGTTGAATTAACAACCCAAAGTGATCGATATGATCATCATACAACATTTCACCATCCTTGATCATATCCATGTATTTTTTCTGTAAGATTGGTACTTGGAAATCTGACATGGCTAAAACTTATGCTCACACAGTCGTGTACGCAAACCTATCACTATGTGACTATAACTTGTCGACTTCAAAATTTAGCGCAAGGCAGCCCTTGAATGTTATGGCGCAACGCAGCCTTCGGATATTACGGCGCAAAGCAGCCTTCAGATATTATGGCGCAAAGCTGCCTTTTCTGTATCGTAACCTAAGCTAATCTAACCTATAACCTGCAAATATAACTAAAAATAATCACAGCACTGTAAAAAAAAAACAAATCCTGTAACCTATAACCAAATATTAACAACAATAACAGTACTGTAGTAAAACAATTACTGATCAAACGTCATATACTTCTATTGTTAATCCGTAATGGATGCAGCGATCTGAGAAGTGTATGGCGTACGCTGTGCGGGGTGAAGCCGGCGTCCCATGGTCCGGAATATATCCAGACGGAACGCTCGGTAGCCAATCATCAATGACGGATCCAACAGAAAATCGTTAGCTATTGGCTACCGAGCGTTCCGTCCGGATATGTTCCGGATCATGGGACGCCGGCCTTACGCCGTAATGCCTGGTTTATGCAGCGCCGTAACTTAACTTAACTTAAGGATTAACCAATCAAGAAACTGCTTTAGCCACGCGCCAGGTGAACCGAAATTTCTGATTGGTCAATCCTTAAATTAAGTTAAGTTACGGCGCTGCATAAACCACCTATGAGACTGATAGGGACTAGTGTGTCCTGATTGGCTGTGTGATTTGAGGCACCGTGAGCAATATATTCCAAGAACACCCAATGACAACTGGTTTGTTCGAGCTAGCTACACTTTCTACACTTTTACTAGATTTTACTCTTTTCACTAGAAATTTACACCTTCTATTGGGCGAGTGTAAAAAGTGTAAGAAAAGTGTAGAAAGTGTACCTAGCTCGAACAAACCTTATATATGTTTCCATCGGAGGGTCAGAGTCAAATGCTTTAAATTAATATTTAGAAATAGAATTGCTTGTAATTCATATGGCAGCTTCACGGATAATACCAATGCAACTTTACGCCAAATTGCATCAGGCGGTGATAAGAATATTACGTTGTTTGGATCACAGCAACGCTAATAACTACGTTCATTTCACTAAAACCGGAGGTAGTTTGTATAAGCTCACTGACAATAGGTAAATAATTTTCAAATTACTTTAAGATATATATATATATATATATATATATATTTATTTATGACATTATTATTTAATTTAATGATTATATATATATAATAAAATACATGAGAGAATTAATAAAAAAAAAAACAAGTAAGTGAGTAAGTGATCGATAAGTTAGCCACCGCCTCTGCCCCATGGTCCCTGGTTTGGGGCTGCGCCCCTGCCGCGTTGGTTTGGGGCTGCGCCCCTGTCGCCTTGATTTGGGGCTGGGTCCCTGCCGGGTTGATTTGGGGCTTGGCCCCGCTGTCTGCCCCGACCCGCACCGCCACGGTAAAGATTGGCCATCTTATATAAGAAGTTGACCAAATTCATTTGGTGGTCACGCCTTCGCCGAGCCGCTTTTCCGGCCCGCTCATGCCTATGTTGTCCTGTGAAGGTAAGAAAAGAACATTTAAAGTCTGGCAAAAATGTGTTAGTAGGCTGACAAGAACAGTATCAGACCTCCAAGTCACAGATTCGAATTAAACTTCTATTCATGGTTCCTTCAGCGAATGTGAAACCCATGCTATTCAATTCATTCTAATGAGCTCTTATTCCAAGTTTGTTTGATCAGTATACGCTTTTGAAAAGTCCTTCGTAGAGTTTGATTCTGTCTTGGGTAAGATCGTGGCGATACATACTTGACGGAAGAGCTTAGAATTCACGTAGACAATTCAATATGATGTAAACACAGATTATTCTAATTAATATTTTCCAATTGTAATTTCTAATTATTCAGCAACAGAAAATGATAACGCATTGTTTGACAATTTTTAACGTTTAGATTATCCAATTTTGGCTTTAAAGATCTTATAAAACCATTTTAGTAATCGGTTTGAAATTTTTATAGAAGGAAAACCATATATAAGTTTCATCATAATCTGTGACCCAGAGGTTTCATACTCTCCTACATGCACAACAGTGAGTTCTATATTGGTTTGAAATTAATTACTTATAATTTTGTTTTAATTCAAACTAAAAATGTACTTTTCGATAAAATTTTAGAAAAACAATAATGGAAATACTAATGGAGATAAGAATAAAAATAAGAATGGAAATTAGAATGGAAACAATTAGCATTTATAGTGATACCATTATTGTTGTCGCCTGCGACCGGCGGTGCGGGTACGTCTTCTGGAAATGTAATAAACAATCTATTACAAATCTATGTATCGCATCACACGATTGTAACTATAGAACTATAGATAATTGGATGCAATCAAAAAACTTTACATTGAAAACGGTACAATTATGTAAAAGTTGTGAATGTGAAAGTATCAAAGCAGTTTTATAACATACCGATGGGCTGCGGATCACCATGTTCAGGTTGTTGAACTTGCGGGACTTCTGAAAATGCGAAGATATTATTTCGTTAAGAAATTGTACCGAAAAGTTTGTTGAGTTGATGTTCCAATCATACTAACCGTCGAAAATCTGAGGGTTCACCACCTGTTCATCATTGTTGTTTACGGCCACAAAACCTCCGGCTGCAGGGACTTCGTCGTTTAGGTCCATGGCATCAAAATCAAGGAGCTAAGACAAGAATGAAGCGTTAAACTACTGCGACTATGAGATTTCATTAAGACATTATGGCGATGGATAAGAGATTCCACCAAGAAAAGAAATGAGATCAAGAAAAATGGTCATCGAATGATCCTATTTGAATGAAAAATAAGCATAACGAATAAAAAAGACATCTGAATAATTAATTTTAAAAAAATGAGATATTTGAAACTTCTCAGGCATTTTTGGTTTCGTAAATGAACATATTTTTCAAAGTCAATGTGTTACTTTTTTTTACAAACATAGTTCAACTAATCTTATGCGAAAGTATGAAAAAAAAGCATTTGTGAAGCTGGGCAAAAAATATCTCTTCAGACTTAAAGCGTCTTGTGTTGAAGAACAAAGTCCGATACACGTGCGAAAGATGGTTATACGGTTATACTTTGTCATATATTTCCAAATTCAGATGGAATGAAATATTTTTTTATATTTATTCGGTTATTACTTATGTACGTAATAAAACGACAAGAAACCGTGTTGACCAGTGTAATATAATTATGTATTACGTATAAATTCATAAATAATACTTACGCTGTCTGGAGACGAGGCTCGTTCCATGTACACGTCTTCACGATTGACGATTCTCTGCTACTAGCACAGTACGTTAAGCTTGGCCGGGAATCCCATAGACACGACGTGGTTTCGGCACGTTCCTAAATGCACTTCTCCGGGCTTAATAATTTTTGAACGGCAGTGATAGCTAGACATAGTTTGCTTGTTGAACCTTTATGGCTTACATCCTGTTTCGGAAAGTAGCCGAGGTAGACATAGTAAAATGAATAATCTAACTATGACTGCATTTTCACAGCAACAAATCACTGCTGTATGAGAAACACGAATCGGTTTATTGCCATTAGAACGTCGACATTGACTATGTTTCCATCGGAGGGTCAGAGTCGGGTTAGGTTCAAATTTGAGCAAATGAGAAGTGAGATTTGAGAAGACTCCCGTAATTACTTTTCGAATCTTATTTCTCATTGGTTCAAACTTGAACCTGACCCGACTCTGACCCTCCGATGGAAACATAGTCAATGTCGACGTTCTAATGGCAATAAACCGATTCGTGTTTCTCATACAGCAGTGATTTGTTGCTGTGAAAATGCAGTCATAGTTAGATTATTCATTTTACTATGTCTACCTCGGCTACTTTCCGAAACAGGATGTAAGCCATAAAGGTTCAACAAGCAAACTATGTCTAGCTATCACTGCCGTTCAAAAATTATTAAGCCCGGAGAAGTGCATTTAGGAACGTGCCGAAACCACGTCGTGTCTATGGGATTCCCGGCCAAGCTTAACGTACTGTGCTAGTAGCAGAGAATCGTCAATCGTGAAGACGTGTACATGGAACGAGCCTCGTCTCCAGACAGCGTAAGTATTATTTATGAATTTATACGTAATACATAATTATATTACACTGGTCAACACGGTTTCTTGTCGTTTTATTACGTACATAAGTAATAACCGAATAAATATAAAAAAATATTTCATTCCATCTGAATTTGGAAATATATGACAAAGTATAACCGTATAACCATCTTTCGCACGTGTATCGGACTTTGTTCTTCAACACAAGACGCTTTAAGTCTGAAGAGATATTTTTTGCCCAGCTTCACAAATGCTTTTTTTTCATACTTTCGCATAAGATTAGTTGAACTATGTTTGTAAAAAAAAGTAACACATTGACTTTGAAAAATATGTTCATTTACGAAACCAAAAATGCCTGAGAAGTTTCAAATATCTCATTTTTTTAAAATTAATTATTCAGATGTCTTTTTTATTCGTTATGCTTATTTTTCATTCAAATAGGATCATTCGATGACCATTTTTCTTGATCTCATTTCTTTTCTTGGTGGAATCTCTTATCCATCGCCATAATGTCTTAATGAAATCTCATAGTCGCAGTAGTTTAACGCTTCATTCTTGTCTTAGCTCCTTGATTTTGATGCCATGGACCTAAACGACGAAGTCCCTGCAGCCGGAGGTTTTGTGGCCGTAAACAACAATGATGAACAGGTGGTGAACCCTCAGATTTTCGACGGTTAGTATGATTGGAACATCAACTCAACAAACTTTTCGGTACAATTTCTTAACGAAATAATATCTTCGCATTTTCAGAAGTCCCGCAAGTTCAACAACCTGAACATGGTGATCCGCAGCCCATCGGTATGTTATAAAACTGCTTTGATACTTTCACATTCACAACTTTTACATAATTGTACCGTTTTCAATGTAAAGTTTTTTGATTGCATCCAATTATCTATAGTTCTATAGTTACAATCGTGTGATGCGATACATAGATTTGTAATAGATTGTTTATTACATTTCCAGAAGACGTACCCGCACCGCCGGTCGCAGGCGACAACAATAATGGTATCACTATAAATGCTAATTGTTTCCATTCTAATTTCCATTCTTATTTTTATTCTTATCTCCATTAGTATTTCCATTATTGTTTTTCTAAAATTTTATCGAAAAGTACATTTTTAGTTTGAATTAAAACAAAATTATAAGTAATTAATTTCAAACCAATATAGAACTCACTGTTGTGCATGTAGGAGAGTATGAAACCTCTGGGTCACAGATTATGATGAAACTTATATATGGTTTTCCTTCTATAAAAATTTCAAACCGATTACTAAAATGGTTTTATAAGATCTTTAAAGCCAAAATTGGATAATCTAAACGTTAAAAATTGTCAAACAATGCGTTATCATTTTCTGTTGCTGAATAATTAGAAATTACAATTGGAAAATATTAATTAGAATAATCTGTGTTTACATCATATTGAATTGTCTACGTGAATTCTAAGCTCTTCCGTCAAGTATGTATCGCCACGATCTTACCCAAGACAGAATCAAACTCTACGAAGGACTTTTCAAAAGCGTATACTGATCAAACAAACTTGGAATAAGAGCTCATTAGAATGAATTGAATAGCATGGGTTTCACATTCGCTGAAGGAACCATGAATAGAAGTTTAATTCGAATCTGTGACTTGGAGGTCTGATACTGTTCTTGTCAGCCTACTAACACATTTTTGCCAGACTTTAAATGTTCTTTTCTTACCTTCACAGGACAACATAGGCATGAGCGGGCCGGAAAAGCGGCTCGGCGAAGGCGTGACCACCAAATGAATTTGGTCAACTTCTTATATAAGATGGCCAATCTTTACCGTGGCGGTGCGGGTCGGGGCAGACAGCGGGGCCAAGCCCCAAATCAACCCGGCAGGGACCCAGCCCCAAATCAAGGCGACAGGGGCGCAGCCCCAAACCAACGCGGCAGGGGCGCAGCCCCAAACCAGGGACCATGGGGCAGAGGCGGTGGCTAACTTATCGATCACTTACTCACTTACTTGTTTTTTTTTTTATTAATTCTCTCATGTATTTTATTATATATATATAATCATTAAATTAAATAATAATGTCATAAATAAAATATATATATATATATATTGTAACTTTAGGAGTTACCTTTAAATTGAGCTAGTGAGTCCCTGAGTGAAATAAGCAGACTTGGAGACACAAATTAATGGTAAAAGCAGATATGATTATATTCAGTAAGATACAAGTGTCTCTTTTAGCGTCTGAGACAAGACTGTTATAAACAAGAGTCCTATGGTAACATCAGTTGGTTGTTTTGTGAAAAGATGTTTGATAATTATTACTGCTATGTTTAATACATGGGAGTTCGGGTGGCTATGAAATGAGTGAATATAAAGCAATACAAGGGGTGGACGCACCCCGTGTAACACTGCCCCCCCCTGAAGGGAAGAGGCGACCCGACTCTTAAGTAAGCGAATAGCGAGTGTGTTATCTGCTAAGGGAAGAGTGAACTGAGAGCTGTGGATCAGACTTTAAAATGCTTAAAGTATTTGAAATCTTCCCTAAACTACCTGTAATTCCATCCTAAGCCTCGAGGGAAACCACAGAAAACCTGAGAAGGTAGTTTGGTTACAAATTCACAACAATATTTGGTATAAAAAAGGTCTTCGCCTAGTCAGGCTGAAGTGTAGAGTCGAAGTGAAGTCTGTCCTTGAAGTGCGAGAAATCATCTGCAAAACTGGAAACCGTCTGGGGATGAAGTCAGCCTGTGATCCGTCAGGAGAGTCAGGGAAGTCGGGAAAATCGTGCGAGTCAGGAGATCAGAAAGTCAGGGGAGGCGGCGGCAGGAGAACAGGATTCATGGATCACGAACTGCTCCCAGGCGGGTCCAAAAGACGGGAAACAGCACACCCTAGATTGGAGGACAGACGTGAGTACGAATGGAAGGAAAGATTAAACGTACTGATCCTCTGATCGTCAGATCACTTCCAGTTTATGATAATTTCATCGAAACATGAATAATAAGGAATAACTAGTGAATTAAGTTAGAGGTTAAAATGGAACGATCTTATCTTTATCCTGTGTAAACTAAAGGAGAATTCTGGGGAATCGAAGCCACTTCTTGTTCCGTTTTGCGGGTTCCGCGTCGTTTCTTTGGGATAGGTGGGAAAGCACCTAGGACTCTCAAGGGAAAAAGGTTAAAATCCTAACCCTAGACGATAAGTGAGAGCAATCAGCTCGGATCTCTGTATGAATTAGCAGCCAACGCTGGAGAGACAACGCTCTAATCGTAAGGAAGGAGGAACAAATAACAAACGCGAGAATTCCGAGAGACTGTCTACTATGTTCAGGGTTGCAAAGCCAACCTGAAAATTAAATAATTTCCTAACCTATTGAGATTGTGATTGAACGCTGAAATCGAATGGTTAAAAAAAGCGATGTTAAAAACTCTAGGCCTCCTGAGGCTTATCTCGATCCCGAGTGTCGTTGTCTCTCCAATTCTGCCGGGAATTCGCACGAGAGCTATTGAAAGGGAGTCTCTCTCCCTGGGCAGGATTGCGATCCTGATTAGAATTGAAATTAGGGTTATAGTCGTTATTTCGCCAAGAAAGTTGATTCGAAGGTCTGAAGTTATGTCCGTTTACTCGATTTCTGTTTCGTAAGGTTAGGCATTGCTCAATGGCATGACCGCGTTTTTTACAGTATTTGCATTCTCTGTAATCCTCATTTATGTGACGTCTGCGATCCTGCTCAGAGGAAGAAGATCTCCTTTCGTCATCTTTGGATTCTTCGGGGGTTGGCTTTACCACCTCGACCTGTCGAACGCGGCCGGATCCCAGATATTGTTTATTTATAGCGTCTACTTCCAATGCCTTTATTATGGCTTGACGGAGGGTAGTGGGTCCTATCAAGCTCAGGGCATGTCTTAGTTCAGGATCAATTAATGCGTTTATGAATCTATCCGTCGCGAAGCTCTCACGGATGGCCTCGTCACCATGAGGCATAACTATTCGCGACAATCTCTCTATGTCTTGCCCGAGCGTGGCAAGATCCTCATCCCTCCGTTGGCGCCGCGTATTGAACTGAGTTAAGAATAGCTTGGTCAGATGTTCGTTCCCATATTTAAGCTTAAGAGCCGCGTGAACTTTATCAAAATCTAATAATTCAGCCGCGGTCAAGGAAGATATTGCGCTGGCTGCCGGGCCTCTCAAGCTATTTACTAAATTTGCGGCCTTAACTGTCGGGGTCCAATTATTTACACTTGCAACCGTCAAAAATTGCTGTTCGAATTGCGCTAACGGTCTGTCTCCGTCATATGTCGGGGGTTTGAGGTTAGCCGCGGATCTGTTACCTATGTCGGGGTTAGCATTTGCTGGAGCAAGAGAAGTGAAAGTCGGCTCCTGGGAAGGAACACCGACCAAACTAGGTTCATCCGCGACCAGGCCGCGATCGACCGGCGAAGCACTAGCAAGCGTATGTGGGGGAGCAGTTTCCCTAATTGACGGCACAGACCTTAAAGTATCGGGAGCTTGGGTCGGCTGGCAGGATGAAGTGGAGGGGATAGGTTCTGTCAAGGGCTGGATAGGCTGGGGCTCGTCTCCAGATCCTCGCCGGTCGTCCCTCAGGGTGGAAAGGATTTGAGTGAACGACTGCTGCTGATCCTGAAGAACTCCGATCAGCCTTCCCTCAGACCGCTCACGTTCCTCCAGCGCGGCCTGCTGGTCTCGCCGTTGATCCTGCAGGAGCTGAAATAGGAGAGCTTGCTGCTCGGCCTGAGCAGCTTGAGCCGCCTGTTGAGCCGCTAGCTGGGCGGCTTGCTGCCGTTCCTGGGCAGCCAAGAGTGCTGCTTGCTGCTCGGCCTGAGCGGCTAGTTGGGCTGCTTGCTGGGCAGCTTGCTGGGCAGCCTGCTGCTGCAGAAGTGCTACCAGGGCGGTAATGGGGTTGGCCTCCTGTTCTTCCGCCCGAGGTGCTTGGTTTGAGTTCGAGGTAGCGGCAGCAGGAGAGCCTTGGCGGCGGGTGTTTCGTCGATTGCTCATAACGAGCAGATTTGTAGGATTGTAGGATTTGTAGGATTTGACGTTGCGAATAAAGCAACGAAAGCTTATAGCTTTTGAATACAAGCAATCGGCAAAAACCAAAAGAAATGCACCAGACAAATCAGCTTATCGGACTCAGAAACGATCTCACACTCCTGACACCAAATGTAACTTTAGGAGTTACCTTTAAATTGAGCTAGTGAGTCCCTGAGTGAAATAAGCAGACTTGGAGACACAAATTAATGGTAAAAGCAGATATGATTATATTCAGTAAGATACAAGTGTCTCTTTTAGCGTCTGAGACAAGACTGTTATAAACAAGAGTCCTATGGTAACATCAGTTGGTTGTTTTGTGAAAAGATGTTTGATAATTATTACTGCTATGTTTAATACATGGGAGTTCGGGTGGCTATGAAATGAGTGAATATAAAGCAATACAAGGGGTGGACGCACCCCGTGTAACAATATATATATCTTAAAGTAATTTGAAAATTATTTACCTATTGTCAGTGAGCTTATACAAACTACCTCCGGTTTTAGTGAAATGAACGTAGTTATTAGCGTTGCTGTGATCCAAACAACGTAATATTCTTATCACCGCCTGATGCAATTTGGCGTAAAGTTGCATTGGTATTATCCGTGAAGCTGCCATATGAATTACAAGCAATTCTATTTCTAAATATTATTTTACAGCATGTTAATAAATATCTAAATATATCAGCGTCTGAATGTGCCTACAACAGAAACCGAGTACATCAACAGCGTTCATAATATTCGCCACCAAATTGACAGATAATTTACATAACCTCAAAGATTCTAGCTCGTCGGGTGAATTATTAATAATGAATGAAATGAGTAATATCGATGGTTGATCTGTGGGATACCGTATCCAATTTCGACAATGTTTTCCGTACAGAAAAGGGAAATTTCATAATAAAATTTTCAGCTATGTATACTACTGCAATTGAGTCGCACATACCGGCTGACTTTAGCTGTCAGTTTGATAGATCGGCGCGCAAGCGCATTTGTCTGGAGCGACGCGCATGCGCATTGGCGATAGAATTGTGCTGAAAAGGGAGAAAATCTGAGAACGTGAATCGAGCCACCTCGAAATTAAAAATTATCATATCTTAGCTATACGTGCACAGATTCTATTGATGTTAGGCTTAAATGAAAGCGCTTTCGACCCTCATTCTGACAATAAGTCGTAGATCCGCATGATATCACCAAATACGATGGTATAAAGAAAACATTATCCCCCCACTCCGCGGAAAATTGCCGTAGCTGTATAGAGACTCGGTAGACTCGCCACGTACAAAAAAATTTTTTTTTTTTTTAATGTACTTGGCGCGAGACTCTACCGAGTCTCTTGATAAAATATATATTACGGACATATTTAGAAATCTCGTGCGAAAAATTATTATTTTGACTGTTATAGAATAAAGTTACGTGAATTAATGTTGGGAAATTTATTGAATTTTGCAAGTGTATATATATAGGCCTTCGAAAAAGTTGGTTGTGTTTACCCAGTTCAAAACCGCCGCTGAGTTCTCCACTCGCGGCGCCGTTCCAGCAATGGAACATTCGTAGCTTATCCATCGGCTATAGTTCAATTAAAGTAAAATTTTACAGAAGACTCCTACATATCCTGATGACCACTTCTTCCGCTGAAACTTTGTGATTGGCTAAATTTACGTAGATATGCAGAGCGATTAAAGGTATTCAAACGCTATTCGTGTAGTTACTAAGAAAAAAATTAATAGGTACTTTTTTTTTCCTATTACGTATAAGATAAATTTCAATTATTTTACCAGCTTGAGAAGAGTTTGACACGTATGATTGTTTCAAATTTGAAGTAAAAACTAAAAATATCTTAGGATTTAGAGCGAATTTAAGTAAAAAAAAGATGACAATTTTTTTAAGTGGCCAAAAAAGATGCGCAGTTAAATTTCAGATTAACATGTATGTTTAAAGAATTAAAATTAAGATTTGTTTCTTCCAAGTGGCCAGGGGCCATCTCGAAGTGGCAATATAATTTTATATATGCCCTTCTACGATCTAATACCGGTTCAATTATAACCGATAGTCCATTTTCACATCCCGTTTCTTCTAATATGGATAACTTTCGTCCCCTACCTGTGATAACTCCTATCTTTATGTCATCATTGACATTTATTCTTGAACGATAGAACACATTCGTTAAACATTACATCAAAATAATAACAATTTCTGTAAAAAATAATGGTGAACTTCCCTTTATAATAGAAAGAAGAAAATTAAACGGTCATTTTTTATTTATGGTTTGATTGGATAATCTATCATTTTCTAACAATTACTACCTCTTCGTGTGTTTATTCTGTAAAATTGATTTCTTATCGGTCTATATTCACTATGCCGGTCGATATTGCTAGATGAGTTTAAAGTCGCAGATTAATGGACCACCTCATAATGATAAATAACAATAATATAATAACGACTAAGATTTTTGATAGAAACACCCGTAAACTGAACAAATGTTCAAAAACAATTGTAATATCTTCTTTGTTTCGAGAACGGAAAAACCAAGAGATGTCGAAGTATTGTGAAGCTTTTTTTTTTTTTAATTCAGTGGTCCAAGTTTATCCACTTTACCACATAAGAAAATTGTATGTATTGAACGATAGGAAGTATCAAGCAGGGCCGGATTTAGATATAAGCTATACAAGCTTCAGCTTGGGGCCTCACGTCGAGGTGGGGCCTCGTACAATATGAAAAAATGATATTTTTCAAATTTTTACATTTTTACAGACAAGTGAATATGATGAAAAGAATATCCATCAACGGAACTTGCATTTTTGACCAGATTTCACTGAGTAAATTTCACATTTATCATTATTTGATGAGGAAAACGGGCCTCATTCTTGTTGTAGCTTAGGGTCACAACAACTTCAAAGCCGGCCCTGGTATCAAGGATAAATGTAATATAAGCGCGATAACTAGTTCGAGCTATTTTTTGTTGATTTACGATCAAGACTTACATACAAGACTCCAGAAAGCATCAAAACGTATACGTAAAAGTGTAACAGATGCACGTAAAATTCATTTTGATTACTTCGCGTGTTTGTTACATGTCAATTCGATTGTTAGAAACTTTCACCGGAATTTGCCAATACGCAAATCTACGTTCTAATTAGCAAATTGGCTCACTCCACTTTTTTTCGAAAATCGTTTTTTTTTGGATTTATTACTCTTAAATAATTATTTCTCAACAGAAAATACAGAAAAACGATTTTCGAAAAAAAGTGGAATTAGCCAATTTGCTAATTAGAACGTCGAAATGCATATAATTTTCTAGAAAAGTTCAAAGCTTAGTCACTTTAATTATTAAACTCCGAATTAATGTGGAAAGTTCACAGAGTATACAATTTGTAGGTTTTCGTCATAGTCGATAAAGTGGAGAGAAAACATGCACGCTAAAACAGTTTGTCTGCTCGTATTTCAGATTACAACTGGTATCAATCAGAATTTACCCTGCGAGTTAGCTCGCAGCTAGGTGAAAGTGTAAATTTCCGTCGGTATAACAGATACCGCTTGCGTCTTCAGACCCACTTCAGACCCACTTGGTCGGCTCACAAATTAACCCAGGGTGAACCGTCTTTAGAATATTCAGTCAACGCTCAAAGGTAGAGCGTGAAATAATTGTTAGAAAATTCGATCTTTATTATTTGATTGGCATCGCGAGGAACGCTTCGGCCTCCTTACCTGTCCAATCACCAAATAAAGAATCGTGTCGCAGAGCAACAAATTGTCGGTTTGTAACGCTACGGCGAATATTCAATAATTCAAATATAGCGCGTTCGAGCGAGCCCGCCATCTGTGAGCAAAAATGTGAACAAGGTCGCTGCCGCCCGGCGCGGGCTATCCTCGCCGCGCGGCACGACCCGGCGAAAAACCTTTCTCGCGAGTGAAGTAAGTACGCGCCAGTTTATAAGACGGGCCGTTCGACGTGATGATTCAGAGCTAAATCGGCCGTCAGGATCAATATTGATATTTAGTAACGCAAGGAACGCTTCGGCCTCCCTGCCTGTCTCAAATATTAATTAACGAATCTTCTGTTTTTTGTGTGGTAACAAAGCTCCTAAGAACGACTTCCGTCCTCTTGGCTGTCCGCGTTCCTTACAGTACAACACGGAGAAAAATTTATGCTCAATTCAACTAGAAAATTCGTGTTCCTTCTACAATAAAAGTATGGTAGTTTGAGTACAGACTAGTGATGGGCACCTGAATGAATATATCGATATCCATATCAATTGATATATCGAAACGTCAATATCGATTATAGAAAAATATCGAATGCTTGATATCGATATTTGCCTAATATCGATGCTTTTCCAGTGATTGATTGTTAAAAACAATAACAAGAAATGTTTACAAAGTGACCAAAGCGATTATTTAAGGGGTTATATCCACTTGCGAGGCAGAAAAAACGCGTTTTTTTGTGAATTTTTTCCAAAGAGGCATTTTATTTTATACATTAATGGAAAAAATGTACTTAAACAGAATTTAATGTACTTTAACAATCAGCGGTTTATTTAAAAAAATATTGGATCCCCTAGCTCCTGTAGATGATCTGCGGAGTGACCTCCAAAAAAAAGTGCTTGGCGGTGGCCAAGATATCTCTGGTCCAAATTATCTGAAAACCAAAAACCAAAAATATTTAGTTTTGTAATAAATAAATACAAGTAATAATCGAAGGTCTAGTCAAAATTTTGATTTTTGACAAAATGGCGGCCGTTCAAAAAAAAAATTCTGTTTTTCATGAAAATTTTTCACTTCAAAAGGGCTTAAAAAATCGAAATTATTGTCCAAAACCTTATTCCTTCGATCATTACTTGAAAAATATATCTGAGTAAGTCGTGTGAAAATTTCAAACCGATCGGTTTAGCGGTTTCGGAGAAATTTTGGCCACCGACTCTGAAAACACGGTTTTGAGATAAACGCGTTTAAAGTTTCGGGAACGATTTACACTAAATTAAAAATTTTTTTTTTCAACTTACATCGTGTCATCTATTCCAGCACCATAAGAGGAACCCTCTAATATAAGTCGAGAACAAAAGGATAGAAGCTACAAGAAACAGCTGCTACTCCGGCTCGTGCTCCGCCTACTTTCGAACGCTCGGAGACGTTCTTACTAATACGCTCATATCTCCGAAACTAATTGTCGGATCGATTTGAAATTTTCAGAGAATATTCTTGAATATATGTACATTCAAAAAATGAAAAAAAAAATCGATTTTTTGAAAATCACAAGTGGATATAACCCCTTAATTAGATATCAAATGAACACTATCTCCACATACATGTATAAGAGTATTTATAAAATAGATATAAAATACAATACTGTCATAGATAAAATAGAAGCAGGCTGCTGGACATGATTCTGTATATTTATATAAGAATATTTCTATATTTATGAGAGTTCATAGCTGAGAAAAAACCATCAAGACCACGCAGATTTGTCGAGGCTTTGTAGAAATAAGAGCTTGGCCACATTTTCCCCTGTCAATCGACTCCTCCTGTCAGTCAAAATTTGTCCACTTTTGGAAAACAGTCTTTCGGATGGGACGGACGTTGCAACTATGGACAGATATTTTGGTGCAAGTTTAGCCAAGTTAGGGTAGGCCAGTGCCATCTCTTCCCACATAAGTAGTGGAGAATCTCCAAGGCGACCTAGTGGACTCCGTAGATACTGCGTGACTTCAGAATCCCCAATGTCCTTATGCAATCGGAGTGAATCATTCACCAATTTACGATGATCACTCCACAAATTGAACTGATCTCCTCCTACGAATTATTTTCAATTTTTCACATCATTATATTATATACATTATTAATTGTACCGAAATTAGTATCACATACAAAATAAAGCTCACCTGAGCTGTCAGAATCCGACACTTCGACTTGTTCTCCTGATATCCTTACAAGATCGTGTAATTTTTTGACGGCCCTCGAACATGCGATGACATCTTTGAAATGAATTTTTTTAAACCTTGGATCCAGTAAAGTGGATAATGCTAGTAAACTAACTTGTTCGACTTGACCACAGCGAGTTGAAATTTGCGTTATGAGTGATCCTTGTAATTCCACTGCCATAGAACTCGAGATAGAAAGGTTCTTTACTTTTTCTGTCAGGCAATGGATCATTATTGGTATTACTTTACTGCACGTAACGTAGTTGTCTCCAGATAATTCCCGTGTTGCAGCTTCGAACGGTTGCAGGACAATCATGATATCATGCAATTCCTGTGCTTCTCGAGCATTAATTATTTCAGGTGCAGAAGTATGTTGACTCAATACAGAGTTAACCTTGACACGGAGTTCCAAATATTGTTCATGTAAATACATGCCAGATAAGTGAGAACTTGTCTGGCCCGAGCGCGTTTGCGGTCGACGAGATCTTCGTCACGACTGTCTCATTGGCTGATTGGTAGCAGTTCAAGCGGCAATGAGCTAACTTAACTACGTGCTTTGTATCGGAAGTGTGACAACAGTACTCATTATATAATTTGGGGGTGTTTTTAACATATTGTAACTTTAGGAGTTACCTTTTAATTGAGCTATGAGTCCCTGAGCGAAATAAGCAGACTTGGGGACACAAATTAATGGTCAAAGCAGATTAGGTTATATTCAGAGAGATACAAGTGTCTCGGTTAATGTCTGAGACTAAACTGTTGACAAATTGGCTATCGCTAGATACATCGTTTAGTTGTTTTATTAGAAGATGTTTGGTAATTATTACTGTGATGTTTAATACATGGGAGTTCGGGTGGCTATGAAATGAATCGATATAAAGCAATACAAGGGGTGGACGCACCCCGTGTAACAATATTTTTAGCTCCCAGGAATGTGATACACAATTCGTGTCCCCTCTATTCTATGATGGAAATTCGAATAAAAATAGGGAGATTCATAATTTCTTTTTAGATTTTAGCAAAGTTGTATTGATTGTTACTGTGCTTAGATACAATCTCTTTGATTTCTGTATTTAGTTTACGTAATATTTAGGTAGAAGACTCGTGTTTTGTAAAATCCCCTCCCAGGAAAGTGGCAATTTTGCTCATGTTTAGGCATTTTTCTCGAAAAAGATATTTTCTGACCTCGCTGAATTTCAGTGCCCAAATAAAAGCCAATTAGTTTCTTATTCCAGATTTGGAATTAATCAAAAATATTAAAAAACAAAGGAGCTATTAGTTGAGCGCATCAAAATTCCTTCACTGTAAGAACTAGCCATATACTAAACTTATGAAACTATGCAAAGCATACCGTCCTGCTGAAATTGAGTCCTCATATCACAGGAAGCTTTTCTACCTTTCCATAGGATTATCTTACTATCTCAAAAGACATCATCAATTTGTGGCACTTTATTGAAGATGAGGCAGAAAGCGTTAAAAATAAGCCTGGATAAACAAACTATTTGAAAAAAACAGTTCCGGAACAAAATTGGGTTTATTTCTAGTAGTAATTATGTATCGTACTTTTCGAGGACTGTCTTCAAAATAGTCAAATTACATGAGGGTATCTTATTTCAGGGACAGTCCTCAAAATGTTATATAATTTCACGGAGTCCTTAAAATAGTCTACTTTATTTCAGGGACAGTCCCCATAATTGAGAGATCAAACGAGCCCGCCGAAGGCGGGCGAAGTTTGATCAAAATTATACGAAGTGTCTCGTTCGAAGATGATAATTATGTAGTCATGCCTGTCATGCCTACAACCACAACATTTAACGCTAATATACTTCAAAAAAGTGGCGCTGATCGCCATCTTGATGCTCTCTGTCGCCCTCTGTCTTCATATTGTTTTGTGTAAACTGTGTAGAATTATCACCAGGTACCTTTTGAAGATGACAATGGGTGTGTTTGCTTATAGGGTAAGTATGGGAGGGAGATTATCATCTTCGAACGAGACACTTCGTATAATTTTGATCAAACTGTAGTGTCTCATTCTCGATGATAATTATGTAGTTCTTCAAAGCATGAGTGATAATTCTTCCTTTTTTTTTATTTTCATTCAACACTTTTATAAGGTAAGGTAAAAGAACATAAGTATTCTTATCAAGAGTACAGTATAAACTATTTAAGTATTGCACGCGCAAACTGGTCATTGGGGGCCTGGGTCGGTTTGTTGTAAAACTTGTAGAAAGTTTGAGAACCAGGCGCCCATCCAGCGCTACGTCTAATAGTATCAATGTCTATACCTCGTTTGTGTGCTGCCGAAACCGCTGCATGGCATGTGCCGTATGCTGTATACTTATCTGTATCGACACCGGCTTTACATAGGAGTGATTTGATCCAGTGTCCTATAGTCTGTGACGTCACTGGACCGAACGGTTTCATTGTCGCCATGGAAAGGTTTTTTGTTTTATTGTTCCTTGAATTTTCAGTGACGTCAATATATTCTAAGACAGCAGAGGCAACACACAAGCCTGGTTTTTCTTTGAAGAAGGGTAATACAAGATCCGGTTGGAAGGCTCCGGGCTTTGACGTTTTGATTTAATCTGGTATTTTAATACTAATTCCGGTTTCAGATGTTCTTATGTTTTCTATTTTTATCAAGGCAGGAGTCTATAGTCTCTGTGCCGTTACTTAAGCTAATAAAGTTGTTACTTTCTCTGAGGCTTCCTTTATTTTTAAATTTTTTAGCAGGTGTAGTTTTTCAAACTATTCAAGTACTGGAGTTATGTCCCATGTCGTAGAGTATTTGGGTTTGGTTGGTCTTTCTTTGCATACTCCTCTCATGAAACGGGCGATTAGACCATCCTGATTAATGTCATATACTGTAATTAGAGAGATTGTGGACCGAGTAGTATTGAGTGTGCTATAACTCGCACCTTCATTGAAACGCTCCATTAAAAAACTAATTATCTCTTTGGTTTCAGCATTAAGCACATCAATCCCTTTCAGATGAGTATAATTCCACCAAGACTTCAAGGTACATTCATACTGCTTCAGCGTTGACTTCGTGATGGATTTGACCATTACGTCAATAGATTCTTCTTCTATGCCTTGGTATCGGAATGCTGACCTGACAACCTGCCCGCCACTAGGGAAAGGTGGGATGCTAGTGGATGGCTTCTGTCTCTATAAGGAGATGTCAATAAAGAGATATTAGGCTTGAAAGTGATGGTGGGACCAGTGAGGAGTGAGACGAACAGAGGGTACCACGGTTGTGTTGGCCATAACGAAGCTGAAGTTGGCACGCGTGCTAGCTAGCGCGCGCGAGAAACTTTTGGCCAGGCTTGTACGCACAGAACGCCCAGCGCGAACGACGACGCCGCGCGGCCAAACGGCGAGTGGCGCGCGTTCTGAACGCGAAGCTCACGTGGAAATATCAAAAAACGATTAACATTGAATGCTTGTCAGAATTCCATTGTTCCGCACTCTACTTATGAAACGATATTCTTAATGAATCGATATCACAATAAAAAAATACTAAGAAATGCAACCGATTCTCGCACGCATTATTAGTTGGGCTGCGAAAAAAGTTCACAGCACTAAGTAACAGCAGCATTGATTCTACTGTTATTTCCCAAAACCAAGCAACTGTACCCTATATACAGGGTCACCCAAGACCCCCGGACCGGAAGGAATAGGTGAATTCCTCGTTGGATTTTGAGACGAAATTTCCTTTTCAAAAACTTCGTCCGATCAACGGTGTCCAAGTTATTAAAGATTAAGAGTAGCCATTCAGCGCCTCGCTTTAGGTCCGTGCCAGTGCCGGGTCAATAGTAAACGGCGGGCAGGGCCCGTGGTTTATTTTACATTTGGCTACTTTCTTCTTCACTTTACGATCGACGCGTATTATTATTCTTATTCTTATTATTCTTATTATTCTTATTATTCTTATTATTATTATTCTTATTATTCTTATTATTATTTATTTTTTTTTTTTTTTTCTACCGGATCGTAGTTCTACGTGTCCAGGTTGACCGGACCGTAGTTTTCGGTGTCCAGGTCGACTGCACCGTAGTTTTCGATGTCCAGGTCGACCACACCGTACAAATTCATAAATTTCCAATCCCATGGTCAATTTCGCTCGTGCGTACGCGGAAAAAAAAAATAATAAATAATAATAATAATAATAATAATAATAATAATAATACGCGTCGATCGTAAAGTGAAGAAGAAAGTAGCCAAATGTAAAATAAACCACGGGCCCTGCCCGCCGTTCACTATTGACCCGGCACTGGCACGGACCTAAAACGAGGCGCTGATTGGCTACTCTTAATCTTTAATGACTTGGACACCGTTGATCGGACGAAGTTTTCGAAAAGGAAATTTCGTCTCAAAATCCATCGAGGAATTCACCTATTCCTTCCGGTCCGGGGGTCTTGGGTGACCCTGTATTTTCCAGAGTAACTTTACAACGCAAGTAAATGGAGACACAATTACAATAGGTCGTGATTTTTAGATTATTCGCGTTAAAGTCGCGGTTATTCGTGCAGGCATGGGAGTCGGGGGTTGAAACTTTTTTGTCGTCATTCCGACACCCCCTCGAACCCACCTTTCCGAAGATTTTCTGGGGACGCGATTTTTAGAATTTTTAAAAATAGATCGTTACTTTAGTAACGGTCAGATTTACATTAGTAATGTAAAGCGTCGAGCAGCTCGAGGACCGCAAGCGGCGAACGGAACTATACGCAGACGGTCCTTGTTGACGGTATACCGCTAGTGTTTTCCCTATTTGCGGGCTTTGATAGTTCCGCCTCGCTTGAGTTCTTTTGGTGCTGAAAATAAGTGCGGTGTCTCTTCTTTGGTTGCTTACCCTCACTCTCACCCACTCCGCGCACATTTTTTGCGGAGAGCTCATTACCTTGTTGACTTCGAAGGAGCTTGGCACGTGTGCTTTTAATAGATGTGCTATGCATATATGCATGATTTGGTCAGATGGATGATGTACGATAAATTTTCTTCGTCAGAGGACGCCTAATAAACTTTAAACTGCTAGTAAACTGGAGGTAAGGAATACTATCGTTTCACTTATGTTTTAACGTCATCGTATTAAAAAACGTCTTTTACGGTCACTGTCTTCAGACAGAAAATAACATCACAATTTTATTATTATTTTCGGTACTTATGCAGTCTGTCTCTGTACAGTACGTTATACCTAACTGTCTGACTACTGGGGTGTAGCTGAAGGAGATATTCAAAATCAGGAAGTTTGTCGAAGCCGTTCTTCTTTACAATTGTCCGTGTGACGTTTTGGCAAGAACGGATACGCCTCCCCAAGTGCGTTATGCGCTCGACGCGGTAATTTACTCACAGTTAATTCTGACGTGCTGAAAAAGTAATATAATTTCTGGTTGACATTTTCAATAAGTGAATCTCTGAATCACTTTATTATATTAATGTGAAACTTATCACCTGATATCTTATAAACTCTGGCAAGCATGTCGATTCAGTCGCATCAAGTCAGTACTGTATTTTGTTTTTTATTTCCCGGTGTCAGCTTCGGCATAAGTGCAAGTTTTGTACAATTACATGTAACATCACATTCATCTTCGGAACAGTTGCTGAACTTGCTAGACCTCAAATTGTTTTCAACTTGGTAATTTCCGAAGTCACTATCTTTTCATACGATTTTGTAACTTCTGTAACATTCTTCAATTACCGAAAAATTATATTTAATCTCAATTTTTCTACATAAAATTTTTTAAAGTGATTTTAGCTGCAATATATTGATTGTCACTTATTCTGCTGTATGTGTATTAGGGTGGTCCTTGTATGGTTGTTTTCAGAATTTCAATGTTGGATGGCCGTAAATGGGCTCCAAAAGTGAAATAAATAATTCTTTAATTTGTTGAGATTTTTATTTTGAACCCTGATCGGCCCTGTTGGCACGTGACTTTGTTGTTTATTTTTTTTTCAGTTTTTTAATGTTTGTTACACACCTTTTTTCCATAAGTTCGAAAATAACGACTTTCGAAGTACAAGAAAGATTCAGAAACATATGAAATAAAACGTTGTGAATTATTAAAAAAATAGATAGAAAATAATTAACTGGATTAAAACACCTAAGACTCCTATGAAATAGCCCATATACGATTTTTCGACTTTAGGTTTGTGGATTTAATTTTTAATCTGAAAATGATTGAAATTAGTATTTTTACAAATGAAAAAAAAATATGTACAAACAGGGCCAATTAGCGCGCAAAATAAAAATTACAGAAATATTTTTTACACATTTGGAGCCGATTTATGGCCATCCAACATAATTTACAATTCAACGACCACCCTAGTGTGTACGTCGTTCAGATTTTTTTTTTTGTTCTTTCTTTTTACCCTGTGAAATATTCATCACGAATTCTGTTACACCCTGTATACAATGGTGGCATACGCATTGTAAAAACTCACAAGCTCCGGAGATGTAATTGTATGCACAAGATAGTTTTTCCATACATTTCTAAATCCGTTTCATTTATCAAACCGAAACGCTGCGATGGAAACATGAATAAAAACTCGCGGATGCTCATTTCATTTCGAATTGAAACATGTTAAAATTTTGTTCAAATGCATGGTCTAATTGTGGGTAATAGTGGTTGGGAAACCCCATGTATACAGTTAGTGGGAAGGCGGCCTCACCTTTACTGAATGAATTTTTGTGCGTGACGCTCAAGCCGAGTACTGGCATAGAGCATTTGTGCGTCCAACAGCGTTTATGCCTTTTTGTGCTACCTCCGTAAATTACAACTCGACTACTTTGTGGTTTTTCACAAAAGGTAGCACAAAAAATAGGATTCGTGGTATGTGCACATGCCCTACATGTAGAAATCCCTACTTTATGTGCACTTGCCACGAAAATAACTATTTTTTCATTCGTACGGATGCCGTAAAAACGGGAGAGAAATGTTCGTGCACGTATACGATTTCCCAATCAGTACTCAGCTTCAGTATATCGACGGCTAGGCGGAAGAACAGCCTATCTCAGAAAATCGGTGAAGAAGAGCCTAACTCAGAAAATCGGTGAAGAAGAGCCTATCTCAGAAAACTCGTGAAAAAGCGCTTATTTCACGTTTAATCGCAGAACATGCTATCTCACAAAAATATTTCGCTTGGAAAATTTTGTAGTGGTACCCCTGGCAGCGGGAGTTGCATTTATTTGAAAATTGTGTCCGCTCTAGTGCCACTATCTCGTTGATGCAACTCCCGCTGCCAGGGGTACCACTACAAAATTTTCCAAGCGAAATATTTTTGTGAGATAGCATGTTCTGCGATTAAACGTGAAATAAGCGTTTTTTCACGAGTTTTCTGAGATAGGCTCTTCTTCACCGATTTTCTGAGTTAGGCTCTTCTTCACCGATTTTCTGAGATAGGCTCTTCTTCCGTCCAGCCGTCGATATGTAGATACTCCAATCCATAACAAATTCATAATGTTGAAGCAAAATTTAACTCTGAATCCATCTTTTAACAGGGTTATGGCGTGAAATAATTTCGAGCATGGGTTCTTGAAACTGTCTATACGTGATTCGATCAGCGTGTTTTCACTTGGGAAATAAATTTCATCCCACGAACCCAGTATTACTTTTTAATATTATTTGTCTAGTTACTCGAAGGTAGATCGATCTAAGCCGTGGTAATAAATGGTTTTCAACAAGTATACATAACTTGTAACCGGTGTCTCGACTACGTTCGGGTACACCTAGGAGAAGGCCGGGCTACAAACCTGGGGCTCCGGGGGAAACTCGTGCTGGGCGCCAGACTTCGGGCTCGAAGTCCTCACTCTCTCTCACTCGCTTACGGCTAACTAGTCTAGGGGTAGAGGGATTTCGTGGGGGCGTAGAATAAAGACACCGAAGAAGAATTACGTTGACTAGAATTTTATTAAAAGAAAAAAAAAGAAAAGGTGGCGAATTTGTATCACGCCCGCTACCTGGCGTCTTACAATGAATTATAAGATTGAATTGAATTGATTCTACTCTACTCTACTCTAAACAATGCAATAAAAGAAAACTCAAAAGCAAGGAAAAGAATCGCTGTCGTTGCCTGCTCGCTGTCGTAGGCTCTCTCTCTCGCGCTCACGCTCACCGCCGTCCAGCGAGTCAGCTGTCACGCTGCGTGGCTCTCGCGAGCTCTCGCCAGCAAGTGACGCTCCGCGGACTTGACGGGAGGAGAGGGGGTTAGCGGGGGATTGCCGGAGCTCGGCCTCGGCGCAGCTGAGTGCGTCGCGTGACGACACAGCTCGGGCAAGATGGCACCGACACAGAATCGTCTGTCGGCTGTGCCGCGATGCTGAATAGCACGGCTTAGCGCAGCACAAACAACACGTGATCGGCTGCCGAGTCGTTTGAAAGCAACGGCTCGCGGGTAACCGTCGGAGACGTCCCAGCGGGTTGGTTTCTACTGACTCTCAGGGTTTTCTCAGGACCAAAAGATGTACTGGTTCCTACCTTTGCTGACCGCTCTCTGCTTCATACACCGGGACGCAGGGGGAAGAGCCTCCAAGCTCCGCGCTCGGTCCGGGGATGAAGCAAGTGTCGGATGTAACCCAGCGGTAATCCAAGTACTCGTTTGTCGACGTCCGAGAATTATTGCAGGATCGCAAGATCGTGCCGGGGAATTCACTCTCACAAACACAAATCAGTTAAATCTAATTGCTCACTAGCACTCACTCTCACTCTCTCTCTCTCTCTCTCTCTCTCTCTCTCTCTCTTTTATCTATTTCGCTCAGGAAATTTGCTCGAGGCAGTTCCTTCCGAGCTCCGAAATAGACTGAGGATCGTCTCCGTAATCATTAGTTCCTTTCTGCGGCGTTCGTCCTACGAGCGCTGGTCCTTGCCGGTCAGCTGCGAACAGCAGTACACGGTCAAGACAGCCATGCGGGAGGAAGGCGGCAAGAATTCAACCAGCGAAATCGGTGTACGACGCTCTGTACGCGCGTTAGGCTCAATAGGAGGAGGTCATAACGTTTTGCCACGTTACAACACCCCCCGGCCAAACGGGACGTACGGGTGTCAACTCGGACGTTCCGCAACCTCCGACTCTACCAGCCTTCGACGTGTCGTCGGCAGGGAGGACTTGCAGTCACGAGAATGTTGGGGAAGGTCTCTCTGTCGACGCCGAGCACCTCAAGGGCTACCGCCGCGTGCGCGGGGGTCTAGACCTCGTGGTGTCTGGTAGGATCTCGCAAGTTTGCTCCCCTGTGCGTCTGGATACAGGGTCGGGGCGGCGGTGCGGCCGCGCCACCCGCTTCCGAAGCAGTCTCTGCGCCGCTGCCTAGGGAAGGCGATTCTCTCGAAAAAAGATCGATCTTTAAATCGATTCGAATCGAAGTATGAAAAATCGATCCATAGAAAAATCGAAGTTTCAAAAATCGATCTCTCGAAAATCGATTTTTATCGACTTACTTCATAAGATCGTATTTATGACATAATTTGAATGTAATTATAGAAAACATGGAAGACGCTAAAATAATCATCTATAAAATATAGTCTCGATAGCCCAAACATTGACTCCTCGTCCAACTATACATTCAACTCATTCTAGACAGTTTTATATTTCTTGTCATGAAAATAAAAAAATCGAATTCCGATTTTCAAAGATAAAATATCGATTCACGAGATCGATTCACTACAAAATATCGATTTAAAAAATCGATTTTTTTGCTCGAAATAATCGATTCTTCGATTAATCGATCTCAGATCGCCTTCCCTACCGCTGCCTCGTACACTCTTTGGCTCTGTGGCCCGGTTGGCCACAAGCCCAGCATTCAGTGCTGTGGTAGAGTGGAGGTCTCGCGGCGTTGATCGAGGCTAGAGGAGCTCTCGATGTCGGGGAGAAGCAGCGGTATCGTCGATCCATCAGCGCGGGCTGTCCAGCCAGCAGGTGATGGGATCTAGAACTCCCTCTCGGGGCAGGGAGGTCGTACCGAAAGGTTCTTTCCGGTTTGAGCTCCCCGTCGTTGACCGCGTACCCTCGGAGAGGCGCAGGCCGTTCAGTCAGCGAATTGGAGGCGCTCGCGACTGCAACAGACCTGGGCTCAGCCCAATCAGCGAAATCGGTGTACGACGCTCTGTACGCGCGTTAGGCTCAATAGGAGGAGGTCATAACGTTTTGCCACGTTACAAACTATGGATAAGTTGATAACTACCGAAAGCATTGCGAGAGCTCTTGCAAAATTACGTCCTGAAGTCAATATCGATGAATTTGTGAAACGGCCAGAGTAAATCGCATAGGTTAAACTCTAGTATCTGGCGAGATGTATGCTCGGAAATTCTTCAAGCTCAAGATAAACGAACAGTTCAGAGGTATACTAGGAAATGCTATGATTTGTTCAGAAAAAAATTAGCTACGATTAAAGTACATTTTGATGAATTAATTAACCGCAATCGAAATCAGATGTCCGGAAATTTTGCATCCGCTGTATTCTTAGAGCATATCGACGCCTCTTACGAAGAGTGACACGTTTGAAATGTCTTACGAAAACTGACCCATTGACATTTTTTCTGACGAAAAAAGACATAATTGAAGTTTCACCGCGAAAAAGGTAACAAATCGCTTTTATTCGGCGAAGAAAGTCACTTGAAGTTTCTCACCGCGAAAAAGGTCACAAATCGTTTTTCACCACGAAAAAAGACGAGATATGATTCGCATGAAAACAATTACTTCGAAATTCTGAATTCCGAAAACATAAAACACGAAGATACAGGTTAAGGGGGGAAAAAAACATTTAGGATTGAAATTAATTGCACCATTTTGTATTTTGGCAGGAATGTCAATAGCCATCTAAACTATTGAACTATTAATTAGTTTCGCTGAAACATGCTTTTTTTCGTGGCGAACATTTTAACGAATCAGTTTTCGGCGAGAGAATTGAGATGTGCTTGTTTTCGTGGTGAAAATCCAAACGCGACAGTTTTCGTCCGAACTTCTGAAATGAGACTGTTTTCGTGGTTAGTCGAAATGGGTCAGTTTTCGTAAGACATTTCAAACGTGTCACTCTTCGTAAGAGGCGTCGATATAGACCTGGAGGGAGCATTCTCGGCGAAAAGTGGCCCGACAGAGAGAGAAATAGTAACAGTACAACCTGTCTCTTTCTACGCCAGGAGCGTGACACGATGAATCGGGCGCCCGCACCAGCGACGCGCAATTGTGAAAAAATGAGTTTGCACTCTATGTATGTATGTACATACGGGGCACCCCGACGTGCTTAGTACGGATTTTACTGGTCACGTGACCAAAATGTACCGACCAATCAGGTCCTCCAAGACAGAGAGAGAATGTACTGTTACTATGTCTGTCTCCTTGCCATTTTCCACTTGTGGGAAAGATATCGCATGCTCCCTCCAGGTCTATATGCTCTAAGGCTGTATTACATACATCATCGTACCCGTCAGACGTTGAAAAAATCAATGACGAAATAAAAGATGCGGTTATAGGCAGTATAACGTCGGTTGATACTATTGTTAATAACGGCGATGATGATCCCGAGATCAAAATTACAGATTCCGTTGAGGTTGATAACGTTGAGAATGGCTATAACGAAGATCCCGGGATCGATGTTCTAGATTCTGTCAAATTTGATAACATCGGGAATCACTTTGACGATAATGATTGTGTTGACAATATCGAAACGCCGTATCCATTATGCAGCTCATCATCTGGATTCGACGAAATTGAAAACAGGGCATTGGATGTCTCGGTTAACCCGTCTCCGGAAATTAAGAATATTGATTCAGGCATAACAAAGCAGGGTCCACCAATCAACAACTCGCACGGATTTTTGATAGCGAGATAGTAATTCCACGACAATTTTGGGCAAAGTACTGGACATGTCAGG
Organism: Rhogogaster chlorosoma; assembly: GCA_944452935.1. Lineage (NCBI taxonomy): Eukaryota > Metazoa > Arthropoda > Insecta > Hymenoptera > Tenthredinidae > Rhogogaster > Rhogogaster chlorosoma. The sequence continues at coordinate 5,678,524 of OX101801.1, read as the reverse complement.
CTCAATTATTAAAAGGCTGGACTGACGCTTTGGTTGCTTACATCAAAACAATACCACGTTACGATTGTTGCGTATTTTCTTTTGTGTCGCATAAATGCAATAGCGGAGATAAAAAAAGGGCAGCCTACTCTTATGCGAAGGTTGAATGCCTGAATTCCGAATGTGCTAGGTTTCGTTTGAAATCCCATGACCCAATCGTAGCTCCCTATCAGGATATTTCTTTAAAAGTTTACAGAGATCGTGAAATCAGACATAACCCGAATGAGATTAATCGGCGTCACACGAAGGGAGAGCGTAGGGCGCAACTGAGTGCAATGGCCGAGGTGAAATCCCCAAGCATGGTAACATTACATATGTTACGACAAGTTCCCGAACGCATATTAGATTCCGGCAATAGGGATGACGCACCCAGCTTTGCGTTAACGCAAAAAGTATCTAGTGAACGTAAAGCTAGGGAAGATCTAGATAACAACTGGCGCATCGATCTGGACAAATCAGCCGCAATTTATAAACAAAAATGGTTGGGTGATCACGTTCGAGGGTTCATTCAAGACCCTATGTTGATAATTTTGTATACGCAGCAGCAAATCCGTTATTTGCTGTCATTGAAACCTGGAACAGTTTTTTGCCACTTGGATGCTACAGGTTCGGTAGTAGCTAATCCAGCAAACGTAGACAAGCAAATTTATTTTTACGCCCTGATCCTCCCCGGAAGCGACAGATACGGTCCTTTACCGCTTATAGAATTTATTTCGGAAATGCATAGTGTGCCGTATATTTGCCATCCGCTATCGGTTTTTAATTATTCGATACAGCAAATGACGTCCCGTAACCTGGTGATCAATAAGATCGAAACGGATTTCAGCTTGGCGCTAATTCAAGCATCACTGAAAGCTTTCAATGATGGCATGTCTCTTTCTCGTTATTTGAGCGTGATGTTTGAGCGTATGCAGAAAAACACCCACGGAGAACAAATGATGACATATATTCACATTTGCTCTTCACATTTTTTGCGGACAACGAAAAAGAAAGCACACTCTATAGTTTTAGAGAAAGATCAAAGAGTCCTTATGGCTTGCGTAATTACACAACTCATTCATTGCGCAGATTTGGCAACTGCCACCATGATTATTCAAATGGTAGTCGTTGTAATAGGGTGCAGGTATATGTCAAAAACCTTTTTCGAGTGTTTAGAAAACTTAAAGGGAAGTATCATGATTTCAGCGGCCACGTTTCGCGCTATCGAGGACGCGCACGTGGACGAAGTTTTAGACAGTGAAAACGACGGTATCCCTTATGCCGAAGCATCTGAATTACAGACGACGACGGTACGTCATGACTCGGCGTTTTATAAATTTTTCTCAGAGATTATAACTTCAACGACACAAACCTTGGAAGATGAAATAAAATTTTGCGAAAAACGGTCACTTAACAAATATTATTCCGCAGAGTTTATGGAGTATTTGACAGAATATTTGCTCCCTTATTTTCCATTGTGGTCTGCGTTCATTCTAACTGAATTTAATCTCACACGTGACTCCAATGCGTCTGTAGAAAACTATTTTAAAATCATCAAAACAGATCTTCTAAAAAAGGAACTACATATACCAGTACCCAGGTTCATAAGGAAATTGGAATCGTTACTTGAAGGACGGCTACGTGAGAAAACATACATTTTGCAAAAAAAATGGTTAAAATCAAACAAAAGAAACCCCGAAGCTCCAGAGCTTGCAGTGGAAACCTGGAACGATAAAAAAAAGCGTGAACGCAACGTTTATTTCAAATTTCCAAAGAAAATTCGAAGTGATGTCGAAATGGACAGCAACATTCCTACACTCTAAGAAAAAAATATAGTATATAGTAGATTTCTGCACAGTTGTGAAATTATAGTTGGCCAGCACATATTTATTGTTCTATCAATCATTATATAGTTGTCGTCATCATAATGAAATGATTGCATCAATTATAACAATATAGTAAGTCAAATTACTGAAATTTGTGTTAATCCTACTATAATATCTGTTATAAATGACACTATTTTTATATAGTCAAATTAATAACCTTGATTTAGTTACGGCTACAACTCAGTCGGTGATTGTACTATCATTATAGTTGATTCTTCTTCACCGATATTGTCCATTATACAATCTGCGACATGGTTGAATCAACGCTCCGCGTACCTATTAATGACGATTCGAACTTAGTAAGCCGTACTTTATTATCGATTAGAGCTACCAAAAATATTGTAGAATCTATTGAGATACTAGATATTGGCAGTACTACTGCAATAGTTGGGGCGACAATATTGTTTGGTTACGGCTACAACTCAGTCGGTGATTGTACTATTATTATAGTTGATTCTTCCTCACCGATATTGTCGATTATACTATCTGCGACATAGTTGAATCAACGCTCCGCGTACTTATTATTGACGATTCGAACTTAGTTAGCCCTACTTTATTATCGATTAGAGCTACCAAAAATATTGTAGAATCTATTAGTATGAACCATTAAGTACTAAAAACTATAATAATATAATTCAGATAATATTTTTATGAGAAATAAAATTTCTTAGAAAATTGTCATTTAGAGTTCCTTCGTAAAACCTATAGTTCCACCATGAGCGGTGTTTCAATCTAAATTTATACTTTTCCCATGTTATTCGAATGGGAAAAGGAACCCTGCATTGAGAGAAATTCAATGTGTAAAATCAACATTTTTGATACAGTTGAAATCTTATCGTAACCGTAACATTTTTTTCCGTTGAAGTAACTATTTAATTGAGGTGCAGCGAGAATTCGTGATTTAGAAACAATAACTACGCCGCAAATTCGGTAATATCAACAGTCTTTTCTAGCCATAAGTATATTCAACTTTTCTTGAATAGTCACTGTAACTATTCAGAACACTGTACCAGGCACAATTTTTCCGAGTTACACAGCTGAACTTTAGGGGGAAATTGCATTGAGAAGACATTTCGGATTCGGACGGTCAGTTAAGACATCTTACGATTAGCTGCATTAAAACGCTGATATCATAAAGACACACCAAGTTCAAAATAAATACCAAAAAATGATGAAATGTTTCAGCGAATAGTTTAGCGTAGTCGGTAGAGCGTGCGACTAGTAATGCGAGCGAATGCGTAGGTCCCGGATCGAATCCCGGCCAAAATAATGCGATGTTTTTCTAGTCTAAAAATCCCTACTATGTATCAATATGCAGTTGGTTACAATTGTAGGTGTTGCTCAACACATCACACATTGTAATAAATTCATTGTAACCATCTCAACTTATTTTTTCTGTGTAGCAAAATTTCAGCTATGAGCAAATATTTATAGTAACTGTAACAAACTGTGTTGGTCACCTGCACACTCTTTTACAGTTAGCAGTGCAGAAAAGTATTGTCAAAATAGTCGAGTAATGTGGCTCCAGAGACTATTTTTTATTCGTTGTTAAATTATCGTTACAGTAACTATAAATTTTTCTCAGTGCACAATCATTCAGCCGCATTACAGAAAGTCAAAAATTTGGTTGACTCGACCTCGCTGTACAATAAATTCAATTATTTGATCACGTGGAATTTAATATCTGCTACAATTAGGGCCACGAAAAGTATGTTTAATAGTAGCAATCGTTTAGTATCGATAAGTATTTCAATTTGGTTCGTATTACTATTTTGCGAGTCGGGCTGCACATAGTTACACTTACGATATAGATATAGTAACTTGCAACGATTATATTATAGTGAACCCAACCATATTTTTGTCGGTAATGGCAACTATAAAAAATAGATGTCCCCTTCAGTCACTCTATTTTATAGTTAAAATATGGTTGACGTAACTATATTTTTTTAAGAGTGTAGTGCTGTGGAATCCAACGAAGCACTTAATTCCGAGACTGATACCCAACCCAACCACGACGTACAAAGACGAGATACAAACTATTCTACTGCATGTTCCGCGGAAATCAACGTATCAAATTCTCCACGAATAGGTTCACCAATTACGAACAACGAGACAATGGACGTGGATAACGAGCGTTACTATAACGACATTTTCGTAAGATTTTTCACGGAATCTCTAACCTTTCCACCGATAGATTCGCAGACTAGAAGAGAAATAGCAGGCATTCCTCTGAATTCCAACAACTTACGCTGTTTGTGGGAAAATGCCTGGTTCGAGGGTGAAGTGATAAACAGTTTTTTTGCGATTTTACAAGAAATTGCGCAAAAGAATGGAATGAACTTACTCTGCTTCGATTCATATTTCCTCGTAAAATTGTTAACTCCGGAAGGTTGCCTTTCCGTCGGATTCAAAAACTGGACCGAGCTCGTCAAACCCATGGAGCATAATGTGTGGCTTATACCCTTCAACGTTAATGCCAATCATTGGACACTGTTGGTCGTACTTCTCGAGCAGCGTGTATTTCTTTATTTGGATACATTCCACAGCGCACCACCTAGTATACTTATAGATAGGCTTTGTACGTTTATATCTAGCTCCCGTACAGCACGGAATAAAAAATTAACAAACTGGAACGATTGGGTATTATCAATGCCGGTCGATACGCCATCCCAAATAACTGAAACTGGAATGGTCAGCGGAAACTGTGGAGTACATATTTGCATTTGGGGGTACGTTATATGTAGCAGTTCCAATGTTCCGTTTTCCGAAGCCAATATGTCCACTGCTAGAAAAGGAATAGCTCGCGTATTACTTGAGTTTCCAATAACCGAGACTCTGCGCAAACGCCAAAGAACGCATCATACCATGCTTGATTGCGATGACATGCAAAAGTGTCCTCGAAATTTAAGTAGGTTGATAGCCATTACACGAAGTCCACCACTCTATTTTGAGTCTACTTTGGAATTTTGTGCGGCAATACCTGTCATCGTAAGTAAATAAAAGTTTACAATTAGAAGTACCATATGGTGCGATCAGAATCTTCCTTCGAGAGAGCTAAATACGAGATACTTACCAAATCCGATCGCAGGTTAGGTTTACTTAATTCTGTTATTCTGGTTCGGAAAGTAATTTATACTTACTACTGCATAGGTGTTCAAGTGTGCGATTTTCTGAACAACGTAAATAGTCTGTATAAGTTTTGTGTGTGTGTGTGTTAATAATTTTTAATTACCTACGTAGATAGTAAGATTTATGGCACTTTAATCATTTCTGTTAACTTAAAACTAAGTTTCAAAACTAATATTACGGCAAATTAATGTTCCTCATAATTTTTCGCTCGCATTATTTATACTTTGCATCAATTACACGGCATTTTCGCATTAACAGTCAAACGTAATGAAATAGTAACTTGTTTTGTTTTGTTACTCATAGCGTCTTAATTGTTATTTGCGGTATTTGTTATCCTTGCATATATCCAATAATTATTTAAATCGTAATGTATCCCAATCCTTACCCTCATGATCTTTTTCTCGTAAGTTGTATTCTCGCATACTTTTTAAGAATAGTACAATGTCAAAGCGTATCAGCTTGTATCTGCTCACAATATTCGTGTGTTTGTCACCTCTGCATGTACTCAATAAACACTATGATATAAATTCATAGCAATGTCTACGTAAGCTCATATTGTTCGTGTTTATCACCTCTATATCTTCCATACATACCGAGTGAATGTAGTAAACTAAAAAACAAATGTAAATTTTGAATACCATTTGTTCACTTTTGTCAAACGCTTCTAATTCTAGAGACCTTATGATACTCCGATGAAAGTTGAGTAGATCATACGCTCTCGTACCTGACTAACAACCGGGGGGAACCAGGGCAAGATGCGAAAAATCTAGAAATTACAAGGTTATCGATTTTTAAAAATTCTAAAAATCGCGTCCCCAGGAAATCATTGAAAAGCTGGGTTCGAGAGGGTGTCGGAATGACGACAAAAAGTTTCAACCCCCGACTCCCGTGCCTCTACGAATAACCGCGACTTTAACGCCAAAAATCAAAAAATTACAAGGTTATTGATTTTTAAAAATTCTAAAAATCGCATCCCCAGGAAATCTTCGGAAAGGTGGGTTGGAGGGGGTGTCGGAATGACGACAAAAAAGTTTCAACCCCCGACTCCCATGCCTGCACGAATAACCGCGACTTTAACGCGAATAATCTAAAAATCACGACCTATTGTAATTGTGTCTCCATTTACTTGCGTTGTAAAGTTACTCTGGAAAATATATAGGGTACAGTTCCTTGGTTTTAGGAAATAACAGTAGAATCAATGCTGCTGTTACTTAGTGCTGTGAACTTTTTTCGCAGCCCAACTAATAATGCGTGCGAGAATCGGTTGCATTTCTTAGTATTTTTTTATTGTGATATCGATTCATTAAGAATATCGTTTCATAAGTAGAGTGCGGAACAATGGAATTCTGACAAGCATTCAATGTTAATCGTTTTTTGATATTTCCACGTGAGCTTCGCGTTCACAACGCGCGCCACTCGCCGTTTGGCCGCGCGGCGTCGTCGTTCGTGCTGGGCGTTCTGTGCGTACAAGCCTGGCCAAAAGTTTCTCGCGCGCGCTAGCTAGCACGCGTGCCAACTTCAGCTTCGTTTGGCCATAATGGTACCACTATAGTACAGGCCTGCACATTAATGGTATATACATGAACATAGCTGCGGTTAGATTTTCGCATCGTGTATCGTGGTTCCAACTCGCACCACGGAGCAGACGACAAGCAGACGCTCTTTCGCTGAACGAGCGTATGCGTGCCCAACACACAACGCAACAATGACAACAATTCGTTTATTCCTTGCATCCCTAGCAGATGGCGCATGACGTCTGCTAAATATCGACTGTGGGCGCATGGTGACGCTAGTGGACTTTAGTTCATGTTACATGACGCTGATTTTTTTGGATACACCATTAATGTGCAGGCCTGTACCTGTTGCTTTCTCGTTAATAATTTTTCGGAGTGTACGTGAAATAAGTGCGAAGGGTGGAAAGGCATAAAAATTTTCGTTTCTCTAAGAAATTGTAAGGGCATCAATAGCTCTTGCCTCTGGATCTGAAAATCTCGAGTCGAATTTTTTACATTATTTGTTTAAACGAGAGGCAAACAAATCTACTGTAAAAGGACCAAACTGATCTTGGATTTGTTTAAAAGCAGTTTGCGAAATTTCCCACTCAGAATCCACATTCACATTACGTGATGCTTTGTCCGCTTCTATATTTTCACTTGAAGGGATATATGATGCTCTTAACCAGATCTTCCTTCCTTCGCACCATTGCCAGATTTGTCTTGAAAGTTCGCTAAGAGGTGGGAATCGTACCCCACCCGCTCTATTAACATATGCTATTGCTGTGGTATTATCCAGTCTAAGCAAAACTTCGCATTCTGACAAGTCTGGCGCGAAGCATTTAAGTGCAAAGAAGGCAGCCAACAATTCTAGATAATTTATATGCCTTGTGCTTTCTTGATTATTCCAAAACCCGAAGGCACTTTTACCATTGCACGAGCAGCCCCAACCTGACAATGAGGCATCAGAAAATATTTCCATGGAAAACACTTGAGTTTTTATTGGATTGGAGCCAATGGCTGTATTGGTTTTCCACCATTCAAGATCCCTCATCATAGATTCAATTATCAAAATCTTTCCTTCGTAGTCTCCACCGTTAAACTTTAAGGATAGAAATTTCTGTCGTTCCAGTCGCTTACAATAGATGAACCCAGAAGCCACTGCTGGACAAGCTGCAGTTAATATTCCTAAAAATTTAGCAAATTTTCTGATTCTATATGTCCTGCCAACTTTAAACTCATCTACGAGACCTACTATTTGGTTTTTCTTTTTGTTGGTTAAGTTTACTGAAAAAGCGACTGAATCAATAATGAAACCTAGGTATTTATATCTTTGTTCAGCAATAAGAGAACTTTTTTCGAAATTTATAATTAAACCCATAGATTCCAAGAACTGTACTGCATTTTTCATACTTCCCTCACAATTCCTCGTGGATTTGTGAATGAATAGAAAATCATCTTAATACAGCACCAGCAGCATTTCTTGGAGTCTTAATTTATTGATAATAGGTTTCATTATTTTCGTGAAAATGTACGGACTGGTACATAAACCAAAAGGTAAACATGAGAATTGGAAAGTTTTTCCTTTGAATTTGAACCTAAGGAACTTTCTGTGATCGTCGTGGATTGGGACCAGAAAATATGCATCCTTAAGGGGGGGGAGCCTGCTTTAGAGGCTTCAAAAAATCGATTTTTTCGAGGATTTTTTTGGGAACCAAAGAAATATCCGATTGAAACGAAACTTTCAGGGTTTATTGTTATATATTGTAACTTTCCGGGCTATTCCGGCAATTAAAATTATAAGGAATAGACCGCCGTTATGTGAGTTCTTTGCTCAAATATTGAACTTTCTAGATTTTATGAGTTTTGGGCACTTTATAACTAGGTCGGAGGGGAAAAGTTGGTTCTGCCACAAAAAGCCTCCTTTCTAGATTTTCTAGCTAATTACGGACTCGGAATTAACAAAGCCGTTTTTCGTGGACTCAACAGATTGCTCGGTAAAGCCACTTCCCTATGTCAGAACCGATGCTTTCGCATAAGCCTGACTCCTGCGCTTGCCTATCTTTTCTAACTATTCCCTGCACTCAGATCCGGGGTTATGCACCCAAGACTGTATATCCAGACTCGGAAGACTGCTCTTCAAAGCTGTTCCCTGAAAATACACTATCTCGGCTTGTTGTAGCGTGCAAGAGTTTTTTATAATGGAAATGAGCGACGGAAATGTCGGACAAAGATACTGCGTTGATTTGATTTTGTCAAACTGACAGTTTTAATCAATTAATGTTTGATTGCTGATTCTACAAAATAAAATAACAAAAATTGTCCTTATTCCTACGTTCTTATTTTCTACCTTATTCTACTTGGCTCTTTCGTGTCTTTGTTCGATCAATATTTTTTAGTTTATTTCGAATTCACGAGTGCAATTTCAGTTTATCGATAATGCCTCTATTTTATTGGAATCTATTTTCAAAGCTGCAGCAATAGACTTTTGTGAATTTGATATTTGAATCAACAGCTGTTTTAGCCTGTCGTTCTATGCAATTTGATTTTAATTTTATTATATTGAAATTTGTATTCTGACTTTCTAAGTGCTTCTACTGACTCTAAGTTATTATCTCTGGATGGCCCAGAGTATAATAGTGCAATTGAGACGGCTACGAGTTCTGACTGCGTATCCCTGATGAGGCTCGTCCTCACCAGCTTTTATACCTATCGTCGCCTTCTTTGCCGACGCGAGTACGTCGTTTGACGTCACAGCTTGGTGGTGGGACGATCACGTGATCCGTCGATCACGAGATCGTTCTTTCTTACCGGCCGGCTAGCCGATACGTTACAATATTTCAACAGTCTTCTCAAATTTTTTCATGAAGATACATGTCATATTATGCCTGGTACAAGCATTTCGCCGAGGCACCTCGAGTGTGCATTTGTCGTGCGGCGGGAAAGATGCAGGTCGCAATTTCCATCGGAAACAAAGAACCCAAAAAAAAATTTATTTTTCAATAGTATAGCTTCTAGTTAAACCAAGAAAATCCAACAAAAAGTGAAAAATTCAACAATTGTTCGCAAATTGAAAAAAAACATTCATTTTTTTGGAAAAAAATTCACTTTAGATTGTTTAAAAAGTGGGTTCATCTTAACTTTCTTAAGGTTTTTTTAGGTTCAACTAGAAGAGAATTTAATCCCGAATACAATCCATTTTGTCTCGTTTCGATAGGATGTTTAATTTTTTCCCTATCTTTCCCGCCGCACGACAAATGCACGCTCGAGGCTCCTCGGCGAAATGCTTGTACCAGGCATAATATGACATGTATCTTAATGAAAAAATTTGAGAAGACTGTTGAAATATATAACAATAAACCCTGAAAGTCTCGTTTCAATCGGATATTTCTTTGGTTCCCAAAAAAATCCTCGAAAAAATCGATTTTTTGAAGCCTCTAAAGCAGGCTCCCCCCTTAAGATCCAAAGAGCCCATGAAAACCCCTTGCGATACTAAACTTAGTGTGACTCTCAAATCTTCTAATTTGAAATGTGGAGGATCTATAAACTTATTCAGGTTCTTTAAGTTAAAGATGAACCGATCCGTGCCATCAGGTTTTGGCACAAGAAAATAGGACGACAAAAATTGGTCCTCACATTCGTCACACTCCTCAATGGCACCCTTTTTTAAAAGTGTACTAATTGCAATTTTCATCCTTTCCATTTCTTTTAGGGACAGTATCTTCTCCTTGGGAGGAATGGGTTGAAAGGGTTTTTTCACGAACTTAATTTTATATGCATTGAGGTAACTCAAAATATGTTTGTCTGAAGTAATTTCTCTCCATTTGTTAATGAAGTGGCAGAGTCTTCCTGCTGGTATCAATACCTGAGTCACTTCCTTGATGATGATCGGCTCGTCGTCTTCGTTGTTGTCTTGCGTGTGTCTTGTGAGGATTTGTATGATCTCCCCTTGAACGAAATCTGTCGACGTTTCTGTTGACCCACCTGACGGTATGTTGCAGGTGGGTATTTGGAGTTTCCCTGGCTTCGAGGCTTGGGTGTTTACGTTTGCCCAGCTCAGGTTGACACTTAGTCTAGCCTATTAGAGCGATAATGTGTGGTTCAATGCCACTGGGCTTTTTTCACCGAAGCCTCTGATGAGGGCAGAACATCACTGCCGAAACGTCAGGCAACGTTTGGAATACTTGACTCGACTGGATTGTTTGAGTTCCTTCTCTCATGATCTTTCGCTTCTTCTTTCAACTTATCTCCTGTAACGTTTCAGGATATGCCGGAATTCAAAAAATGAAGCTATACCCCTCGTTATTGTGAGTTCTTTGCTCAAAAGATGAAATAAGTTGAAATTTGAGTTAAATTGGGCACTTCACGTTACTAGGAGGTGAGGAAAAGTTGGTTATGCCACAAAAAGCCACCTGATCTAGATTTTTATGGTTTTTCTGGCTAGCTACGGACTCGGTTAATTGCTTAACAAAGCCGTCTATCCTCGGACTCGATCGATTGCTCGCTAAAGCTTCGGATCTTAGCAGACTCGGATGTTTTACTATCAAAGCTGCCGTCCTATCGCAGAACCGGTGTTTTTACGCACAAGTCTGTCTTCCTGTTCTCGCCTGTCGTTTTAACTATTTCCTACGCTCAGTTCCGGGGTTTGCACCCAAGACTGTATACCAGACTCGGAAGATTGCTCTCCAAAGCTGTTCCCTAGTATAACCTATCGCGGCTGTTGTAGCGTTTAGAATCTTTATGAAAATGAGCAGCGGAAATGTCAGACAAAGAACATTAAGCAGTTGTGGAATTTGACATTACTTTAATGAATCAAATGTTAATTGTTCTCTTGAAATAATAACAAAATAAAATAAAGAAAAAAGTTGATCTTATCTTTTAACTTACTTTACCTTAACCTATCGGCTCGTTTGTTCTGACTTATTCGAATTTCTCGATCTTTATAGTTAAATTGATGAGTGCAAACACAATTTTAGCTGTTGCCTCAGAAATGATATCTTTTGCTATTCTCGACTCTTCGCAGTAATAGACTTTTAAATTTTAATCTGTTTGTAATTTTGTAATTCTCAATTTCTATATCATAATTCAATTTAGAGTGACTCTACTGATTCTAAGTTATTATACCAGAAAGGCTCTGGTTATAATATATCAAAGGTGAGACGTCTACTAGCGCTTTGCTAACTATCGCTAAATTATTAGATCGCAGTGAGTCGTCTACTGGCGCTTTGCACAGTATCGCTGGTGTTGCTTAGCCGCACCAGCTTTTATACAGATTTCGAAGTTTTTGTGACGTCACGGGCGATCGCCGCGAGCATAGGCTCGATGGTGGGGATTCGACCGTTGGTCATCTGATTTTCGTCCGTCCTTGTCTCTCTCACACGGCATAGCCGAACCGTTACACTCCATAAAGCCATTCATGTGAAATCATTGTTTCCATCACCGGTTTAATGTTCTTGTTCAACTATGGTGTTACAAAAGATTTCCTCACTATTGACTGCCGGTGAAACACGTCAGTCAATATTTGTCCCGCGTGGCTTATACAGGGTCACCCAAGATCCCCGGACCGGAAGGAATAGGTGAATTCCTCGATGGATTTTGAGACGAAATTTCCTTTTCGAAAACTTCGTCCGATCAACGGTGTCCAAGTTATTAAAGATTAAGGGTAGCCAATCAGCGCCTCGCTTTAGGTCCGTGCCAGTGCCGGGTCAATAGTGAACGGCGGGCAGGGCCCGTGGTTTATTTTACATTTGGCTACTTTCTTCTTCACTTTACGATCGACGCGTATTATTATTATTATTATTATTATTATTATTAATTATTTTTTTTTTACGCGTACGCACGAGCGAAATTGACCATGGGATTGAAAATTTATGAATTTGTACGGTGTGGTCGACCTGGACATCGAAAACTACGGTGCAGTCGACCTGGACACCGAAAACTACGGTCCGGTCAACCTGGACACGTAGAACTACGATCCGGTAGAAAAAAAAAAAAAATAATAATAATAATAAGAATAATAAGAATAATAAGAATAATAAGAATAAGAATAATAAGAATAATAATACGCGTCGATCGTAAAGTGAAGAAGAAAGTAGCCAAATGTAAAATAAACCACGGGCCCTGCCCGCCGTTTACTATTGACCCGGCACTGGCACGGACCTAAAGCGAGGCGCTGATTGGCTACTCTTAATCTTTAATAACTTGGACACCGTTGATCGGACGAAGTTTTCGAAAAGGAAATTTCGTCTCAAAATCCAACGAGGAATTCACCTATTCCTTCCGGTCCGGGGGTCTTGGGTGACCCTGTATAGTCAGTAAAGACCTCCTCATCGAGTCCCTCCTCCGAAGGGTCTAGCAGAAGAGAGACTGCTGCGCCTAGAGCAGCTATGGCTGTACCTACACAATTCTGTGTGTCCACAAAGTGTTGGTCTCTCTTTTTTGCGATCTCAGAGAGGCGTGGAGCTATTTCCCAGTTTAGCTTAGGCGCCTTGATGAAGAAATCACCTTTTCTGTCATAAGATTCAAGGATCTCCTTCTTATTTTTCTCTGGGAGACCTTCTTTTGTCCACTTGAGCCATGTGTTTTTCAGCTCTGGGTGATATTTCACCTTTTTAAATTTATCGTCATTGGGATCCATGCCCAGGACTTTCAGGACACTCTCTGAGGCTGATTTTTGTTCCGGAGGGTCCTCTGGGGATTTCTCCTTTTCTTGAGCATTCTCTGGAGACTCCTCTGGAACTTCGTTTTCCTTATTGGAAGATGCCTCGATATCTGTGGCAAGGATAAAGATACGGGGGGGTTAAGGGATGGCACTTATTGTGCAAATGTGAGTGATTTTGTTCTTATTGAACTTTGTCACATTTTTCCCGCAATGGTCGTGTGGACACTGACGACGCCGTGTGGGTGACGTCTCTCTAGTTTCGTGTGGAAAAAGGAGATTGTGGATGAAGAAACCCTGAAAGTCTAAAGTTCTTACCAATAGTCTGCATCTTATCCAAATTTTCTTCATTTGCTACGTCTGATGTGTTTGGGCCCTTTGTTTCTGACACGAAAGAGTGGACTACCTTTGTTAGGTTATCTATCTGCTCTTGTAATCTTGCAAACTGTTTATCTGGGTGGGGTTGAAATTCCGAATTGTAAAAGCTTCAAACGGTCGAAGTTCCGAATTTTCATATTACCGACCCTCAATTTTGAGAGGAGGTATTCCCTCGAAAGTCTACATAATCGATCAATAAAACTTCGAAACGAAAAACACCGAAGGTTCAAAATTCCGAAAGCTAAAGATCCGAAGGGCCAAAACTCCGAAACTCGGAATTCCCAATGCAGATTGCTTGACAACATTGCGATGACAACCAGTTTATTTATAATTTGACGTTACGTCAACAGTACTGCCATCTAAACGCGTCAACTTCACTATGCTCCATGCGTGAATCTTCCGAGTTTTGGACTTTCGTGGTCTTAGACTTTCGGAGTTTTGAACTGTCTACATTTCGACCTTTTGGAATTTTAATTTTCTGAACTTGAGTGCTTCTGAAAATTTGAGATCGTCGCAAATAATTTCGGAAATTTGACCGTTCGAAGCTTTTATCCCACAAAAACCATCGGAAGATGTAAAAAAAGCCGCCAAGTACCCATACGAAAATCACAATTGCTTGACAAGCAAAACATTTCGCTAGTCTCTGTCGTGAAATCAAGGAAAAAGCCAAGCACCGAACGTACCCCTGCGATCTCTCAGCAAGTCTACGTCGTGCAGTCGGAGTTTCGTGTGAGGATATCGAAACATCATTCCAAGAGCTACATACTTGGCGGGCACATTCGGTTTATTTTTGTGCTTGTTGTTTTCGCTTTGGATTGATAGTACTTTATCGTAGTTTGCGAAGCATTTGTTTTCCAACTGTTTTCCTTGGCGGCTGATGGATGTCTCGGAGTAATGTCTAATTTGCAGATAACATTGGTTTTATACACACTTATTTAAAATGCATCTTCCGATCTTGTGGGACGACTTTGTCGTGGCAGTCGAAAGATTAGCGCGTGCGAGTTTACGGAAGTGGTGCAGCGGGGGCGCCCTCAGGCACTAATGTGCCTCTTCTGGCACTAATGTGTAGTTGCGAATGATTATTCCTCACCAGCGAATGAGCAACAAAATATATTTGCACTTAAGTGAGGCCGAACTGTTACAAGGATGGGTTTCCGGTATCGAAATTGATCCTTTCCGCTACGTGTATATGCTCGTGCACCTGCAGATTGATAAAAATTCCGTATATAGACTGATAGAATGTGCAGAAAATGCTAAAGAAACAGATAGGAATGGATGAAAACGGATACGCAAGCTACCCGATTCTATAGCATGTTCTGCAATTATATTCCTCTCTATACGAAATTTTTAGCAGGGATACGCATGCATCGTGAGCAAGATTGTATGACATTAGTATAGGTACACCAAAGCAATCATCAACTGAATTTTATATTCAACATTATATCAAACTGTTATCCTCTATGCTACTTATAGCATACACGTATATCCGTAGCTGCAAGTTTTAGGTTTTATACCGAAATAATAAAGTAGAGTTTTCTCGATAATTTCATAGTTTTGCAAGTAAATAAGTTTATTCTTCCATAATTAATATTATCTACTTGTAATAGTTTGGGGTTGAATAATTGTTAGCCGTGTTTATATTTTATAAACTGTTTGTTTTATTTTATAATTTATTGAATACAATATACGGCGACTCATCCCATGACGAGCGCGGGCACTCTGCTGGCGACACCAGGCCTGCCAACAGCTAGGTAGCCACCAGTAAGGGCTGCCAACCTAGCATATATTACACCTTCCCGTTTTGGCGAAAGCTATTTTTTTACGTAGTCCTTGAACTTGGTAGGTTCTCTGATGGTTCGACCGCTACGGGTAGTTACATTTTTAGTTGGACTCTTATCGGTAAATTTATCATCAGGTATACAGGTAGCATTAACATTATTGTCATTATTAACACTAACATCACAATCGGGATTTTCACTATAATTATCAGTCAATCGTTTGTACTCATTTTCCGACTTCCTCAAGTGGATTGAGTTACGTCTCAAAACCACTCCTTTCTGGTCTTGGACTATATATGACCTTGGGGCTTCATGCTTTTGTAAGATCTGGGCAGGTTCCCAGTTCTTATCTTTTCGGATAACAACATTATCCCCAGCTTCAAGGTCTTGTCTAGCCTTAACGTTCCTATCATGATAATATTTGTTGATAGTCTGTCTGTGTTCGATCTGTTTATGTATGTTTGGCTCAATCTTTGGTTTAAGCAAATTGGAGTGAACTGGCACTTTAGTTCTAAGTCGTCGACTTGCAATGATTTGAGCTGGTGAAACTGTCATCCCAGTGATAGGACAGTTCCTGTATTCTAACAACGCTAAATTTATGTCTTTATCTTCCTCTTTGCACTTTTTCAGGATCTGTTTCGCAATCTGTACGGCTCTTTCTGCCTGACCATTACTACGGGGGTAGCGAGGAGAACTAGTAGCTACTTCAAAGTTCCATCCCTTTGCAAATTGCTTATATTCGCTTGAATCAAATGGCATGTTATCGCTAACGACTATGCTCGGGATTCCATGAGTTGCAAATACCACCTTGAATTTTTTGATAACTTCAGTAGCTGTCTTGTTAGCTAATGGTATTACCTCCAGCCATTTGGAGTAATAGTCTTGTATTACGAGAAAGTCCTTTCCCATAAATTCACACAGATCGGTTGCTATCTTATTGAACGGTATGTCAGGTATGTCGTGAGGAATCAATGGTTCCTTGATATTCTTTGCTCTGTACTTTTCACAAACACTGCACTTAGCGATCATATTTTCTATATCCACCATGAGGCCTGGCCAATATACAGCTTGTCTAGCTCTAGCTTTAGTTTTATCCACTCCAAAATGAGCTTCATGTAACAACTTTAATACATCTTGTCTGAATGCACTCGGTACAACTAGTCGATAGTTAAAATAGACCAAGTCGTCTTCGACGTTCAACTCACTTTGATATTTGAAATAGAATTTTACATCGTCGCTAACTTTGCTTCTATCATTTGGCCAGCCCTCTGTGTAATACTTTTTGATTTTTGACAAAATTGGATCTGACTCTGTGGCTATTTGATATTCTTTCTTTTTCGACTGTGAGATGTTCAAACTGCTATTTATCGAGTGTACTACTTCAGTGATCCACTCACTTGTCTCGCAGCTACTGGTACTTTTTTTAACAAAGTTTCTTGATAACAAATCAGCCACGTACATGTATTTGCCCGGTGAGTGTGATACTGTCAATTCGTACTTCAGCAGTTTCATTTTCATTCGTTGTAGTCTGCTTGACGCTATGTCACCTATGTTTTTGTTATTTATTATACTGACAAGCGGCTTATGGTCTGTGACCAGGTTGACGTTACGACCATATATGTAGTTATGAAATCTTTTAGTAGCATACACAATCGCAAGTAACTCTTTTTCTATAGTCGCGTAGTTCTTTTCAGCCTCGTTGAGACTGTGAGACGCATAGTACACCGGTCTACCTTCTTGCAACAAACAGCAACCCAAGCCGTTCTGAGATGCGTCAGTCTGAATCGTAACCTCTTTGCTAGAGTCAAAATTAGTTAAGACTGGTGCGCTTGTGAGCGTCTTTTTAATTCGATTCAACGCTTCAGAATGCTTTTCTAACCAAAGAAACTCTACTTTTTCTTTCAGTAATTCCCTCAACGGAGCTGTTAATTCAGCTAAATTAGGAATATACTGTCGTACAAAGTTCACGGTTCCCAGTATACTTTGCAATCCTTTTTTATCATCTGGAATCTTTAATGCTAATATCGCTTGAACTCTGTCTGGGTCTATTTGCATGCCTTCTCTATTGAACAGATGTCCCAGATATTTTACTTGACCCACTCTGTACTGTATTTTGTTTGGGTTAAATTTCACCCCGACTTCTTTAGCTCTCGTGATAACTTTCTTCATTATCTTGTCGTGCTCGTCCAGTGAATCAGCAGCTATCAGCAAATCATCAAAGTAGATTTGAATGCCTTCAATATCAGCAAAATTTTTACTGTTGATGTACTGGAAGTACTCTGGGGCCATGTTTAACCCAAAAGGTAATCTATTAAATTTCCAACACCCAAATGGCGTACTGAATGTGCACAATTCACTAGATTCAGCATCTAACTCTACGTGCCAAAATCCATCCTTCAGGTCTAGTACCGAGAAGATGCTCTTGTTGCACAGTTTTTCACTTATTTCTTCTATCGTTGGTATCAGTACATTAGGATTTCTTTTAATCACCTTATTTAGGTTGCTGGGATCAAGGCATAACCTTAAACTCTTGTTTTGCTTCTCTACTATTACCACATTACTAATCCACTCGGCCGGTCCAGTTACTTTAGATATTATGCCTCTACGTTCCATTTCGTTCAGGGTTTTCTCTAGTCTATCTTTTATAGCCGTCGGAACTCTACGAGGTGGGTTAGCAATTGGTTTACAATTTTCTTTCAGTGAGATCGTACACTTATCCTTAAATGTCCCTAAGCCTTCAAAGACTTCTTTATTTTCTGAGATAAATTTTTGTTTGTCTATGATATCTATCGCTTCAATCTTCTGAATCAAATTCAATTCGACACACGTTTCAAGCCCAAGAATCGGAGTAGCTTTATTCTCCACTACTACAAAATCAGCGAAGCTTTCTCTGTCTTTGAACTGACATTTGAGGTTGACGATACCAAGCGGCTTAATCTTGAACCCTCCGAAGGTCTCTAAAACTACATTTGTTGGCTGAATTTTATATTCTTTCTCTACTTTTTTCAGTATGTTATTTGGCAAGACGTTAACCTGAGCACCAGTATCAAGTTTAAACTTTACTCTCAACTTTTCTACTTCTATCTCTTCGTGCCACGTGTCAACATTGCTGATACTTTCTATACATAGTGTATCTATACAGAAACTAGTAGCGTTATCACTTAATTCTAGGTCTTCAGACTCCTGTATCTCCTTGACGTTCTTGACGCGACAGGAAACTGCCATGTGGTTGGGGATCCCGCACTTGGTACACTTCTTTCCATAGGCAGGACACTGACGAGGCCCGTGGCGCTGTGCACACCGTCCACAATTAAACTGCGCAATCTTCTTACCACCTTCCGGCGTTGTTTTCTTCTCCACTTTGGATTTCTTTTGTTTCAGACTCTCGACGGACTTGATCTGCAGATTCTTCGCTTGTGCTTTTGATACTTCCGCAGCTTTACAATAATCCACCGCCTTTTTCATGTCCAGATCTTCTATTCGGAGCAATCTTTCTTGCAGCGCTAGATCATTGATGCCTAACACAATCCTATCTCTGATCATTTGATCAGCGAGGTTAGCAAATTCACAGTTTTTTGAAAGTTTCTTTATGTCCGTTAAAAATTGTTCGAAAGTCTCACCCTCTTGCTGGTCTCTTTTATAAAACACGAACCGCTCGAACACAACATTTTTCTTTGGAACGCAGTACGCTTGAAAATGTTCAATCACTGTTTTTATTTTCTTTCTGTCCGCTGCAGTTATGTTAAACGTGTTAAACAGTTCGACCGCATCTTCACCAACCAAGTTTAGAAATATAGCGACTTCCGTTTCTGGGTCTTCGCTGGCTTTACCTGACGCCTTTATGTAGATGTCATAATTTTGTTTAAATTTACGCCAATTCTCACTTAGGTTACCCTCGAGGCTCAAGGATTTGGGGGGCTTGAAACCATCCATCTTGTTTTATACAACGACGCTTTCTTTTTAGGTTATTAAACTTTAACCCAGAGTTTTGTTCACTTATTCACCCTTTACCATCTTTTATATTTATTAGACGACTGCGCCATGTAATAGTTTGGGGTTGAATAATTGTTAGCCGTGTTTATATTTTATAAACTGTTTGTTTTATTTTATAATTTATTGAATACAATATACGGCGACTCATCCCATGACGAGCGCGGGCACTCTGCTGGCGACACCAGGCCTGCCAACAGCTAGGTAGCCACCAGTAAGGGCTGCCAACCTAGCATATATTACACTACTCAAGCTCTACGGTGTGTCACTTATCATGGAAGAACTTACCGTAGCACATTGCTCATTGGCTCCATAGTGTACGTGATTCCAGAATTCCGAGTCCGATCTAATCATTCAATGACAGTGGAACGACCCGGATTTTTATTCATTATACAAGGTATTTACGTCTGTAATTGAGTCATGCACATAATTAAGTACCCGTAGAAGTATTTCCTGATACTATTATTGGTTGAAATAACTAGTTTTTCAGTGTATTTAATTTGCGAAACTCAATTTTTGCGTAGAGCGAAGCTGGGTTGTCCGTATAGCTCTAAGTAACCGAATGTGCCCGCCAAGTACGTAGCTCTTGGAATGATGTTTCGATATCCTCACACGAAACTCCGACTTCACGACGTAGACTTGCTGAGAGGTCGCAGGGGTACGTTCGGTGCTTGGCTTTTTCCTTGATTTCACGACAGAGACTGGCGAAATGTTTTGCTTGTCAAGCAATTGTGATTTTCGTATGGGTACTTGGCGGCTTTTTTTACATCTTCCGATGTTTTTTGTGGGATTTCACTACTTTTTGCAAGTACGAGAATTGAGAAGAATTGCTCATTCAAGGGAAGACCCTACGGAGATTTTGACCGAAACCGTTCAGAAAATCGACTATGCGTTTTTTCCGGAAATATACTCTTAAGGCCTGTCCTTACCTAGTTAGAAATATTCAAGCCTCTGTGACAATTATTTAAAAAGGATTGATTCATTTGATCTAAAATTGTTTGTTTAAATTTAAATAATCAATCGGGCTTGCTAGCTTACTTATATACTAATGATTCTAAAGTGAATTATAAATTCTTTTATAATTCTTAGAGAAAACTACTTGTCACTTGTACTTATAAACTATTTGTTTGGAGCCGGTCTCGATGCTCAGGGGGTCGGGAGAATTCCCTGGGTCTATTTTAATCCTTTTTAATTTTATTGATAAGTTAGAGGAAGAAGGTGAATTTTCTAAATTTCAAATGACGGACGCGCTGGTGCCAAAAAATAAAATCTATTTTATTTAGATAGTATTGCGAAAGGGTATCTCAAATGCTAAACGTTATAGACAAGTTTGAGGTGGTAAAGTTTTGCTATTATTCTAATAACTTATGTTTATACTTATAGGTTTATGAGAGGTTTTTTTTAAAATATGTTTGAACCTGTGATGATTCTATAAAATCGTTATAATAGTTTGAGACTTGTTCCTACTCTCAGGGGGCTGGGAGAGCTCCCTGGGCCCATCTATATACTTGGTTCTAGAGGTTTTTTATCCTAAGTGAGGAAGGTGATTTCGATATATTCAACGAAGGATATGCGTATGAGTATAATAATAATGTATATTCAGATAATATCAAGTATATTGAAGACGCAGAAGAAAAACGGGTCTACAACTAAGAATGATATTGATTAAATGTTAAATGGTTGACGATGGTGTGAACCTATTCTATTTAATGAAACTCTGAGCGAGAGATAATTTTTATACATGGATATCGATAGCGTTGGGTCTATTGAAGACGCAAAAGAACAACGGGCTTAAGACTAAGAACCGTATGGCTCAAATACTAAATGTTTAACAATGGTGTAAACCTATTCTATTTGAGAACGCATTGGTGAAATTCTGAGCGAGAGG
The DNA here is from genome assembly GCA_944452935.1 of Rhogogaster chlorosoma. NCBI lineage: Eukaryota > Metazoa > Arthropoda > Insecta > Hymenoptera > Tenthredinidae > Rhogogaster > Rhogogaster chlorosoma. The sequence continues at coordinate 5,657,306 of OX101801.1, read as the reverse complement.
TATGATAATTATTACGTATGTATTCGCGAAATTCTAAGTGAGGTAATTTCTACATAGAGTGAAGCTCTTGGCGAGTGATTATTGTTTTATCAACGTCTGAATTTAGGTCTGAACAGAAGGTTGTAAGAATTTAGAAAAATTAAAATCAAGACTTCACGGAGAGAAATTTCTTGTGAAAACGACCGAAAAAGTATGGTAGTTTGAAGACAGACCGAAAAAATGTAGAAATCTACCATATTTATAGCTATTGATACTATGAAAATTTGTTGTGATCTACAATACTGTATCGTAGAAACTTTATATGGAAAATCTACAATGCAATATGGTGGAACGGACCAAGAGGAGTATGTATTTCGTTACTGAAATGTCTATCAGAATATACAGAACATTTCGTAGCCTCTCGTATACAAATATAGTAGGTATCAATAGAACCGCCGTGTTAGGAACATTATTCGGCATTAACCTAGATGCTTGTAGTACTTCTATCATACTACATAAGGATTGTTCTATAACTCCTGAGAGGTATACCTAACTTATATTTCTCGTCCTCTCATACCGATATCGTAGAACGAAAACGTGCACGGCGGTACGGTTAGTGGGGGAGGAAGGACTCTCAGCGCTCTAAGTTCCTACTCCCGCCCTATTCACGCATCTTACTCAACGCGTTACATTGTGTTACATGTTCGGTCTAGTGAGATAAATGAAACAGAAAAAAGGAAGAAAATTAATAATTCAAGAATTTGTTGAGATCCAGTACGTAAGTATTGTCTTACATGCATTTTTATTTCGTGGAAATTGTACTTCTACTGTGAACCGCATGATTTACTGTGTGTGACTGAATGCACGTGCAAGTTAACCTAAAACTAACTAATCCAACTATTTTTACGTATTCCATTAAACTGCTAGTAAATAACACTTCCCATCAAGACTTTCTCATGATTTGTATCTTTGGTATAATATTATTCCAGTCTTGAAATAACATTTATAAAATTTACGAATGCATAATCAATTGCCAACCTCAACGTATATATTATTTATTCACTTATTTCTTCTTTATCCCACAACAACTCATATGAGACTAGGAGGTTGTGCGAACTTCGAAATCAGACTTTATATGTATTCATGATCACATTTTCATTCACTTACCATTGAAAAAAATTACCTCCTAAATTAAAGAAAAAAAAATCAGCTCTCATTAGTGTGATTATATTTGATTTGAAATATTGTTCCCGCATGTTTGTAGCCTCGCATTTAACTCACATGTGCATGATTACATTGAGATTTGCAGCTGAACTGTTAGTAGCATGATAAAAACATTAAGCCTGACGTCATGACTAGCAATTCCACAGGCAAAGATATGAGGGAACAAATTCCCATGGAGGTATGTAAGGCTGGTTAATGATGTGGATGTATTGTTGAAAATATTCTCTACGTACAATAACTTGTTTAAAGTAGAATTAAACTGAGTAAAATATATTATACAAATATATATTTCTTATGAATTATATTTTTAATCAAAGAAGGGTTCATAGAATATTGATTGAATTTTGATGAACATGTATACTTATTTTTAAGATGATTTTACAATAAAAGGAAATTTGAAGATATCTAACACCATGAATTCTGTTCAATATCCCATCATATAGTTATTATTCATGTTGTTTCTAAGCTTATTTAAATATTCAGTTAATGAGTAGAAAACGTTGAAACTAATATAAATTGTGCTTTCCAAATCGTAATATAATCGTAATTGAATGCATTGATTACGATTTCTGTGATTCAATCACATTTTTCATTTCAATGCGCAGGCGCAAATTGATAAAATTATACTTGCTACTGCCTAATACCTCGCCTGATACCACCTATTATAATGTTTATTAAATTTACTTGTACCTGCATAGGAAGGTTAAACAGTCGTATTGTAGCTTTCCCGATTTTCATTGTAGACTCCGCCATGCAGTATCAAGGTTAGTATGATACGCATTGTTTTATTTATCACACTGAGAGAAGAGTTTATTTAATGTTAACATCTCGTTTTTTTTTTTTTTGGATATGGCGAAATAAAGATGTAGTTTTTATTACTTAATTTCAGTTAAGCCAAATATTATTTGATATTTATTACCAAATATTATTACGATATATTTGGGCTCAATTAAATCGTATTTGGTCCAACTGAAATTTAGTAATAATAACTAAATCTTGATTTCGGCGTATTCAAAAAAAGATTTGTTAACATTAAATAAACTCTTCTCTCAGTGTGATAAATAGAACAATGCGTGTCATACTAACCTTGATACTGCATGGCAGAGTGTACAATGAAAATCGGGAAAGCTACGATACGACTGTTTAACCTTCCTATGCAGGTACGAGTAAATTTAATAAACAATTAGCAGATGCTATTAGGCGAGGTATTTCGCGATCTCCACTGCAGTCGCGCGAAATCTACAATACTGTATGAGCATAGCTTCCAATAATCATAACAACGTTGCGTTGAACCTACAATACTGTATGTGAGCTATACCCGAAATATATGGCGCTACGTACTAAACGGTATACCCGATCTGACTATAAGTAGAAGCTCTCATACTAGTATTGTGATTCTTACGATATTTTCGGTCTGTACTCAAACTACCATACTTTTATTGTAAAAGGAGCACGAATTTTCTAGTTGAATTGAGCATAAATTTTTCTCCGTGTATTTGTAGGAAACAGAGTATGAATTCAGAAAGATTAGGTTAACAATGTGTTTATATTGATAGTGACATATGGCTTCCCATATGTCGTTTATTAAGAACTAAAAATGTTTGATTGAAATTATAACTGGTTTAACATAAAATAATTAAATGTGATTCTATATAAATTATAAATGATATTTATAATACGATGATATGATGATTTTAACTTTGTCTATCTTTTTGTTCAAATTAACAGTTTATCGTTAACGTTTTTTCTCTTTTAACACAATATAAAATACTCTTGATTTTAATTGTTATTCCTTTTTCTTTATGTAATACAATATAAGATACTCTTGATTTTAATTGTTATTCAAAATTGTGGCTCGATATAATACTTGATTTTTATTGATTTTTCTGAGGTAGCACAGCTGCTTTAGCTCATTACTCCGATTTTTGATTTGAATTTAGTGCGGACGACTACTTCAGCTCGAACGACCTATTATTATCTGAATCTACGTATGACTCGCACGGCTGCTTTAGCTCAACTGCGGTACCTGTGCTCGGCGTCACCGCCTTTTTATAGCAAGTTGCGGCGTAGTATGCGTTGACGCGGGGTCCCCTCGCCTACACGTCACCTGCTAGCGTGCGCGCGCCGCCCAGCTACCGGCTGGTGCCTGCTGTCAATATGCTATAGTTGAGACATGCCCTACGCTATAGTCTAGTTATGTTACTGTGAATATGCTATAGTTGAGACATGCTCTACGCTATAATCTAGTTACGTTACAATATATATTGTAACTTACTGCGGGGTTGTATACTCTAACACTGAGGGTGTGACGAGTTACCCCAACCTCGCGTGTGTTCTTTGTCACGGGATTTTATATTTTGAAGCACCTTTCGGTTAAAAACTAAATAAAAAAACCTAATACCCTTGACGTGGCGATACTGAGTTAAGGATCTCGGCGAGTACAGAAACCTTCGTCGTTGCCTAGTCCCAGTATGCCGTGCTATCTTCTATTTTTACCTTTATAATAATTAGCTACACCGTGTCTAGGATCTCATTGAGTACAGAAACCTTCACTGTTGCCATTCTACGGTCTCACTCCTGTTTATGCTATTTCTTTTAACTACAGATAGATTGACTTATGAATCTCAGTGAGTACAGATACTTTCACTGTTGTCAAGTTCCAACTATCTGTAGTCAAACTAATTTCCTTTCCCTCTTTTAGTTAACAAATACGCTGGATCATGGATCTCAGTGAGTACAGAAACCTTCACTGTTGCCTAGTCCCAGCTTCGTTATTCTAACTAATTTTTCCTCTTTGATATTGATTTGAATTAAACACTCTAATTTAATTTTTATAATAGACAGGGATAAATGAAATGATCATGTAACGATAAACAGTTTTTAAATTAGGCGCCCAGCACCTATAACTCACGTAGTCAAAATCTCTCAACTACTACGTGAAACGACGGAAGCCGACAGGCACAGCTCTCTTGGCTACGAGCAAGCGACCTAGCCGGTCGTGTCAATATTTGATCTTCAGTTTCTAGTAATTTCAATCTTAACGAATATAACTTATTCTTTGTATATCTTCTTTCATTAAATATCTATTCTGTGAGAAATATTAAGTAATTTGACAAAATCCGAATTGGAATGACGTTTTTGACGACACAGCAATAACCAAATATAAGTATACCTATCACACGTGGCGATTGCCAATTATATATATATTTTCTTAGTTTTAACACTGAAGACCTGCTCGGGTCAAGATATTTTATTCTTATTTTAAATGTGAATGTCCTTGTATTATAAAAGCATCTCGTCTCTTAAAATTATACTCATGAACTTCTGCTTTAAATAGATTCTATTTTCATTGTAATCTGTCCAGTGATATTTTCACCATCTACAAGACCTGTGGCTACATATTAATTACCTATTGTTCATATCGCTGGTACTATTCATTTTTCAACATATATTGACAAATCATACTCTTTTCCGTAAAATGAATTTAATAAATCTACCTTTTGACGAGACCTGTTCATTGTTGCTTTTATTTTAACTCAACTTTTTATATTCTTATTTAATAGTTATAAAATAATCATTACAATCAGTATAGCGATTTTTATATTGATAGTAGCATATATAATTTATATGCCATTTATTCATGGTAAAAAATGTGAAATTATACAAAATTATATAAAACTAAAATAATACTTTTTTCTTGTGATCCGATATAATGCTGATTCGTTTCATTCTACTCTGTTTTCTTTTAATTTTCTATCTCTTTGTTTAGTTAATAGCTTTAATTAACTCTTTTCATAAATTTTGTGACTTGATATAATTACTGTTGAATTTATCCGTCTTTCTGATACTTTTATAGATATTTGTGTTGACTCGATACAATTACTCTTGAATTTTATCCGTCTCTCTACTGGCTCGATATAGTATTTGATCGTTTTATTGATTTTTATTCGTTTTATCTGAGGTAGCACGGCTGCTTTAGCTCATTACTCCTGTTCTTGATATTAATCTAGTGCGTATGACTACTTCAGCTCTAACGACCTATTATTGATATCTGACTCTACGTATGACTCGCACGGCTGCTTGAGCTGAACCCTAGAATAGAAATATATAGAAGGCCAAGCACAGTGCTTTGAGGTGGGGCAGAGTTTCATTGCAGTCAGCGCCATTTACCTTGCCGTGGTTGATGGCAGTACTAAGCAGTCCCATGTGAGAATTGGCGGCAGTACGGTTGAATTTCAAATAATATTTAGTATTTTAAAAGAATGTTAATAAAATTCACGAAACTTCAGGTATCTGTTCAGCAGGTTTTTATTACATTGATACTTGCTTTGGTAAGTTGCTTGATATAATTAAATACTATTACATTATACTTATACTATTAATTTAATTAAGTATTAACATACATGCTCTTATACCTATAGTACGATCTCTAAACATTATATGATTATATATTATCAAATACATAATATATATATATATACAGGGTGTCTCGAAATTCGCGCATGTGCTACATACGGGCGGATTCCTTGCGAAGAATGAATACGGAATATCCAAGTAAAAACTTCCGCGAGGACTTAGTTTTACTGTAAAAGCACTTATTAACGAACCAATCAGCGTTCATCTTTAGAAGACTGTCTAAAATCCGTATCGCCGTCCGCCTTATTAGCGCGAGCGAAACAATAATGTGTGGTGTTCCCCGCTCGCTTGTCACAACGCGCTCGTATACGTGAGCGCGACACATAGTCAGATATACGAGCGCGTTGTGACAAGCGAGCGGGCAACACCACACATTATTGTTTCGCTCGCGCTAATAAGGCGGACGGCGATACGGATTTTAGACAGTCTTCTAAAGATGAACGCTGATTGGTTCGTTAATAAGTGCTTTTACAGTAAAACTAAGTCCTCGCGGAAGTTTTTACTTGGATATTCCGTATCCATTCTTCGCAAGGAATCCGCCCGTATGTAGCACATGCGCGAATTTCGAGACACCCTGTATATTGTAACATTGCATGTTACAAACTGCTCCTCGCCCCTAAACGAGACCTTAGTTAAGACGGGGGGTCGCTAGAATGAATGATGTATGAATGAATAAGATGACCCCGAGGTCCGAAATACTCCCGAGAGGCGACCGTGACCGACTTAGATAATGAAATCGATTATTTATTCTTTTGTTTTTTTTTACACTTTTCTCTGGCATGTGGGCACCGAGGCATTATTTATTGGAGATGGCCTAACGACCCCGACATGATCCCGACGAACGTCTGCGACTCGATGCACCGAGGGCGTGAATTTTCAACAAGGCGCCACAGAAGCTCGTGAGATTAGCAAGGGCCCTGCTAACTCACCAACCAGCCGAGGATGCGGGAGAGTGTCCCCGACACTCTGCAACGAGGGACTAAGGTGGTGGATGAGATTCCCGCCACCGAGAAGAATCTACAACCCGCAGTCCTCGGCCTAAACGAGCTAAAATCACCGTGGTGGCAATTCAAAGAATTCGCGCCAAGGATCGAGCGCTACCCCATGACGTCACAGCGTGGTCGATACCATAATCGATAATTGCGGGACTACCGAGGTCCTTGCGCATCCGCACGACGCCGGTGGACTCACTCTGCGTTAGGCTAGCGTTGGGAACACTAGTGTGTGCTACTTGCGATCCTGTTCTGAGATCAAGCCGTTTCTGTTAGAGCGTTTACCCGTTGGGGTTGTACCTGGATCTGTTTCCTAATTTTTTTTTGTATCGCGTATTGGTGTGCGAGAGTGGGCATCCCCGAGGGAGAACTGGGCACACGAAGGATCCCGATGGATGTTAAGAAGGAGGAAATTCTTTTCCTTAGGTGGCTGGAGAACGGTAAGCGCTAAGCAATTGTACCTGTTGGATAATTTGAATCCGGCAACGGCCTTCCGCCGCGTGCTTGTTCTCAGCCACGAGGCTATTTCACGAATTTGGGATCAAATTAAGCCAGATTCCGAGTGAAAGCCGTCACCAGTGTCCCATGCCATTATTTTGAGTTTGAGTCTCGCGATAAAATAGTTAATTATTGAGTGATTATTGAGTTAAGAAATTTTGTATTATTCGCCCACGAGGGCAAGTGAGACAGTCGGTCACTGTCGCGCTCTCTTCCTCCTGCGGGGTAGACTTTGTACCGAGGCCGAGCCTCGTGTGTTGTTAAGAGATTTCGAGTCTAGATAACAGATCGACGTTAGTCGAAGGTTGTAAATAATTTTATTGTCTAGTTCGCAGAGTTAGTTTAAGTTAGATTTAAGGGATTTAGTTAATTTGTTAAGTTTGTGCCGCTGGCCAGTAAAGAATCCAAAATTCTATTCCGCGGGATTAATTATTTGGTTAATTAGGAATAATTCTGGGTCGCAGGCCTCTTTGATGGATTGTTATTAATTTTTTATATTCACTACGATTTGTTGTTGCATGATTTAGAATTAATTTATTATTTTTTTTTGTGGACTTTATTTGGCGAGTCATTTATTAATTTCCTTTATTTCCTGTTATTGCCACCCTACGTGGGAGCGTTTATTTAGTTCTTTTTATTTGTAAGGCTCGTCAAATGTAGCCAGGCCGCCTATACACGGCCTAGTAGTTAATTTATACCCGCGGGGAAGTGCCCCCGGGTACATCATATTTTGTTATCTTTTTTTTCTATTCTTCATACTAATTTTTTTGAATAAACGCACGTTTTGTCTATTGCAATTTAATTACTCGAGTAAATACTTCATTCGTTACTCCCTCAACTTAATCCTGACTCCTCTCCGCGGTACTGCAGCTAGCCGCCGCATTTTCTGTAGTAATCTAGGTTTTTTTTGTTTTTCCTGCTATCAACTGTCGAGTCTCGTGGCGAAGTAGTCGCCTGGCGCCCAACTTAAAATTATTTTTCTTCTTTATTATTTTTCTCTCGGGGTTGTTAATTGTCGGCTGGACTATCTCTCGGAATATCGATCCGGTATATTCCGAGGGATATAAAGAGTCCACGTCACAATATATATATATATACATGCGTGATATGTGACTTTTGTTATTCGTCGTGGAACAGTGCTGACGGATAAGCAAAGACCGATAAATTCCACACCATAGTATGCCCTCACTGTACTTTATTAGAATACCTGGATCATTATTGATCACAGTTTCTTGTAGCACTTCGTTCTCACATGAGAGTCTTGGTTTTTTCAAAGTTTTAACGTCAGTCAACTCTGGATTTATGGCCCCCTTTTTTGCTAAAATTATAATCCAAGTCAATACAATTTGAGAATTTTTACGTATGGAACATGAAATGAAATACTCTGTATGATATTACCTAATTTATCCGTCACATCAACTCGTGAGGGAACTTCGTGATCATAATGTATCGTGGATTCACTGCTTAGAGAGACATTTTGGAACCATTTTTACTGATTCGTCCAGGCCTTTAACACAAAAATATTCCTGCATTACTTTTCTGTTTTTGAATATAATCCACATTTACTATTCTAGAGATTATTATTATCATCATTATTATAAATGAATCTTGTGGAATAGTAGGATTATCTTACCTGGTATATTTACCGTTGGTAAAATACGTTTTTTTAATTTTTTGCTGTTTGATATTCCATCTTCGGGCTTAAAATGTGCCACACATCATGTATACTTTATAAATGTGTTCGTCGGTGATTTCGTCAAATCTGGGATGTCGAGCGCGTTCTTTCCATACTCGAAATACGTCCTTTTCTTTGATCGGAAATCTATGCCGGACGGATGTTGTGTCGGCACAATTTAAAGCACAGCACTTCACTACTCTTGGCATTTTGAGATATATATTGCTGTTTTAGATTTCGACGGTGAATTACACGAGATAACACATCCAAGCAACCGATTGTAACTGAACAAATATGGCGGTGGCGTCCCCGCGTCTCTGTGCAATGGCCTGCGACTAGAGCGCCAAGAAGCTTGCCGGGGTTGATGGCAGTACTAAAACAGGGAACCAGTCCTCCTATGCTAGATTCCAGGCCCTGAGCTGAACTGCGGCACCTGTGCTCGGAGTCACCGCCTTTTTATAGCAAAGTACTGCGTAATACCTGTCTCTGCGGGGTATGCGTGCTTACGCGTCTAGCTGTGAGGTGCGCGCGCCGCTCGGTCACCCGTTTGAATCTGCCAGGCTATCAAGATTCGCGGCAGCGAGTTCCCAAACCAAACTCGGCGCGCCAGCCACGGAACATTTACCCGAGCCAGCTCTTGTTCTTGTAAAAAATCTGTCATATCTTTTGAACCGCTCATTATTTCCTAATAAAATTTATATGGGCGTGAGGCCCTCCCCATTTGACCTTGCTCGCGAAATTTCGACAAAATCTACCGCGTGGTTCCTGAGATATTGACCGTCAAAATTGATCGAAAAACACAATCTTCTTTTCCTTCTTCTCCTTCTCCTTCTTCTTCGTTGCAGACCGTGTTTCTTGGGACCACGATATCTGTTGAACCGTTGCACTTATGAACTTGCCATTTGGAAGGAGTGTTCTCGTCACCGAAATCTCGCCCCCTATTGTTTTTGAGCAATAATCGACCACGCATAACTGAGTTATTAATAATATTAATTATTTTACAAAATGCGCATGCGCAGAATCATTGATCGGCTTCGATGCCTGATTTACAAAATGCGCATGCGCAGCAGCAAATCGCGGCCGCGTGCCAGTATGATTATAATATAATATTATTATATTATTATAGTATTATTTATAATCATATTTCATTTATCATTATTATTATTATTGTCATTATTATTGATGCGTCACGTCTACTCGTGCTCCCCAAAAAAATTCGTACTCAGTAATGTGTCCGCACCGCAGTTTTCGGTGTCCAGGTTCTTCGCTCCGTAGTTTTCGGTATCCAGGTCCTTCGCTTCGTAGTTTTCGGTATCCAGGTCCTTCGCTCCGTAGTTTTCGGTATCCAGGTCCTTCGCTCCGTAGTTTTCGGTATCCAGGTCCTTTGCTCCGTAGTTTTCGGTATCCAGGTCCTTCGCTCCGTAGTTTTCGGTATCCAGGTCCTTCGCTCCGTAGTTTCCGGTGTCTACGTCCACCGCTCCGTAGTTTTTTTCTAAAATTTATAGGGGCGTAAGACTCTGCCCACTTGATCTTGTTCGTGAAATTCCGACAAAATCTGCTGCGTAGTTTCTGAGATATAATAACATTTATCCGGCAAATGTTTTTTCTATAAAATCATATATAATTACTAGGGTGCTTTTATTTTGACGACTATTTTTTTTTTTTCGGTCCCGTACTGAAATTTTGTTGGTAATGCAAAAAAAGAATTTCCCTTAAAATATGAGCCCTTAAGATTAATGTTTAGAACTCTCTCAAAGCGGTTGAAGATTTCCCATTTAAATAACATGTAAAGTCAGATCTTTTTTTTTCAAATCCCTACAACTCAGCGGCATTTTGAGCTATCATATCGCCCATGGTGGCAAATTACTCGTGATTAAGTGCTCTACAAAAGTGCCTAATGCGACGTAACTGTAACTCGCACCGGTGAGGTAGTACAGGTCACTTAAGTCAATTTTTGTGTAAATTTCTTGTTTTTTGTTGTTGTTATTCAATCAATGGCTAAAATTCACAAAAAATGTGAATCGCATTTATAGGAAATTCAATTTCCTACAAAAAAAGTCCTTTGAGACAAATCTCTAAGATTGATATTTCTCGAGTTATTTAGCTTTGACTTTTTTGTAGTATAAAATTTTAATAGATTACTGAGTCAAATTTTTCAATATATTGATTTTCCATTTCCTATCACCACATTCTTGAGTAACTATCTATTTTTCAAGTTGCGACTGAGGTAAAAGATGAGTAATGTAAAATAATTAAGCTGTAAATTAAGAAAAACTTGAAGAAGAAATGGGGTTTTCTTTATTTCATCATAGAAAAACTATCGTTTTCATACGAATAGTTTTATTCAGAAACTAATGGCTGTTTTAGCTAATATAAACGCGTGAATACAGTTATTTGTTTGATGAATAACTAACAAATGATTTAATGAATATTTTAACGAATTACAAATATTTAAATCATACTAAAGTGAATAAATCATCTCTAAGTATAATTGAAATATTTTATGAAATTTTTTTTTCACTATATTTTGATTTTGTACATGTTGGATGTTGTGAGCGATGATCTTGTACTGTTTGAAAGATTTTTTGTCTCTCATCTTCATTGTGAGTCAAACCTTCATTGAAGATCTCAGTTAGAGCTACTCCGCGCTCAGCAGTATCATTCACCACTTTCAACTTTTTGAATGTGTTAAGACATTGTTGATAATCGAGATTTGATTCCCATGTATTCGGTTCAGTATTTAAAAATCCATAAGTAAGATTAAATTGTTTAAAAATAAATAACGAATTCGGAGTCACAAAATCACTAATGCTTTTTTCAGCGAGTAAAGTAATTTTCTTATAAGGCACTGAGTAATGTTTACTTGGATACTGGACGGCTACTTGGCTATCAATTTTTTGTACGATTTTCAATTTTTCATCTGGTGACACCGTTTCATCAAAGAGAGCCAAGCAAGCGAGCCGTTCGTGCAAATACCATAGATGCTTAGATAGTTTCTCAAGCGCTGCATTGGCAATTTCGGGATGAATTTTTCGATATTCGATAAGGTTTTTCACCAATTGCAAATCTGAATTCGGTGCTGATATCGCGTTCGGAGCACTGAACCATATTTTAACATAAAATAATACAATAAAAACGCATATTTTACGTAAAATATTCGTTTCTCTAATTGACACTTTGAACTGTTTACGGAACATGTATATTTTTAAACAATAGAGAGCTTTTGAAAGCCATCTTGCATGATGACAAGCACCAGGAGCTTTAAATTTAGCTTCATGACCGTCCACACCACCCAAAAAGATACGGCTCAGCATCAAAAATTCTTTATAGTCATCTCTTGGATGATGATTCTAATTGAAAAACAGAAAAAGTATAATAAAGTAAAAAAAGATCTAAAATGTGCAAATTCAATTGGTTGAAAAATGTAAAAGTTATGTCGTTAATACACGCAAAAAAAGTGTGAACAATCAAATCATTACCGTTTAAATGTACGTGTTTGATGTATACCATCGTTAATATAAAATTGAACTTATTCATACCTTCAATTGATTTTCAATGAAATCGAGAACATCTTTCTTCTTTTCGTTCAATACATTTGCAATATGTTCATCTTCTGTGCCAATTTCATACGCTGATGTATCAATTTTATCCCAATTATCTCTAAATCTTTTGAAAATTGGTACATTTGGGCCATTTGTGACTGGCCAAGCGACTTCCGCGACATTTCGTAGCATTAATTCAGACGTATGATGGCGACAAGCGAGATATAGCAAATCACTACCAATTTTTTTTTCTAGTAAAGTACATGCGCCTTTACTATCACCTTCAAAATAATTATATGTTTTGATTGAAATAGTTTATGAAAAATATAAACTTCAAAATTTATTTAAACAAGATAATAGTTCACCAGTATTTGCGGCAGTTGTATCGAAACACATCGCTTTAATTTTGTCACAAAGATTCCATTCTATCAGAGTTTCGAAAACGGCTGAAGCTTGACTGATTCCTGTGCCGTCAGGAAGAATCGGAGCTTTAAGAAATTTTTCAGTATTTGTCCCTGAAATGAGTATCGATAGCCGTTCTGCTTTTGATATTCCTTGTCCTGTAGGGAGCATTTTTCCATCCCAATGAACTACGAAGGATTCATCAATCTCTTCTTTTTTTTTAATCGTATCAACAATTTCTTTTCTTTTTGCAATGCGCGCATTATAAATATAGGAATAACTTAAGTTATATTTGTCAATATCCAGTCCCAGACTTTTGATAACGGCTGCAATAATGAACATCGCGTTTCTATCACTAGTTTGAGTTCGATCTAAGGCTGATACTAGTTCTGGTGTTAAAATATTGATCTTTTTCATCTTAGGAGGTACCGGCAATTCATTTTCAAAATCTGAACAAGTTCGTTTCAATTGACTGGAATTTGATTTTTGACTACAAAAACTTGATGACATCGAATGTTGAGATAATTTCAAACCTAAAATAAAGAATTTTCGGAGTTAAATTGATAAATATAATAGATGAAAACATTTTACAAATTTCGTTTTCAGCATATGATATTCAGAGACGAAGTTGTCTTTGAATTAAGTAAGTTTCTGTTAATTGTCTGCAATTAAAATATGTTAAAAAAATAAATATCTTCGAAATGCGTTAATAAAGTTCTGCACAGACAGTTATTTCCGATTGCACGGACATTTTCATTGTTGTAAAAGTTTTCGACTACGAGAAAAATCTAGAGCAAATTATTTATTGATGAGTTTATTTATTTCGAAGGCATTAGCTCATCCAATAATTATTATCAATTTTTACCAATAAGTAATAATTTACATGCGACGCAAATTTGGAAATGAACGGAAGAAAATTTAGCTTCAAGGATCAGAAATTTTTTATACTTATTGAAAAATGATTGATTGTTGAGTTTAAAAATTTGAGCTGTATAAGTGAAAAATAATACTAAAACTAACCAATTTCGTCCTTATTGTTTTCATTATCTTCATTTGTTATCTCTTGTTTCATATGAGATTTAATATGGGAAATTTCTTCTGGCGAAGAAGAAGTGACTGGCAAGTGGATATTATTTCTTCGCTTTCGACACTCGACCAGAAATTGTTCAAGTTCTTTTGGTAAATTCTTGACTGCAGTAAAATGCGTAATATCGAACAATTTATCAAGTTTTCTGCTGAACTTCTCGAGATTTTTTTGTTCTGCTTTCGATTTTTTTTTTCTATTGCGATTTCTCTTAAGTTTCACATATTCACCATAAAATTTTTCTAATTTTGCAATACTATGCTGAGGACGGATTGTCGGGATCATAAAGTCGGCCCAAATAGCATTAGTATCGCTGATAACACTAGAGGAACTATTTCGAATACTCAGTTTTAAAGACGAATGCTTGTACAGAAACAAACTCAACACGTCACGATACGAAGGTAACTTATTATTAATTTCATTTATTTCAAATCCAACTAGGTAATTGTAAATGTTCCTACCAACTTTTTCACACATTTTTAATAGCGATGAAAGTCAACACAACCTCAAATCTTGCGCAACGTTGAGTATACGTATAACAATGCCACTACGTTCAGTGCACACGAAGCTTTGTTAATGAACGTAGCTGAAGGTCAAAGTAAACGAAAAATAATCAGTATCATATTACAGAGTATTGAAGATACATATATATTTGATATAATTTTGTGTTGTCTGTATATCATATATCATAGATTCAGCTAAGAAAATCCTCACCTCTGAAAATAGGTAAGAAATTATTAACTAATGAATTCAAATAACCAAGTGTACTATATGCAACACAATTCTTTCTATGATGAAATAAAGAAAACCCCATTTCTTCTTCAAGTTTTTCTTAATTTACAGCTTAATTATTTTACATTACTCATCTTTTACCTCAGTCGCAACTTGAAAAATAGATAGTTACTCAAGAATGTGGTGATAGGAAATGGAAAATCAATATATTGAAAAATTTGACTCAGTAATCTATTAAAATTTTATACTACAAAAAAGTCAAAGCTAAATAACTCGAGAAATATCAATCTTAGAGATTTGTCTCAAAGGACTTTTTTTGTAGGAAATTGAATTTCCTATAAATGCGATTCACATTTTTTGTGAATTTTAGCCATTGATTGAATAACAACAACAAAAAACAAGAAATTTACACAAAAATTGACTTAAGTGACCTGTACTACCTCACCGGTGCGAGTTACAGTTACGTCGCATTAGGCACTTTTGTAGAGCACTTAATCACGAGTAATTTGCCACCATGGGCGATATGATAGCTCAAAATGCCGCTGAGTTGTAGGGATTTGAAAAAAAAAGATCTGACTTTACATGTTATTTAAATGGGAAATCTTCAACCGCTTTGAGAGAGTTCTAAACATTAATCTTAAGGGCTCATATTTTAAGGGAAATTCTTTTTTTGCATTACCAACAAAATTTCAGTACGGGACCGAAAAAAAAAAAATAGTCGTCAAAATAAAAGCACCCTAATAATTACGTATAATTTGATATAATTTTATATGATAAAATTATCGTGAAATTTTTTTTTTTTTTTTTTTCATATAATTGAAGAACCAATTTTGTAGAGAAATAAATTTCCTACAAGATTATGTAAACGAAAATCCGGATGGAAAAATTTACACCCATTTATTTTAGAAATAGGAAAAAAAAAATTTTACATGTACGTTTCAAATGGGAAAGGGGATCCCTCCTTGCGTCAACTGAATTTTCGAGATATCGAGCTGAAATGTTGAGGGAATTTTTTTTACCGTGACAAAGAAACTTTTGAAATACATTTATTCCAAAAAAATTCTATAATTTTTTTTCTGACACAGTCTAATGTAGATATTTTTTAGATCAACTTGAAAAATATTATAGAATCTCATGATGGTCTGTTTCGATTGGACATGGCTATTTTACTTAAGAGTTTTACAATCGAACAATTGTAGAACATTTTCCGTATTCTATGTTCGTACGACATCTAAATATGTTGCACTGTCTAAATAAAATGGGATCATGGGAAGAATAAACTATGATCGGAACAAGCTATTGTATAATTCTCAAGATGAAATTTCTTGGCCGAATAAAATAGCTCGCATCTTTTGCGCAAGTTCCAAAATACACTTGTTCATTGTAGCACATGCATTCCATCACGAATGATCGGGAGTTGATCTTTATATATGTGTAATATGTAGAATACATTAGAGTCAGCTTAGCGCTGACCCGTTTGCACATACAAAAAGTAATGAAATAACGGCAAAAACATTGTAAATGTAAAAAATTACAGCCGAGTTCCAAAATGGTTTCCCCAGCCAAAAACTCGAGAACATCCATACTCTTTTTCAGCGTCAGATTACAAACATCATTTCCTTACAAAAATAGTACAAAATAATACGTGAAATCAGGCATCGAAGCCGAGCGTTCCCTTTGTTAATTTTTATACTTCAAATTATGTTCTTCAAATGCTAATCAATGGAAATGAATGTTCTCGAGTTTTTGGCTGGGGAAACCATTTTGGAACTCGGCTGTAATTTTTTACATTTACAATGTTTTTGCCGTCATCTCGTATATACTTGACACGTTACAACCCATACAGCACGTTACGTTGCTGCAATGTTTCTGCAAAGTTGGAACTGCAATATTGCAACATTGCGCCGATATTGCAAAATATTGCTGCAATGTTGTAACATGCTTGCAGCAACATTGCTAACTCCGCTTTCATTGCATAACTTTCCCAATATTCCAGCAATATTGTAGCAATATTGTTAATATGTGATAATGAAATGTGTCATATGTCTTTTATACAAAATTATAGTTTTTTTGTATTCCTAGATCTATACGATGCTGCTACGCGGATCACAAAGTATTGAAAATCAAAAATATTGTTAGCAATACCGACGTCTGTTTTCTTTTTACTGTCGTTTCGAAGAGGCACTCATTCAAATTATTATAGGATTGAACAGACACGTTGATGTCATAGAACTTCTTTCTGTTTCCCGAATCTGTTTTTTTTTGCCAATGGCTCCTCTATCCCGTCCACCCATCCGAATACTGACTGTGGCTACTGTTGCTTAACTTTCGTGATCAGCTGCGGTCCGGCATCCACCTACTCCCAACGGTCTATCGTGAAATGTTATGCTTTTGAAACTTATAAAACTAACATCAAATGCTTTCACTGAGTTCGTGATACTAATATCAAATAAGCAGTAAAATTACCCGAGTGATCAAAGATTTACTTATTTTAATCGTATCCTATCGAAACAGAAACTATTGAAATATTGCAGCAATGTTGCTGCAATCTTGCAAGTGCAATGTAATGAAGCTGAGATATTGGAATATTGCAGCAATCTTGCAAGTGCAATGTAATGAGTCTGAGATATTGCAATCTTGCAGCAGCATTCCAGCAACGTAACGTGCTGTATGGGAATATATAGATATATTAGGGTGATTCGTTTTAGCCGACTATTTTTTTTTTTTCGCTCCCACATCAAAATCTTGTTCTGTATGCTAAAAAAGAAATTCTGTGCAAATTTGAGCCCTCAATTTTAATCTAAGTACTTTATTTTTGATTTTGAAGTTTTCCCATTTGAAATACATAGGAAATTTAGGATTTTTTTTCAATGGCTTATAACTTCGCGGCATTTAACGCTATTGCAATGCACTTAGGCTCAATTTGAAGGGGATTAGTTACTCTTTAAAAGGACCCCCAACTGATTGATGTCAACTCATATATTGTGGTATATATTGTGACGTGGATTTTATCAGACCTCGGATCCAGACCGGATCACTAGACCACGAGGTCGTCCACTCGACAATTGACCAAGGAGAAAAACTAAATTTTTAAAAAATGTTGGGCGCCAGGCGGATAACCGCCACTTTCAAAATTCTAAATCAAAATCTTACAACAATAACAGTACCCGAAGCGTCGGCTAGCAACAGTACCTTGGAGAGAGGTCGGGATTAATGTCAAGGATTAACTCGGCGTCAAATAACGACTCGTGAATTTCAAATTTAACAAAAGAAGACTGAATTTATTGAAAAAAATAGAATTTAACGAAATTAACAAGTAATCATGTACCCGGGGGTACTTCCTCTCGGGTCTAAGACGACTACAGGTCGTGTATAGCCGACCTGGCCGCGATTTGCGAGTTTTACAAACAATAAGAATTAACTAATACGCTCCCACGTAGGGTGGCAATAACAGAAGTAAATTGGTTAATAATCAACTCGACAAATCTGGTCCTCGCGGGACAACAAAATAATTTTTACAACTAACGACGGGACTTAGAACTAACAATGCGACTTAGGACTAACAATGAGTAGCCTGCGGCTATAAATAACCAAACAATAACAAAATAATATCAGAACAATAATACGTGACTCGAATAACTGCCAAACAACAAAATACCGTGTGATTCCTTGCCTACGCCTCAGTATGTCCGGTAGCGGACTGTCAGGTATAGTTTCTTACCCGTGATCGTAGCCGCAAAATTCTATAGTCCCGATCAATATGGCCGCCCAAACAAACAAGCCGATCGCCGGCGATCTTGAATTTTGACAGCTACAGCGAGGTGAGTGTGATAAATTATTGGCGAAAATAATTATTACACCCATAAAATGTTGTTTGTGCATCGGATGATCGTTATCCAGGGGATTGCGACTGATTGGCGTGTCGACGAATGAGTAAGTAAAACTGTTTTTCATAATTACAGTGCATCTGTAAGAGTGTAACCTCAAAGCGGCATTAATCCTCCGTGTGCACGCAATATTTTTCGAGAAATTGCGTCTTTTATGGAACAGTCAGGGTTTCAGGCTTATATTGGCTTTAGAAAGATCTTAATAAACTCACGGTTACTATTCGAAGTGTCTACTAGATGATCCAGAACTTGCCAAAGTCAAAAGTTTAACCTCTTCTCTACCACTGTTCCATATCTGGAACAATTTCAAACAATTCGACTGTTCCTTCAAAGACCCAGTAACACACGCAGGGTCAGTGTCACACAACAATTCGCATCCCCGTATCAGTTCATAATTTGTGCCATACAAGTTTTTGCATCATTAGTAATTATTATTTCAGAGAGCCTGCAGCAGCCTCGGATTTTCCTTGACCCGGCATCTTCATAGCTAGACCTGTACTAACACAAGGTGTGAAGGTGTTTAATACTGCCAAATCAATGTACAGAGTGTGTGCAGGCACAGCTGGAAACCTATGTTCAACGAGTAGGCCAAGAAACTGACGATGAGACGTGGATTGCACAATGCCGAAGAATAGAGGCATTTTCCACTAGAGGCATACCAATAGACACGAGTAACACGCTAAGAGCAAAGTAAAAAATAAATACATTAAGAATATGAAATTAAATTTTCTACAAAAAATGTATTATTACATATTTTGCTGAAGTGCGTGGTTCACAACCTAAAATATTCTCTGTAAATTTTGTTGTGATATTATGAATACTTTCTATGCTATAGCCGGAGAACTGAGTGACCGCGCACGGAGCAGGTATGATTCCACAGACGGTACCAAAGAAGCTCGACAAACTCGTGGACAGCAGACATTGGGAGAAAACCAGCTCTTCGAGTACGAGGAAGGTCTGCCTCATGGTCCCGGAATAGCGGAATAGCTTGAAACAGCTATAAGGTACCAGACTTTGATTTTTCTTTAAAATGTTTTTTTTCGAAATCCGAAAATCCGATCTTTTTTTTCTGAGTACCGCCATTTTTACAATATTCAACTTTTTAAACTTTTTCTTGGTTTATCGACAGCGTACTTTTATATAGAATGTAATGGTTTTTGAATTTTTTGTTTCAGATAAAAGACATAAAAACTACAGCTGCCGCAATGTGACGTTGCGGGAAAAATTTCTTTCAACAACGATTGCTTACAGTCGGCTGATGAATAATTATTTTCAATGAAAAAACAAGTTTGTCAAATCTTAGAATTTTAAATAAAATAGCCTCCAAAGTTTAAAACGATTGGTCTAGTAGTTGATTCAGAAAAAAATCCCGAATTCCCTCGTCATCTTCCACCGTTTATATGGATTTCCCCCCTACTGAAATCTTGGAAAAGAGCAGTTTTTTATTTTTCAATTGCCCAACAAAAGGACAATCTAAAAAGTAATACTACCAATCGTAGATTATGGTAGAATATGTTATTTAAAAAAAATTCAGTCTTCTGTAATAAAAGTGTATGCGGAGTGAACATTTCACGGAATCTATCCTGCGCAGCGCTGGGAAAAGTTTTCTGCGCATACACTTTCATCGCAGAAGACTGAATTTTTTTTTAACAACATATTCTACCATAATCTACAATTGGTAATATTACTTTCTAGATTGAACGTTTTTTGGTCCAATTGAAAAATAAAAAACTGCTTTTATCCAAGATTTCAGTAGGGTCCACAGAATCTATCCTGCGCAGCGCTGGGAAAAGTTTCCTGCGGATACACTTTCATCGCAGACGACTGAATTTTTTTTTTTTAACAACATATTCTACCATAATCTACAATTGGTAATATTATTTTCTAGAATAAACTTTTTTTGGTCCAATTGAAAAATAAAAAACTGCTTTTATCCAAGATTTCAGTAGGGTCCTCCCTTCATCATTCGATAACCATGTTTGTAAACTTTTCAGTAATAGTTTCAATAACCTATCATAAGTATTACTAGTTTAAACGATTAGGATAATAATAATAATGCAGACAAATAATATATGGCATGTTTTAATCGAAAACCTAAAAATTTTTCAACAAAGATTGTACGATTGATGAATTTCAGTTTGTATAATGAAAAATTTTATACACGGGCTACATCATACCCATTCAGATAAAAAATGCGACTAAATTCTAAGCATCAATTTATCATATTATATACAATTAAAGGAAATCGTAAAGGTAAGTCCATTTTTATCCGAAACTACAATCTTTTAACGACGAACGAAGATCAAAAAAGTTTCATGACACAAATCATTAGTGAATAGCGTCAAGTTTTTCATGATTCAGAAAAGGAGACATTTCTGCAAAAACCTCAACTATTGGTGTATCGTGGATTTCATTTTGTACTCAACGAAGACAGGGATATGAAGGGAATGAAATAAAAATCTTCCAAAATTATTGAATTTTTTGGCTGTCACTATTTGGAGCCGATTTCACAGGATCCAACATGAATTTTTTTCAGAACCCATATAAGGACCACTCTAGTGTGCATGCTTGTGATAACTACTTATAGGGGAAACCGGGGCATGACGGACCACTTATAAAATTTAATATAAAAAATTTTGCTTCATCGTCAAGTTGTTGCAACTTTGACATATTTGCCAATTTTCAGAACGACACGATTAAAGTACCGTTAGTGTACCAGTTATGGAACTCCTTACGATTGAAATCCTTACAGAATGCGTTTATATGGGGGTTCGGTAACTGGTACAAGGCGATTTTGATGTCTTCTGGCAATGGAACCGCAATTTTCTTAACGAAATTAATTTTAATTATGATTTTGTATGACTCAATGAGGAACCTCAATCAGTTAAGTGCAACCACTAGGGTGCTTCGTTTGAGACGACTATTTTTTTTTATTTGCTTCCTTGACGGCTCTAAACATATGAAAAGAAATTCACAAAAAATATGAGCTCTTAATTTTGTTTTAAGTACTCGCCCGATGAATTTGAAATTTAACTCGAGACACATCAATCTTAGAGATTTGGCTCAGAGGATTTTTTTGTAGGAAATTGAATTTCCTATGAACATGTCATTCACATAAAATAATAATAATAATATTTTGATAGCACAAAATGCCGCTGAGTTGTAGGGATTTAAAAAAAAAATATGAATTTACATGTTATTTAAATGGGAAATCTTCACACGCTTTGAGCGAGTAATTAATATTAAGGGCTCATATTTTAAGGGAATTTCTTATGTTTGCATTACCAACAAAATTTCCTGACGCAAGCGAGAAAAAAAATAGTCAAAACAAAAAAAAAACACCCTAATACCTATAATAGAAATCTATAAGAATTTTTAATAAAAGAAAATACGTAATATGTACAGCGAAAAAATACATTTTTAGAGTCTGTAATAAAGTAACATTCGATACTGATATCAGCGAAAAATACAGGAAAAAGTACCACCTAAAGACTTGATTCGTAGTCTTCCACACCACCCAAGAGGTTCTACGTTAGGCACGTTGGTTTTTTTGGTATTTTTTGAAGAAAAATTGTGTGATGTAATACTTGAAGAAAATTTTAAATCATGGTACTACGATATTATATTATAATGGCTTCATGCCATCGCACAATATTTCGACAAAAAATGTGGTGACCCATCGCCAGTAGCCATACTCACACCACGCTCCATAAATGAAACATACACCATGTTATTAATTTTTAACAATTTCACAAAAGGTTATAACACAAATGATGAACACCTAAAAATATTAAAAAACGTACACAATTATTAGTCAATACTTCGGGACACGTCTCATAATCATTCGGTAGGCCTTGCATATATATTCAGAGTGCCACACCTATATTTCTATTTATTATTACCGTCAAACCTCCGCGGTTTGACAGCAATCCGAATCTCCATAGTGCGCAATCCCAATCGAGAGCGGGTGTCGTTCTGACTGGCAGTGGTATGACAGGATCGTTAAACGTTACCATAAGGCAGTTTACAATTTTCAATGTATTTATATTATGCCATCAATAATATTGCAATCAAGTCCTGTAACACTTGTTACGTGGCATGCTCGCAGGACTGTAAGATGGCTGTGTAATTAAATTCACAGAATAATGTATACGTTATATAGCATGCGTGTCAAGTATAAATATATGTATCATACATAATTTATCATAATCATAATTAATATATCAATATACGTGGAATGTACTACTTTTTTGCGTAGCAGCTAATAATTTGTGACTACGCTTTCTTCGCGCGAGTGTGGATTACAAGAAATACTTGCAAAACAATAAATGTACAACACAATTGACATCACGGGAGATTCGTTCTTTAATGTTTTCACCTGTCATACCATACTGCCCGCCAGAACGGTGTTACCCGAACTCCCGACTGAGATTGCGGACACCCGTGAGTAATTGTGGATTGTACAGTTATTCGAATTGTGGCAATAGTGAACAATTGAATTTTTTGAAATGAATTATGAAGATATGGTACGTTTTTCGTACACTATTATTGTATCGCTACGCCAATATTGTATAATCCGTACCACGCTCGAAGAGAAGCTGACGCCCCCTTTGGGGGAGGTTTAATTTTTTAAACTTATTCCTTGTCGTTTCAAACCTCAATGTCATTGACACTCGTGATGGTAGTGATGAGGATACTCTACATCAAGTGTTCGAAGAGGCCGCCTTCTGCCTCTAAACACAATGCAGCCCTTCTCATTGCTCCACGGTGCACTCGGTCCAACATTTCCGGTGTGATTCTCTCACATGCCAGGCTGATCCTCCGTTTCAGGTCGTCTATATTTATTGGCCTCGTCGCATATACTGATTCTTTGATCCACGACCACAGGAAGAAATCCGGTGGAGTTAAGTCCGGTGACCTGGGTGGCCATTCCTGCGGGCCATGGATCCCGATCCACCTATCCTGAAATATGTCATTCAGGACGTCTCGTGCGTCGTGCGAAGTATGCGCAGGTGCACCATCCTGCTGGTACCACATGGTCTCTCTCTCGGCCTGTGGAACGTCCACCAGTAAGGCAGGAAGTACATTTCTCAGAAAATGTGCGTACGTCGGTCCGTTCAGATTGCCTAAAAAGACAACAGGCCCTATTATTTGATTACCGCGGATACCCGCCCACACATTCACTGTGCCCCCTCGGCGCTCACGGACGGGTTCCACTAAATGTGGGTTCTCTGCTGCCCAGAAATGTCTGTTATGTCTATTGACACTGCCGTCCAGTTTGAACGTGCACTCATCAGTGAACAGAATCTGGCTCACGAAGGTTGGATCTTGGACATATCTATCAACGAGCCAGTTGCAGTATGCCATTCTTCTCTCTGCATCCCCAGGCCTCAATCGCTGGTGGATGCTTGGTTTGAACGGGTGCAATTTTCGTTCTTTAAGTATTTGCCATACTGTTTTATAGCTGACTCGGTGCTCAAGTGCTAATGCCCGAATGCTCGTGCGTGGATTCTGTTCCACGCTGTTCAGAACAGGCTGCTGTACTCTAGTACGCAATGTCCTTGGTAATCCTACAACAGTCAATTTGCAAAAACAAATCAAATTAAAAAAATTGTCCAAAACATAGTTCCCTCCCCATGATGCAAATGACTTTAAAGATGGCCTATATGTTCCAAGAGTCTGTTGACTAGCTTGAGGGGTGCAAAGGGTCTGAGCATTTTCTTTTTTTTCAGCATGAAAATAATATTTTTATGATTTTTTTCAGAGTACCTTATTTATGATTATTTTTATAATTTTTGTACATTATTAAAAATTATTCTGAGAATATTCTCATAAATTTTCATGAAAAAATATTGAAAATTAAGCCAGTGGTAGTGGTGAGAACCGAGTCACCTCATTCCATGCGGTAGTCAAGATAACTCATGATTGTTTTATCTGAAATTAAATAACCAAAAAGATTTCTTTAGTACATAATAGTTTATCTTGGATTTTTTCTTGGAACGCAGGATTTTTTTTTCAATCACAACTTATTTATTAATTAAACTAAAGAAGTAATTTTTGTCAAAATCAGAGTTTTCTTGATTGCATCTTTATCAAAAATTCAAAAATGAATATTTTGTTAATTCCTTCATACAAATCCAAGAAAGACTTATGTACTAAAGAAATCTTTTTGGTTATTTAATTTCAGATGATACAATCATGAGTTGTCCTGACTACCGCATGGAATGAGGTGACTCAGTTCTCACCAATGCCACTGGCTTAATTTTCAATATTTTTTTATGAAAATTTATGAGAATATTCTCAGAATAATTCTTAATAATGTACAAAAATTATAAAAATAATCATAAATAAGGTACTCTGAAAAAAAAATCAAATAATATGTTTTTTTTTTGTATCTCAGACCCTTTTCCCCCCCTTAACCTTGCAGTATTTAATCAAAATAGTATTTCAAAAGGAGCAATAGGTAGAGTTAAATTTTTTAACCCTCCGTTGTCACACTTCTGTGGAATCCCGCCGTTGTCACACTGGGTCAGATAGACCCCGCGACGGATTTCAAAACGCTCTTGCATGCAAACTATCAGTCCGATTTCGATCAAAAAAATATGGGACATACCTTGAACTCTCTAGAATAAGAATCCATCGTTGTTTTTTGAAAAATAAAATGTCAACATGGTAAAAAAAATCTGAAAGCCATCAATTTGCAAAAAAGACCGTTTTTCTCGTAAAAAATCATAACTCTTTTGATTTTCAATATTTTTTCATGAAATTTATGGGTGACACTCTTGAAATAGGGTACTTTGAGGAAAAAAATAGCTCGGTGGTGTATTTATATTGGCCTATTTGTATCCTCTCAGATACAGATATTTAGCTACGAAGTTAGTCCGCGGGTCTGGTAGACCCAGTGTGACAACGAAGGGTTAAAGATCGGCAAGAAAAAACTAATAGTTTGCAAGGGTTGTTGAGAATCTGAAAAGGTGGGAGATCACCCGCCCATGTACTTTCAAATTATTATTTTATTGAATAAAAGCAGTGGGCATTGTCCAAGCGTATACTAGGAGAAAGAAGGCAAAACGTGTAAATGGGTGGCCTTTCCACCCACTTCTCAGCGCACCAACAGCCACGCAAAATATTAATTATTGAAGAATTTACAAACGAATTTCGCGCTCAATAGCTGTACTCAATTTAACCTACCTGTCTGTTTCGCAGCTTCGAAAGTTCCTTTATTTCTCAGCGATATTTCAAGCCGCCGAAAAATATATTCAGACGGATGCTGACGATCCGGAAATTTTTCGGCGTAAATACGAGCAGCCTCACGGGCATTTTTATTAGCTGCACCGTATGCTAACACCATGTCTGTTTTGTCGCTATTTGACACGTTCGCAATATTCATTTTGAACGGCTGATCTTATTATATTATATTTTTTAATATAAATGATCTGTTTCTGTATGCAGAATCGGTAACCACGAAAACAAACTGTTCTGAAAACAATTGCTGATCAGTGGCTACCGACTCCTTCATTGGTTGCCAAATAGCAAACATTTGCCGATCTATTATAGTCTCGGCCACTTTAACGCCACTCTTGGTAGGCAGACGTTCGAAATTCGCTGTGTATGATAACTAGATAATATGTAACAATTACTATATTATAATAATACATAACAATTTTGTAATCTCATATCGCACCAGTATCCGGGTGTACACGGCATTGGCATAACGAAAGTTCGTAACAACTTTATAGTTTATCCGTTGTTCATGGGGCATAAAAAAATTTTACAAATATATCAATAACATGGTGTATGTTTCATTCATGGAGCGTGGTGTGAGTATGGCTACTGGCGATGGGTCACCACATTTTTTGTTTAAATATTTTGCGATGGCATGAAGCCATTATAATATAATATCGTAGTACCATGATTTAAAATTTTCTTCAAGTATTACATCACACAATTTTTCTTCAAAAAATACCAAAATACCCAACGTGCCTAACGTAGAACCTCTTGGGTGGTGTGGAAGACTACGAATCAAGTCTTTTAATGGTACTTTTTCCTGTATTTTTCGCTGATATCAGTATCGAATGTTACTTTATTACAGACTCTAAAAATGTATTTTTTCGCTGTACATGTTACATTTTTTTTTTTATAGAAAATTCTTACAGATTTCTATTATAGGTATTAGGGTGCTTTTTTTTAAGACTATTTTTTTTCTCGCTCCCGTCCTGAAATTTTGTTGGTACAGTGAAACCTCTCCTAACGGACACCTCTCAACAGCGGACACCTCTTTATAACGGACAAGTTAAAAATCCCCGGCAGAAAAGCATTGTCTTTAATGGACAATATACCTCCTAATAGCGGACACTCTTAATAACGGACGCGGACACTGCCAGGATGCAGTTTTCCATGAAAAAACCTCTTAATAGCGGACACGGCGGCAAAATTTCCGGTTTGTTCGACACACAGAGGTCCGACACACGAGGCGTCAGGCGAGGCGCGCGCGCCGCTTTATGAAAAATTGCATGAAAAAAAAAAAAAAAAATAATGGCATCGTGAAAAAATCATACACTCTGTAGAATGTAATGAGGAATATGGTCAAATTTTTTCAAAATTTTAAAAATGGCTGTTCTAGGAAAAATCGATAAATATTTCAATTGTTTATAACGGTTGCAATTTGCAATTTTCTTAGAACTTGCAAAATTTTTTCAAAAAGTGTATGTATTCCATTACCTTCAAAATAAGTCAGAGACCATCTCTCTACGATTGATAGAACCAGAGATATTAATTTCTAAAGCCGACCGCGCGTGAGTTTTTCAACAAAATACATTAGTTTATAACTTTCGTAAAAAAATATTTTGACCGAATGTCGAAACACGTGTCGACT